>OU342459.1:16600000-17028023 GCA_910589355.1 Parapoynx stratiotata
CACGGAAAAAAACGGTATCAATATTATCTTTCCTAATAAAATATCCTTGCAAGAGTAATGCCGTCATCTACCGGAGAAAAAAATATTGTATTGAAATTTAAAATGATGTACTGAGATAGTTGTCCCGTGTTGGTCCGGGACACAAAAATAATGTACCAACTGCCTTTCTTGCCTAGCATGTCGTAAAAGGCGACTAAGGGAGTATTGGGTACTGGGTTTGTGATTGTGTAGGCGATAAGCTAGCCACTTGTTACTACTCATTCACGAATTTTCATCTGACCAAACCTAATTTTTGTATGGCTAATTGTGGTCTTAAGGAACACAGTGTTCCTTGGACTCTGCCAACCCCTACGGGGATTGCAGGCGTGATTGTATGTAGATAGTTGTTATGATGGAAATGATAAGATTGGTTAACTTAAAGAATTTAGTCAACAGGTCTCAAAATGTATAAATATACAGACAACAAAATAGCAATTTTATTAAAACATGAAAAATGATCACAGCGGATATCACTGGGGTATTATGCGAAATAGTGACCCTGACATGGATATACTACGAAGAACACCTACAAATACTTGTCAATATACAAGTAGACTAATATGTGAAGTGTTAAGTTACGAACAGGACATAACAAATATTAAATACTGCATGTTATTATTCTATTATAACAACCAAGAAGCTCAAGGCTCAGTATTATAAACATTTAAAACCGTGAAGGCGACCTAGACTTTAAACAAATGCTTGATAACAAATTCTCAAAATACCTTTTGCATACATCGGGCTTGAAAATTCTCAAAATAAATTATTTTCTAGCATACTTTTTAAAAAAACTTACGATGATAAAGTCAAAACCAATTTAATTTATTTTTATTGGAACTTGACCTAACATATAACTTGTGTATCTGACTGTGTTATTTGATGTTAAAAGTAAAATACAGATGCAAGGGCAGCTAATGGTAGGGCAAAAACTCCACTAGTCCACTTTAACGAATCAAATATTGGGTCCTTACCTATGAAATTGGTGTTTTTATTCTGTTTTAGCAATTTGTCCGTAACTTTTAAGTTTCAGAACATTCTTATAAAATAATTGCCTCTTCTAAAAATAGACTATATATTTGAGCTCTTATTATTTGATTTGATAATTTTTTGAAAGTTTAATTGTGTTAAAATTAGACACAAAGACAATTATTTTTAGCTTCCTCCCGAATACATAATTTGATTTGCATTAAAATAAAAACGATGAATAATTTTTATCAAGCGTGTTCACACACATATTGCTAAAGCTTGTCTAATGATACATGCCAAATATTATTATCTCTGTTTGTCGTTGTGAAGAAAACTGATAAAATGTTAGTATGTAAAATGCAGACATCCCTAAAATCTCCATACAAAACACCAATTTCATAGGTAAGGACCTAATATAAAACTAAGTGAATCAAGTAAAACATGAGTCATCATGCCAGTTAATCAGTTTTAATTTTAAAGTAGCAAATTTAGTGTGTCATTCAAATTCCGAAAACCACAGAATAAATTTCAATGGTACGAATTTTTCCCGAATCTATATTAAGTATACTAAATATCGTTTAGAGACTATTATAATCTACAATCCTCTCAAGGGATGCGAATGACTAATAAACTAATCTGAAGTTGAACAACGACAACAACATATCATCACGCATAACATCATATTATATAAATTAAAGCTGATTAAGGTCAAAAAATAGGTGTACAGTCAAGTGCATAAATATGTATTTTGAAAACCATTACAATATCATGTATGTATTTAAGGATTCACGAAATATGTGACACTTTTCTCATCGTTATTATGTCTTCGCTTTTGTTCCATAAATATGTAAGAAACTAAGTGTGTAATAATATGTATCTTTCTTTATTATGGTATCATAATATATGTGACACTTTTCTCTTCGTATTATGTTGGTATTATGCCTTCGGTTTTGTTCCAAAAATATGTAAACTAAGTGAGCAATAATATGTCGCTAAAAAAGGTTTGTATAGATAGATGAGCCAATAAAAAATAAAAGTAAATATTCTTTGTATTTTTTGACACTATTGACATTAATTTAAATTTTGAATTTCTTTTCTATTAAATGTTGACAATTGTTTCTTGCTATGAAACAGAGAAAGTAAATACTGCAAAATTTCTCGAACAAACGAAAAAACTCGACACAAAACAAATTGTCCTTTAATGAATACATGTTTTTGATCAATTTCTGCAAACATATTTACGACAGTTAGATTGGATACTTTCTTAATAAACTTTCATTGATATATACTTTAGACACGTTTGTTTAGATACATATTTATGCACTTGACTGTACGTCAGAGAAATTTCTACAAAATACTGGCAATAACGATATAATCATTAACTATAAGGAATTCATGATTATTATGATTCTTAAGAGAATCATATTAACAGTCCATCTAACTCTACAAATTGATCAAGTAACCGCGAAGAATAAAAATCAATAGAACCTGTTAGCGAAGGTTCGCATTTATCTAAAGTCACCCTTGAACCAGTGTTTGTTATAAATAATAATAAAGGTAAGATGTATTATGTGAATCAAATCCAGAACCAGCACATAATGCAAGTGGCGCACGTGATGGTCCGAAGGTTGTCAGCAAAAACTCAAATGCCCTGTTCATGCTTGTTTTTCTGCTCAGTGTTACAAGGTAACGCAAAGTACAGTGTGAGTATGAATTATGGTGTCGAGTAGTAATTAACCCTGATACAATCGCAAGAAAATGAAAACTTGATTCTGAACAATACGTTCACTGATTCTTCTTGTCGCTTGGATGGATAAAACACCAAAATTATAGACTTAATGCAATTATATTGTCTAGAAATCTGAAACTTGGAAATTTCATACGAACCTACCACCAGAAACAATAGTCTAGTTTTGAAAACACAAGTTTTATTTCAAAAACTTCGGTAAAAATTTTTAAAAAGTTGTAAAAGGTCAAGAAATTCGTCTGCGAAAAACGTCAACAGCAACATCCCGAAGTTGATATTACCACATTCAGTCTCAGTTGCCGACAGCGAGAAAGTAAGAGACCGCTTTTTCCTGGTAGCTCAAAACTGATAACCTCGAGAAGAATTATGAGCAATGATCACGTCACTCACGTTGACCTCCAAGATGCAGATGCATATTAAGTTGCAAGCGAAAAATGTTTTCTTAAATATTTTAAACGAGATTTAGAACTTCTTGGAACAAATTGTTTGTATTTAGATATTGAACAACTATAAGGCCCACTTGCAGGAAATTTAAATCGAGATTTAACACTAGATTTAGTAATTTTTTGACAATTCTTATATGGCTGAAATGTCAAAAGGTTTAAAATTTCTTGCAAGTGGCCCTTAAAGCTCGAATTTGTCTTTTTTGACAATTTTACTATGGCTCTTATGTCAAAAATTAACAAATTCGAGATTTAAACTAGGTTTAAAAATTTACTGCAAGTGGCCCTTAAAGTTCCTTATTGATAAAACAGTTTTAATTAGTATTCATCTGTGACTATGACAGCCCGTTTGGTAGAAATTGCGTCAAAAACATGGGGACATAACATATCTGGTGAAATGTGGGGTTTTTCAGCCTGCCAGCCAGAGGTCATCATCACATCTTTGCCTGAAAAAGGCGTGATGATATATTATGTTATATTTCCTGAAACATTATTAAAGTCTTGCTTAAACTAAAATAGCGTTTATGAATTAGGGGGTTAGATCGTAAGGGCGTGTTGCAGGAAATTTAAATGGAGAATTAAAACTCGATTTAGAATTTAGATTTCTTGCAAGACGCCCTAAGTGTATTGAAAATAGCAAAGCAAGACAGATAATTCGCGTATTTCTCCCATATTGATCTTGTTGCTAGGCACAACTGCAGTCGGCGTGTTCATTTCAACACCGCCTGGGCAAGAGGCTGGCTATTTTTAGATCTAACAGGCTGTTTTATAACCTGAGAGAAAACTGATCGATCATGCTAAACTAATAGCTAAATGTACAGTAAATTATTAAGAAAAATCTTGTCTTATAGTAATGATTGATCATTTTGAATCTGTTTCTCTGTCCGTTAATGACTGATATGAAATGCTGTGAATGAAGTTACCACGAATTAGGGATGATAGGAATGTAAATAATAATAAACAAATCGTTAGGGTCTGGCGAATAGAATTAAACTGAATTGAGTCTGATGCACCTTAAAATTACTCATATTATTATGTAATTCGGAACTATCTAATTCGTCTTAAAAAGATTACTACCTATACCTACATAGACAAAACATGGCTTTTCAATCAAAAGGAATGTAGCAACATTAGTATCTTTCCTTAGCCATTTCTTACTCTGAAAAAAATATTATTAAAATCTAAGGTTAAAATAAAATTTTAAAAAGAGAGCGTATTCCCTCCTCAAGGGTCAGCAACGCATCTGTAACTTCTCCTTCTCCACTTACCATCATGGGGGCCTCTGCCAGTTTGCCCCGTTTACAAAAAAAACTCAACGTAATAATCGGTTAGCCGGTGTAATAAAGGCAAACATTTATTGCGCAGAATTATGACGAGTGGACACACCTACGTATTGTTAATCACGACTGCCTTGAAAGTGAATAAGACAGAAACAGTCATGTTTTTTTTTAATTTATCACGCAAGCGGACGTATTAGAGCTTTTGACTTTGCGCAATGTCAATGAATATACATTAAACAGGTATAAAGTGTGTCCACGTGGCGTTCGTAAGGCAAGGAAAACATTAATTATAATGATAAGCTTATTAACATTATCAAAGACATTAATTTTATTTATTGCTTTTATTTAAATACAATTATGTTGTATGCAACAATAACTGGTTACCAGAATGGTGACGAGTTCTTAGAGCGATTCATCGCGGTAAAATAATTTTCATGGCGACTCCATAAAATAGAAAAAAGGTTATTTATGTAGTGTTACAGAATTATGTTATGCTATACAATTAATATGTATATTATGTGACTAATATTCTTCAGGCTAATATATTCCAACTACCTGATTAAACGCAATAGTCTTATAAAGATAACTTGAAATGCTATGCTTATCTGTAATAGGACCTTAATAGGACATATTTTAGGTTGAAGACATGTTTATAGTGTTTAAAAGCATGTTTATAATGTTTAGGGCCTGTTTCACAATCGACGAGTATGCTCTGAGTACTGCGCTCTGAGTACTTGGCAGATCATTTGACAGTTGTAATATGAATTTTATGTCAATTGAACTGCCAAGTAAGCTATTCAGAACTTACTCGTCGATTGTGAAACAAGCCCTTAGAGACATAGGTTGTTTAATAGTATAAAGTTGTATTGCCAAGCATACGGCACAAATTCAAATTTTAGGTCGAAGTCTCTGTTTAGAACCTTCTGAGATAATGTATAGATTAATATGATATAAAAATTAACGCCATCATTAAATTCTTCTAATGGCTTATTAATTGAGAAAATATTTTGAAATTTTTAATGATTGTGTTGATAGAATTACATTAAATCATACCTGAGAGGAACTATAGATTGCATTTACGTGCAACAAAAAACAGAATTTTTACATTCTGTTATCTCTGTAGTCTCAAAGTAAGTGATATTTGTTTCAAGATGTTAATAGATCATTGCAAACAACGAGATCCTTTTGTATTGAGTCAACATCTAGAACTGGTTTCAGTAACGTAAGCCGTAAGCCGCAAGCCTGCGGTCATTAGATATGGCTACCGAGGTACATACACTGATGCCCTTATATTTTTAAGAATCGGATACGACAACCTTATATTATTTTAAAAGTAATAAAAACATCAAAATTATTAAAATCTAATAAACAAACATTCTGGTGAAGGGACAATGCATGACCTTTTGTTATAGAAGTCCTCGGTGAGGTAAGTCTCCCTAACATGATGATAATAAAACAATTACCAAATTAAAAAAAATGTTGTTATTGAGTCTACAATTCATCAATTTAATATAAAGTACACCTTTAATACAAGCAAAATGCTCAGAGTAAACAGAACTGGAGTAGCCATTAGTCAATTTCTCAAACATTTTATTCTGCCATTTCTTGCGGGGGGTGAGGTTACCACTACACTCAAAGCCAGCACAACGCACAACGTTTTTACAAATGCACACATGCATAATTCGACACACAAATTTAAATTTCACGCACACACACGCTTAAAATAGTCACGTGGGGTATGCGTTTTGACAACGTCACAGGCGCACTCCCCACGAGACTAGCGCTCGAAATTTGAAATCGTAGAATTCTAAAACATGAAATAATGAAGTAAATAATCATGAAATCTTAAAAATTATAATTACAAATAAAAGGTGACACCATCTTTTAGCATACTCGATGTTTTCTATTAATTTTTAAAACAAAAAACAGCACAGGCAGGCATTTTTGCGGGAGCTCTGTTCGCCGCAACGTTTACAATGTTATGGCTGTCAAAATGGCGGCTCAACTAGTTTTATTAAACGTGCAAGCATCCGATGCTTGTGCATTTGGCAGAGGGGAATGTTAGACAAAGGCTACTCCAGTTCTGTTTACTCTGAGGCAAAATGCAACGTTCATCAGCAACGAATAAAAGAGATTGGGATAATAAAGATGGAAAATTGCATAAAACCATTTTCTGAATTACAAAAACAAAAAAAATACCAAACACGAAAGAAAGGGGAAACAAGACGGTATAAAGTTCTGGCAACTGTAGAAACTGAATGGCCTATGATGAGCGGGAAAAGATTATTCAGACAAAAACTAGACGCAGGCCAAGATTATATGAGAAAGCATGTCTAATGCCACGGAACAGAAAAAACGACTGCTACAATCTAATCTAATCCACATCTTATTAAATTATGTCGTTACAAATTAATAAGTTTGGTAATTCCATAACACTACACAAATATGTCAGTACTTTCAAGGGGTTAATGTTGTCTAATTTGCAGGGAGGATAAAGATTTAGGATAAAATTAAGCACTGTGTTGTTAAAATAATCTATGGGGTTTTAACTTCTAGAGGTCTCATTATATCTTCCTATCATATCTATCTACGACTGCATCCCACAGGGATTGAGCTGGTGATATCTGCCAATGATAATTTGCAACCACCTACGATTTTCTACATAGTATTACTAATTTAAAATATCTATTGAAGAGACTGAACGCTCACTTTGATATCTTTTAGAACATGTTATGTTGATTATCATATTCAAAATAATCATGTATTTGACCGTCAAGTTTTACATGAGATAGTGTTTTTAATTAATAGTGTAGACGGCCATGGCCAAAGTAATTCTGACAAGCGTAACACTCTATTAAACTCTTCTAATTACTCAAGAATAAGGTCAGATATGAGTTGCGTTTGATTCTCGTTAACAATTTAGTGTGATTTCTTCAAAACCTCAATAACGCAATAGGTGTTAATTTTATCAGGCCCACGTCGAAGTCAGTTTTCTGTGGTCTATCCCTTAGTAGTTGCGTCATTGACCATTGGAGTGAACGTTGACCGGATGTATCTGCCTCTATGATTGTTCGCTCTCTATGATAAACAGTAATTGTAATTGGATTTTTGGTAACAGTTTTGTCATTCATCAGTATTCGTTAAATGCATCTCCATAAACACTTTTGTATCTGAATTTATTTATTAGGTCCTTACCTATGAAAATGGTGTTTTGTATGGAGATTTTGGGGAATTCTGCATTTTCCATACTAAATTTTTTTCAGTTTTCTTCACAACGACAAATCCAAAGATATTATTATTATATTTGGCATCTATCATTAGACAAACTTTAGTAATATGTGTAATAACACACTTCATAAAAAATATTTATCGTTTTTAAGTGAATGCAAATAAAATGATGTATTCGGGAGGTACTTAAAAAGAGTTGTCTCCGTGTCCAATTTTAACACAATTAAACTTACAACAAATTATCAAAACAAATCAAAAGAGCTCAAAAATATAGTCTATTTTTAGACGAGGTTATTATTTTTTAGGCATACTCTGAATCTTAATAGTTACAGACAAAATACTAAGAGAGAAAAAAACACAAATTTCATAGGTAATATTTGGTCATCGCTTGTATGTCGCTATATATTGCAACCGTTTCTACTCACTAATCCGCATTGGGCCATCGTGGAGTCATGACCGTACTCTCCATGTAGCCAGTAGATAATGATGATGCTCTCAGCCTATATACACGTCCTACTGCAGGGCATAGGCCTTCCTCATGGAGAAGCACATGAGGAGTTTGGGCCGTAAACCACCACGCTGGCCGAATGCGGGTTGGTGGGTAAAAACGTTTGCAATAGCAACCGGGACCAGCGGCTTAACGTGCTTTTCGAAGCACGGAGTAGCTCGAGATCATAAAGTTTTGGTCACCAATCTACGGGCCTGACTATGGCGAATGTAGCTTTGTTCTCTCCGGTATTGACTATGATCATGTCGCCACGCGCTGCTGTTGACGCCGTATAGCTTAAAGCAATGCAAACATTATTATTATAAACAATGGCAAAGGCTTAGTCACTTTGTTTTGTATTTTGTGTATGCTTAAATAAATTTTTAATCAATGACAATGTTTTTCTGTAATGACTTTGTTTAATATAATACCTACATACATTCGTTCTCGGCCTATATACGTCCCACTGCTGGGCAAAGGCCTTCCTCATGAGGAAACATGAGGAGTATGGGCCGTAACACCACCACGCTGGCCCAATGTGGGTTGGTGGGTAGAAACGGTCGCAATAGCGACCGGGACCAACGGCTTAACGTGCCTTTCGAAGCACGGAAGGAGGAGTTCCTCGGAGTTCGAGATCACAATATTTGGTCACCCATCCGCGGCCTGACCATGGCGAAAGCAGCTTTGTTTTCAATAGAAAGCCAAAGCGTACTAACCACTACGATACATACATACTACGATAATACATACATACATATAATCACGACTATTAGCCCACTGCCATAGTCCACGCTTCACCACGCAGTGACTGCACATGTGCTCAGCGTGACAGGTAGTGAGCCCGTCGCCGCCATAAGCTATGGTTGTACAGTTCTAAGTCCATTAGTCGCCTTTTACGACACCCAAGCGAAGTGTTGGGTTGGTAGTATTCTTTTAATGAGCCGCTACGACACGATTCCTAGTTAAATAGACTAGATACACTACGGTGTATTTGCTCAAACAAAATCTTAGTCGATAAAACCAATCTCCTAATGCTCGATCCGAAGCGTTTATCTCGCTAAGATATGTACATAGTCAATAAGTTTTACAAATAAATCCAACATTTACATACAATGTGGCTGTTTAGGATTTATTAAATAGACACCAAAGCATTTTAATATTCGATAAAATAATGTTTAAAAAAATTATTGCTAGTACCTATGTAAAAATCCAACAGTAAAAGAGAGCTATCAATATTTAACAGTGCACTAACACATTTCTGTGTCACGTTCATATATAAAAAAATGTATATACTCGTAAAAGCTATTTTGAACCATTATAAAGTCATATTCGCTCCAATTTTGTTTCCACTTTCCCTTTTGTAGTTAAATACAATTAAAAATAAACGTACGTTATATTTATCACATTAAGTTCGTGTCACTCAATTTCACCGTCAAATTGCGCCCGCAGCTTTGCGTACGCGCCGCTTTCTCAATACAAACTCAAATTGATCCTAATACTGCGTGCTACTTTAGTGATGTGGGATACTTCACTTTCACTGATAAGTCTTCTACTAAAGGAAGCATGTATAGTATATAATAGATAGATAAAGTCCTTTATTGTTGCAATAAAAGAAAAACAAATATATACAGAATAAATAATTGAGCTACTTTTAATGACAAAAGCATAAATCATGTAA
The DNA here is from genome assembly GCA_910589355.1 of Parapoynx stratiotata. Taxonomy (NCBI): domain Eukaryota; kingdom Metazoa; phylum Arthropoda; class Insecta; order Lepidoptera; family Crambidae; genus Parapoynx; species Parapoynx stratiotata. The sequence goes on from OU342459.1 coordinate 16,609,869, forward strand.
TAATCGAGGAGGAGAGTAAAAGGTAGTAAGAGGAAAGTAGTAAGGGTAATAATAGGAGCTCGGTGGCGTAATGGTTAGTACCCTTTGGCTTTCTATCGAAAACAAAGCTACCTTCGCCATGGTCAGGCCGTGGATGGGTGACGAAAACATTGTGATCTCGTGCTTCGGAGGGCACGTTAAGCCGGTTGGTCCAGGTAACTGTTGCGACCGTTTCTACCCGCCAGCCAGGGCCAGCGTGGTAGTGTTACCGCCCAAAATCCCCAATCCTCATGTGTTTCTCCATGAGGAATGCCTGTGCCTGTGCCCAGATGTGGGACGTATATATAAAGGAAGTAAGTAAGTATGTAATATTCTGGGTACCAGGCTTGTTACCATGGGTTCCTATCTTAGGTACCTTTTTGGCGCAAACACGCGAAAAGCCGAAGCCAAATTGGAGATGAGAGTAAATGAATGATGACAAATGATTTAAGGAGAGTAAAAATCAGAGTAACTATTAAAGTTCTTAGTAATAGATTACAAAACATATGGTCACGTCTTCTTTATTCCCGAAGAGGTAGGCGGAGGATTTAACAAGCCCATTTTGCTTCTTATGTTAAGTCCTTAGTCCTCAGTCGTGTGTGTGTTGAAACTGATAATGTTAAAATCCGTTTTAGTAACAATAGGCCGTACGTAACTATTTCTAGTTCTTAATCCATAAATTGCAATTTTAAAATTATTAATCTACACTAATGTTATAATGTTCGAATTATGAACTCAGATTCGAACTCATAATGACATACTTTTTAACACAGATGATAAAAACAAAAATTTTAAAATGGAAACTGTGACATAATGACCATTATGCAACAGGTTGGACTCATTATGCAACACTTATTTTTCTTAAAAACGCACAAAACTATGGCAAATGTTTTCCAGGCGGCCAACAATAAATAAAATTATAAAATTTTTTTGTTTTATTTATTTGAATAATGAGTGTAGATAAAGTAGTTTAGGTAATTGCACATAACTCTGTATTAAAACACTCACCAAGGCTCGTTTTTTAAAACCAAGCTCGTGTTTTAATAACCTATATTATGTGACAGTTACATAAACTACTAATAATCAACATTTTCGTGCGGATTTACAAAAGGAACTTCACTTTACATGTATTCAGGACAAATCATAACTTTAGTGTGTGACGTTGAGCGTTTGTTACAACAGGTGTTACGAATGTGGGACATGCCTTATCTCAGCTTGAGAACTTATCACGGCATGGACGTCCTTACTGCAATGAAATTAAGGTATAATTTTAGGTAGCTATGTTACTGTTTTGACTTCATGTTTCATTAAACACAAGCGTAATACAATAATAATGAGGTTGATTTGTTTGGTAAACAAGAACAAAATTATTAATTTTATGGTAGAATAGAGGGTTTTTAAAGGGGAGTCCCAGTGGGTTGTGGAGGTGATTCCATTGTTTGCTACTCTATGGTAGGTGTATAAAAACCCTTCCCCAGTTAAAAAGTGGTAGGTCTGTACATAAAGTTGTCTCACTTCTTTTTTTGTGATGGTTTCATGTGTTACATGCGGTCATGTATCAATCATTATCACCATCGGTTAACTATTACTAGATCTCGGCTTAATTAAAGCCCCTCCTTGTGTACCTACTCTGTCACATTCATTTGTTTTTACTTTTATCGGCACGTTTTTTGGAGTGTTATATATAATTCATTACTTTCCACACGTTACCGTCGCGTCTTAATTCACACGAGTTACCTGAAACAAAGAAAATTACAAATAATTAGACATATACGAGAGTTACAAAAAATTATAAAGAATTCTGCGTATGAATTAATCCTAAGGAAAACGGTTTGTTGGTAACCCACAACTGTATGTAACAAAGGTTACGTCTAGTTATTTAACCATGTTTGTAAAATCATTCCATAATAACCATTGCTTAGGTAATTAGTAGTAGCGGCGGTAGTTGGGTGTCGTAAAAGGCGACTTATGGACTTTGAACTGTACAACCATCCAATAGCGTATAGCGGCTACGGGCTCAGCACCTGTCACGCTGAGTGCCGTCACTGCTTTGTGGAGTGAGGGCTATGGCAGTGGACTGATCTTGCGGTCCTTTTGCCTAGTCTCTGACTAACCCTTAGGAGAATTAATATGTATTAGGAGATGATATGTATGTATGTATTCTTTAGATTCTCATCTTTTCAGCTTGGCGCATAGCGCTACTTTCAAACTTCATTATTAAACATTAAATTTCCTTATCATCAAACCCAATGAAAATTCTAATAAAAATTACCTATCTAAAAAAACCTTGAATTTCCTATTGCGCAAATCAAATTAAGTTATTGTTGTTTTGTATGATGGCACTTATCGTTATCATTTCATTAGAGACCGGATATAATTCCATGTCATTTCGATTCCCAACAACCGCCTAATCAGATAACCGCAAACCACCAATTGCTCCGAGATCCACAAATGTGTGTCATGACAGTCACACACATGGATCGCTATGTCATAGACACGTAACATGCACTGGGGACTACTATTAGAATCGTCACGCACATCGCTAGACAAACTGTTTTGTCATGCGATTAACCAAAGAATACGAGGAATAAATTAAAAATTCATTCAAAGTATAGTACACTCGGGATCTTCTGGGGGTTCTATTGTTAACTTCTAATAAAAGATCTTCTCTTTTAACTTACTATTGGGTCCTTACCTATGACATTGGTGTTTTTTTCTCTCTTAGTATTTTGTCTGTAAGATTCAGAGTATTCCTAAAAAATAATTACCTCGTCTAAAAATAGACTATATTTTTGAGCTCTTTTGATTTGTTTTGATAATTTGTTGTAAGTTTAATTGTGATAAAATTGGACACGGAGACAACTCTTGTTAAGTGCCTCCCGAATACATCATTTTATTTGCATTCACTTAAAAACGATAAATAATTTTTATGAAGTGTGATATTACACATATTACTATAGCTTGTCTAATGATAGATGCCAAATATTATTATCTTTGGATTTGTCGTTGTGAAGAAAACTGAAAAAAATTTTAGTATGGAAAATGCAGATTTCCGCAAAATCTCACTACAAAACACCAATTTCATAGGTAAGGACCTAATATATTTGGTATAATAAACATTACAAGCACATTCGTGTCATTTCGCAGTCTATGCGCTCTATTGTTCTTCCAATTTTCAAATTAAAATTATTTTCTTTTTTTAAACCCAAAGTGTACGTGCGTGTAGCAAAGAGTTTGCCACAGTACCGAGGAAGATGGAATGAAATGGAATGAGAAGCAAAGAAGTAGGATTTTTTCCAATGTGGCCTGGGAATCTATGAATATGAGTTTATATATAACTTGAATTTCAAATCTAAAATGAATGAAAATTTACATTTAACAAACTATCAATATCTATTGAATATCATCATTGATAAATATTAAGTAGGATACGGGCACAAACATGAACCTGATAAAATTTTAGATTTTACCGAATAGTAAATAGGCGAGACATTATTAATCAAAGCTACACTTGTAAAGGGAGATTTAATTATTCTTTGACATAAATAGAAAAAACTTGATATGGCTGTTTAAATAGAAAAAAACTAAAATATGTATCGCTATATACCGTCTATGGATGCCAAGCCAATTAAAAACGAGAAAAATCTTCAGTTGCATTCGCAGTATGACGTGAAATGTGAACTATGTAACCTACAGCTGGTGTACAATTTAAAATTCCTGCACTTAAGCATATAAACTCCATGGACAGGCCAATAAATATACATCTAATTACTTTGACTACTCGCGATTAATTAAAGTAGATACTGCTAAGTAAGGTTCCGATGCATAACAATGCACGTGGATAAATGCCTTCTTGATCTAAGGCTCCGCTATCCTTGCCCGAGGACTTACATTGATATGTCCTTTTCGATCGACTGAATGCCCTTCAAACACAATTATATAATCAAATGATTATTCATTAACTTCCTTCCCTGTAAACAATCAATACGTCTTCATCGATATAAGCTATAGTGTTTACCCTTAATTACCTATGCTATAAGTTTATTTCTCATAATCTCATTAAATCATGTTTGTTCAACAGCCAATTATGGTGTGATATTCTTAGGATTTGCATTAAGCGAGACGTAAAATGGTCTTAGTATGTAAGCAACTAATGGTTTGAAGAATATGGCATTAGCTACTTTTAAATTCATATTTGAAAATGATTAGGTTGAACATAATTTTGTTTTGACAAAATGAGATTAACACAATATTTGCTCATTCCTTCCCTTTTCTATAGTATCAAATTCATAACAGTCATATACAGCATAATTTCAGTAAAGAGATTACCTCAATGCAAGGAAGCCGGCTGCAAAACTTAGTATGTTTAGTACGTTTCCGCGGCATTAAAGCCACGGTTGCGCGGGCGCACGAAGGTCTTAAATGTGACATAATTACTTGGAGACTATTATTACGTAACCGCAAAGTAACTGTACTCAACCTGAATACATATAAACCAGAGCATGATCAGAATTCCACAATATTTACATGTTGGTGTCTGTTTTATTTATAACAAATTAATTAGGCGCACACTAATCAGGCAACAATAGACGGTTGTGGTGAAGTATTGGTATGATTCTCTTATCTATTTGGCTTAATAATACATAGGATTAGTGTTTGGACCGAGCTCTCTTCTAGCAGACATTTATGGTAATGCAAACAGAACCTTAAACTATTAATGCTAAAACTATTTACAACAAATTGCACACTTGAAGAGGTAAAATTGTTTCTGATACTTAATAACCCAATAATTAGTTAATACTAATTTTATCTCGCTTATGTAACTTGTTTGGTCACATAATTCTTGTTTCACATTTAATTACGATCTTTCCACCACATGTTATTGATGACAATGCGTGGATGATTGTAGACCTGTATTAGTCACACTGATGTCTTAGAATGATGTGATAGAAATAATTACTATGCTCAAGCATTAGTTGTCGCATAGCATATTCATTAGTTGTTTTGCATAAAAATAGTAGCGTGCACACTAAGGGCAGCTAGAGATGAACACCGATGAACTGATTGTATATGCCAGCACAGATTACATAAAGGTATTCTACCTACAAAATTTAAGAGAACATTGAAAATTCGTTTGAGTTTCTTTTTACTTTTGGGTCTTTCAGTCATCTCGGTTAATTTACTTTGTCATTTCGTTGTTCTACTTTAAACTTATGGTTTTTAACATGTGAAGGAGCTTTGCCGAATCAGACAGCATCTTTTTAACCTGTCTCAATTCTATACTTTCCAGTTGTTATATTAATGAGACCGTACTAGATTGCCAAAGATTCCAATTTCATAAAGAAAAAATTAAAGTTTTTTAATTCCTGATTTAAATGTAGACGGTGTAATTACGTTGCTTTTAAAAAGATGTAGTTGATTGTGACTGCAGCAGTAAAGTCGACAAAACAAGGTCTCCCACACAATTCACAAGAGCAATAAAATGTATTTATTTGTTAAACATAAAATGGCAATGTACTGTTAATATGTATGCAGACTTTAATAGGCAGGCACATAACAAACAGTAATTACAAATATATAAAAATGGGTGTATGTATTTGCACAATACATCATGCATATGCTTTGTTTAAATAAAATTTTAAATATATCAATTATAATTTACCGTTCGTACGAAATCACCCTCCGAATGAAATGAAGAATGCTCCATAAATAATTTAATACGAAAAAAAGAACCGTTATGTCCAGAGAACTGTTAAAACATTTCGGTACTCTTTCTTTAATTGTTCCACTCAAATACCACGAAATTATTTTTAAACCGTTAACATGGCTACTGATACAAGCTTAAATTACTATAAATATCAAATTCTGAGTCAAATTTCACAAGTATTGTGGTTTTGTAATAACAAAGGGGCAACGAATTGAATAAATCAATGGCTAGAGTTTAAAGCAAAATACAATAATAATAATGAGAAAGAATACTCAGGCATTGTACTGTAAATGATCATATTGATGTAGGTATACAGGATACAGGAGTTTTGGACTTTTGGCTTTGGAGTACATTATTACGATCAACAAAAACCAAAAACAGATTTTAACATTAAAATAAACCGTTAAGTATTCTCAGACAGATAACATAAAATAGAAATTCTTTACGTACCATAATCTTTATATTTAAAAACGTATGGGTAACTGAATTGCTTTTGGGAAAGTATGTAGAATACGCGGGGCTTTGTCATATCATAATAATTTGTAAATCCTCGGAAACAAACGGTCGATCCGTGAGTAACTTCGGAGAACAGTTGCGCAAACGCAGGCTGTCCTCAATTCTTATCTTTAATACCTTTTCTCTCTCACACACAAGACTTAAAACTAAAAACATTAAGAACACTCTTTTTAAACCGGGCAGCGCGAACACCGGTGTTCGCAGACAATGGAAGTTTCTTTTGTATCTTGTTTTCTGACTATTGACTAGTTATGTGCAATTCCGAAATAAATTTTAAATCAATCCACAAATTTTCAGAATGTAAAAATATATAACGAAAGATTATATCTTTGGTTAATAATGTCTAAGTTGTCACAAAATGGAGATAATACTAAAGCAACTGTATAACCTCAATAAGATATGGCTGCGTTTAAAATATCACGTGAATGTAAGACCAGTTCCTCGCCCCAACGTGATCGGTACGGGTTTGACTTGACATTTGTTATATATTGCTGTAGGGGTTACTCTACGTACAGCCGTTTGAGTATCGATAACGGAAAAGCTAATAATCTGCTATGAAATTTCTATATTTTAGATCTACTTCAGTGGTAGGAGTCCAATTTCGAATCAAACTTAAAGTTTTGGATTCATCATGGATTTTCCAACCTTCATGAATATCCTATACTTTTCTTACAAATGGCTAACTGCTATAAGAATCCAATATCATCATCATCATTAGCCGTATGACGTCCACTGCTGGACTTGGGCCTTTCCCAAAGATAAATCCAAAGATAAGAAACTAGTATACTTATTTACGAATAAAATATTAACTGACATATAATATGACAAACTTCAAGTTAATCTTCGACTTTTCGAAAAACGGAGCAAAATCCATTGTAATATTTCCACTTAAGGTGCAAAATTCGTTGTCAGTGAAAGGAGAAATGTGTACGTGTGTCTGTGCGCGTGCGCCGTTAGCATAAGCTATTTTTGGACCTCAGAACCTGATTGGCGAGTCCGTGACAGCCTCGCAGATATCCAATTTTAGACCTAGAATGTTCTTATGGTTTGCTTGTTGAGAAGACGCTATGTTAATGGATCTTAAAAGTAGTTTTTGCTTAACAGTATTCGTTAAATTTGGCCGCAAGAAGTTTCGTCCAATTTTGCTGATCCTGAGTATTGGAACGTTTCCAAAAATTTGTTCATCAGTGAACTCAACTGCACTACAAGTCAATTTTTTTGGAATTCGGAATATCTATTTGAGAATGTCAAAAAAATAGTGAACTAATACTTCCAGTAATAACTTAACAAAACTAAAATAATTTCTGGCACTGCAGCTATTGTAGAATACAAATGGACAGCTATTTCTGCAGTCAGTCAGTAATTAGCAAACAATGACGTGGATAGAAGTAAAATGCCAAATCATTGCAAACTCTCCACGGCTAATTTCATTTTTAATATGTACTCGATACTACTTTCGACTTGTCTGTCCTACTACCTACACTCATTTTTTATTCACTATAGAATGGTTTCGATTTCTCACTCATATTCATCTTAGCGACAACAAACTGAACTTAACATATTCATTATTTGCTCATTGTTATGTCCTGATTGCTTTCCCTTATTATTAATGGCAGTCGGACTTTCCAATACGTGTATTTATATTAATCTGCCAATCAACACTACGTTTTGATAAAATTGTTTTATGATAAATCTCAATTAAGTACGTTGCATATTTGGACCAAGTCTTACTTCTTTTTATTTAATATGGAAATTAAGTATGTACATAATACGGCCCTGGATCTTTTGTAAAAAAAAATCTACTTGCAATCTTTCAGGGATATGAAATCGGTATTGTTAGGTTAGTCCCGGTCATTTAGCTGCCAGACTCACCGTTTAAACCAGAACACAGCAACTACTTCTCCTATGTGGCGGAAAGGGTACGGTAGGGTAGAGAGGGATAGACGATTCAGTAGCGACTGATACTCTCTGTGTTTATATGATACTAGCTGTGCCCGCGACGTCGTTGGCGTGGCTATTGATTTAACGGCGATAAAAGTTTACAAAAAGTTTTTGTGTTTGTTAACACTGCTTTGTTACAAAGTGCTCAACATTACATTTCTACCTCTTATTATATTAGCAATATGTTGATGGTTAATAGTTGAACTAAAACCTCTAATTATTAAAATAATGAAAATAACACTTCTTTTCAGTGTTATCTGATTAATTGTTGTCATTAATTGTTGTTTTACAACGCCGAGAAATTTTAAAATTCGAATTGAAAATTCTAACCTATCTATACATACATATAATAAAACTGTAGAGGTCGAATGTCTGTACATAGAGAAAAAAGCTTAAAACTAAGCCAGGGGATGTAAAAAGAGAGAAAATACCAAAAAATATTATTTTAAAGTTCTTGTTCCCCAACTTTGTCTGTTTGTACGGGCTAATGGTGATTCCTTATATCCCTGGTCACCATCTTAGATACTTTTTATTCAGAAAAATTAAAGGGTTCCTGTGGGTGTCTTAAAAACCATAGTCACCGCGGACGAAGTTGCGGGCAACAGCTAGTCTTTAATAAAAAATTCAATACATCGATAAATCTGACAACAATTTTGTTTTACAGTTTTCATATTTATACAAAATGTAACGAAATACAATCGTCACAATTAACTACAAGCAAAACTTACGAGTTTTGAGCGAACGAGTGTGTAGCAACAGCAGCCGTAATAATTTAATATTGGGTCCTTACCTATGAAATTGGTGTTTTTATTCTATCTTAACAATTTGTCCGTAACTATTAAGTTTCAGAACATTCTTATAAAATAATTGCCTCTTCTAAAAATAGACCATATATTTGAGCTCGTATTATTTAATTTGATAATTTTTTGTAAGTTTAATTGTGTTAAAATTAGACACAAAGACAATTATTTTTAACTGCCTCCCGAATACATCATTTGATTTGCGTTAACATAAAAACGATGAATAATTTTTATCAAGCGTGAACACACACATATTGCTAAAGCTTGTCTAATGATACATGCCAAATATTATTATCTCTGGATTTGCCGTTGTGAAAAAAACTGATAAAATGTTAGTATGTAAAATGCAGACATCCCCAAAATCTCCATACAAAACATCAATTTCATAGGTAAGGACCTAATAAGTTAAGTCTTTTATTGACTTTTATTTTTCGCCAATGATAATATCGGGACTGAAGAAGGCGCAAGTAGTTTATGTGTGAGTTTGGCGACACTGGTTCTGGGAACGAAATTATGATATGTGATGAACAGACCTCTAGTACTGTTTTCCCGCAAAACTTTCTGTGTGCAATGTAGGTGAACTACAGTCTTGTGTGCGTGCGTTCCCGATCGCATGTATAGCGTTGCTGCACTCGCATTCACTCTGGTTTTACTGTAGACTTTGTTGACATTACTTATTATTATAACAATGTGATTCATGTCTGAAGTGACGCCATATTGCTTTGCAAATCCATCATTGTCTTATTCTATGTCTGATTTGTACTTAAATTAATGTAGTCTGATAATATTATATAATTATAGGTAACTAAAGGAATCGTGTTTATTGGAAAATCCACATACCTATAGCAAATTTATTTACTTGCAAATGTAAGTAATTTATTATATAACTTGCATAATTTGATTAAATTAAAATGTCATTAGTATTCTACGTCGTTAACACGAGAAGTATTCCTTATTGAATGAGATTTATTTTTAATGCATTTCATGTTACCATTCCAGACAATTTTATAAATTCGACTTGAGTAATTATATTATAATTATTGTATTAGTGTATATATTAATAATTATACGTAATTATAGTTTATGTATTAATAATTATACGTAATTAGGTAAATATATAGTGTGTTATTTTAGCGTATGTAGGTCAAGTAAAAGTATATGTAGTTTATGATTGTTTAATTCATTATCAATTATTTAATTTGATATTTGTTTGGATTTTAGTGCCCCCACTCTGAATCTCTGTTTGGCCCAAAGGTTGACTGGGAGAGAGCGATGTATTATCGTTAAGTCCGCCTTATGTACAAAAGTGTTTTTTATTTTGGACATTAAAGATTAAATAAATAAATAAAAAATAAATTATAGTGTCTGTAGTAGTTTAGCTTCCGTATAAGTACCTATTTAAATACTCTATTGGATCATCATATTTATTAAAGTTAATTCCATGCTATGGAAGATGTGAAGAAATATTATGCACAATTACTTTCACGTTATTTATTTACACGTGCACCGACTGACACTGACTAAGACAACAGAATACAAAAAATAACAACTCTATAAAAATAATGTAAATAAAATAATGTCAAAAGTTAAAATTATAAATAAGGAAGTCAGTCGCCACCTACCTTTACTTTAGGTAAATCAATGTTTGAACCATCTTAATCCCTTGAGAGTAAGGTTTTCTGACCATTGTTGGGAGGTTAATAAATGCCATGCGTTGATATTATATGCAATTCTGCTCCTCTGCAAGGCATTTCGATATAGGAAAAAAATTCCGCTTTGACCATGGCTGCACCTTGGACGGGTAACCAAAACGTTGTGATTTCGAATTACGCAAGACAAGTTAAACCAATGCAATAGAAACTGGGACCACCAATGCATATTATTGGCCATCATGCCCGTCATGTGTCTCCATGTAAGGCCTGAGACCACTGACACGTATATCAGCTGGTGATAATAAAGCTGCAGCTACATAAACAACAAGGATTCATTTGTTGGTTTGTTTCCAAATTTCCTTTGTTGCGGCATCTGTGTAGGCCAACCGCTCTTGTTAAATTAACCATAAAATGCGACGCTTCCGGATACCGGTTCAATTCAGGATGCTAAACCATATCCGGGTTTTAAATTCAGTTCTAAAATTGGAAATGTTCAATGTTTTGATTGAAACAATCCAAGTATACCGACATAAAAAAATGGACCATAATATTATTGCATATTAAATATTGTACTTAATTATTATAAACGTCTAGTAAACCTTTTAGAGCCCTTCTAAAATATTATAATGTCAACATGCTGCGAACTTCCAGGCACAAGTTTTCTTTATTTCGTTTTTTTATTGCTCTTGTTATTCTTCTATCTTTGCTATTGTATGACAGAAGTTCTGCAGGAAATGTGGGACTCCGCGATAGTGACACACCGTTACTACATAACTGTATAGTATCAAAATTCTCATATAAATAAACTTTCTGATATATTGCATAATATAATATCACCAAGCCATTAGAACAACATTGTGAATCCCAAAAAAGAACTGACATCGAAGAGAAAGCAAAATCGAAATTAATTTCACATAAGCTAACTGGCGATTGTACCAAAAATTTTTTGCCTTAACTCCAACTATTACTCACTACTAAACCAGTTATAAAATTGTATTTACATCCCAAAGTTATTTATTTTGCTTTGCTATTTGTAATTATTAAAATTTATTCCATGTTTACTGGAATTGTTAAATCAACGATTAACTTTTTATTTTATCAGTATCAACAATGGCGATTGGCAGTAGTGTTAATTGATGTAGTTATAATTATTACACAAAAATACGAATATAGGTTTTTTTATACGAGAGGAGGCAAACGGGTAGACAGTTGAAAGTAATTACCGTCGCCCATAGACATCTGCTGTTTGGAAGCAACTGCAAATGTGTTGCCGAAGAATGAGTACGTCAATGGAATAGGTTCTGCCAATTATGATCAAAAGACTAGAGGACATATAGAAATATGGCATTAAAACATCTACCAAGACTGTAACTCGTAACCACTCATATCCTTCTCTCGTGTGTTCGTTTTCCATAATAAACCTGTCCTCAACAGGTCTACAATCATTGACCACACAATTAATGGAACCTTCAGTCCATAATCAATTAATCAGTCATCACATCAAAGCGTGACTGTGAACGTAAACGGCTGTTCACCATTTGACCCCTATCAGTAACATCAGTCGGGAACGAGCAATTCATCTCACTCGAGGAGCTGCGGAATTATTATGAACTTATTGTAAATTGATGACACTTACAATGTACTATATGATCATCTCAACCAAAAACGCTATCTGCTAGCACAGGCGTCCTCGAAGGACCCCATACCGCTTACCGTGTAACGAGGCGCTATATCAGTATTAGCGACTCTTTGCTGTTATTGCTCTCTTCTCTGGCCATTTCCTCTATATTTCTGTTTTTAAACTTACCGTCTGTCTCTTCTTTTTCATTGTTTTGTTCTTGAATTTTATTCCTATCAGAGTCAGCCACACGCCAATTATTATATGAATAAGTATTATAATAACAATAATAATTGATAAAAATAAAATTATATAACGAGTAATAAACTGTAACGATATAAATTGTTCAAGTTTTAATGAGTTTATTGTGCCTTAGTTTTTAATTCAATAAATATCAAAAATAAGTGACGTCAGAAGGTCGTTTCATTACCCTCCGGCATCCACTACGTCACAACCGAAAGCACTGACAGGCCATGTGCTGTCCCATCGAACGGCTTTGATTGAATGACGATGAAGATGTTATTTTTTTACTAAAACGTTTGTATGCAAATTTAATTAAAAAATACAACGAAAAACAATTAGTTTATCTCTTTCGTAACAGTCCGATAAAAATAGAACTAGGAACAATATCTCATTAACACTATTGACGATTTTATTACATTATCAGATTGGCTACTTCAACTAATGGGGATCTAATGTTCAAAAACCTGTATCAATGAAAAAAATGTGTTTTTGCGTACTTGTTACATTTAAAAATCATCAAACCATTAGTATATTGACTTATATATAATGACATAAACAGTTAAGAATTTTATATTGTTTGTCCGATATTTTTTAATGTCCGTGTCTTAGGGCCACTGGAAGGAAATTTTAAACATGTTTTAAATCTCGATTTTGTCCGATCCAAAACTTTGTGATCTCGAAGTTGTGGACCTTTTGGTTGTAAATTAATAAGTATTGTTTACTTCTGCCAAAGAATGTGCCAACTGCTTTTCTTGCCAAGCATGTCGTAAAAGGCGACTAAAGGCGTATTGGGTACTGGGTATGTGATTGTGTAGGCGATGAGCTACTAATTTTTATATGTCTAAGTGTGGTCTTATGGAACACAGTGCTTCATGGACTCTGCCGACCCCTTCGGGGATTACAGGCGTGATTGCGTGTGTGTGTGTTTACTTCTATTTAGTATTATTTAAGGAATTGTTTAACATGCGACATATTAGGTCCTTACCTATGAAATTGGTGTTTTGTATGGAGATTTTGGGGAATTCTGCATTTTCCATACTAAAATTTTTTCAGTTTTCTTCACATCGACAAATCCAAAGATAATTTGGCATCTATCATTAGACAAGCTTTAGTAATATGTGTTATATCACATTTCATAAAAAATATTTATCGTTTTTAAGTGAATGCAAATAAAATGATGTATTCGGGAGGCACTTAAAAAGAGTTGTCTCCGTGTCCAATTTTAACACAATTAAACATACAACAAATTATCAAAACAAATCAAAAGAGCTCAAAAATATAGTCTATTTTTAGACGAGGTAATTATTTTTTAGGAATACTCTGAATCTTAATAGTTACAGACAAAATACTAAGAGAGAAAAAAAACACCAATTTCATAGGTAAGGACCCAATATTAATAGTTTCATGGTTAACCTTAGAACGCGAAGATCACCAAGTGCACTTTTAGTGCATCAGTAGCGGTAGAAGGCACGTTTGGCGTCACGAGCGGGTTGAGCATTTACAAGCTTATTATGGATCTTATTCATGCCAATCAAACCGTTACAAATATTTAAAATATATAATAGTCTAGTAATTTGTTCTATTTGTGAATACAGAATTAGAACAATCCAGAAACTAAAAGACCGATCTAAATCATAACATCCTTTTATCGAGAAACTTGTATTTTTTCTATAAATAATTGTATAATAAACGTCCTTGATGATCTGTCTGCAAGAGCCGGTTAGATATTCAAATGAAATCCTAAAAATGTTGGAATTTGGAATATTATAATTCCATTTACAAACGGTTGAGCTACAGCAAATATATCACAGTAGTGTTAAATGATAATGGACGTGGCTAAAATAGGCAAACACGCCTACTGCTACAATAAACGGAAGTTTTAATACCAAGCTAGGGCGGAAAGGAATTTTCAAGATTATGCGCTTGGGTATGCGATTGGGTATCCTTTAACCGAACGAGAAACTGACTAATCCATATTAATATTATAAATACGAAAGTAACTCTGTCAGTCTGTCTGTCTTGCTTTCACGTCAGAACTAAATTAGCGATTCAATTGAAATTTGGTACACAGTTAGTCTTGAGTCTGTCCGAAAAAGGACATAGGCTACTTTTTATCCCGATATTCCTATGGGAACGGGGACCACGGTTGTCAATATCTGCTCGACCGAGTAATTATGTGACAATCCTTGTGATTTGTAATGAGCTATAACTTAAGTTATATTGTTATTCTTTATTGATAATAAATAAAAAAAATACATATTCCGTCAAAATGTAATTTCATTTGGAATTTTAAAATTTCTCGGCATTGTATAATAATGTCACGAAAACAGAGATTTATCACTATGACAAAATAATCAGATGAGACTGAAGTCTAATAAGAGGTAGGAATGTCATGTTGAGCAGTTTGTAAAAAACAATGCAATGTTAACAAACACAAAAACTTTTTGTAAACTTTTATCGGCGACAAATCAATAGCCACGTGAACGACGTCGCGGGCACAGCTAGTCGATTTTAACGACCAAAAAAACTTTTGATGGCGGATCTTTCTTTCTAGAGGTAAAGCCATAGATGAATGGACTATGGATAACCGCATGCCGAACGGGCCGCACTTCGCAAATGCTTGCTTGCTAACCTTCTAGAATAAAAAATACACTTTGTTCCACATTCATGTATGTGTTGGAACTTAGAATAACAATTTGGAAGCCTAATCTAAAATTCAGGTGTACCGAGTACCGTGCAATTTGGTTTAAATAATTGGATTTATGGGCCCGATTACAATATACAAGCCACATACGGGCGACAGATTTCAAAATGAAGCCTCCTTACGCTGCCACTAGATTGAATAATTAAGGAAATTTGTTTATGTAGTATTACTGCGTAGGTACTTCGTTCAAATCTGGGTCGTTTGAAAAAAGAGCAGAGGAAGAGAAGACAAAGAAGTAAGAGTAGAGGGAGAGAAAGATGTCGACCAGATCGTAGAATATGGAGGTCTTCATTACTTAACCCATCGGGAGAAACTAATATTTTTAGAACCAAAATTTTAGTCTAGGAAGCTTATAATTTTAAGTATCTACAACAACATGGTTATAAATGTCTTTAGCTCTAACCGGTTCGATTGGTTGTTTTTGTCAGTCTACATTTGCCAGAACAAACCTTCGAGGAACATGTCTAGAATTTTCCGCCCAAGAATTTTAATGGCGACATAACTGAGTCCACAATCCACATACAAATTTTATCAGTTTTTCGACTGATAAAATAAATTACGACTGATTCTTGTAGAAAGCGCATCAAGAATATACGACTGCTTGTCTAACTTTTACATATTCTGGTTCAGACACTTCATAATTTTTCACAATAAATAATAAAACCGCAAAAGACCTATTCCTCACATGTTCACCAATAAAAACTGTTCCTCCTACAAAACAATGGACAGAGCTTCTGAACAATGGGAAATCAAAACCGATCAACAAACAAGTGTGAAAATAAACAATAACAATATGGCGTTTTTAAATTGACAAGTCGTTAGTTCAACGGCCTTGGGGTCGTGGGACCTTAGGTGAATGACCTTCGCAGCTGAGCTGGCTGAGGTCTTTGAGGCTCTCGGGATGAAATTACTGGAACATTACCAGTTTAGCAAATGCCAAAGCGTTGAGTGATTTCTGATGCAATCTTGTACGGTATTTAACAATTCTAATCTACCACTGTAATTTCAGATTTGAAAATGTATCTGCTACTCGTACACTCATCATGATAGGTTAAATAAACTTAATTACAAATACATAAGACGCAATCAACTTTAAAACATTTTAATCCATCATAATTGTAGATAAATTCCTTGGCCCACTTTCATTTTGCAATGATTAATGTTGTTCATTATCTAAATAGATCAAATTTAATAAAGGATGCTATTGATGTATCTCAAAAGAAGCAGGTACATGTAATAACACCACATTATGCCTGTGCCTGAAATGTTAATACCTTTATCAGATAGCGAGCCAGTTGCAATGCACTAAGCATAGTGTGCATATTTAAAACATAGTCGTTGAATCCTAGTGGACAAACGAGCGCTTACAATGGTAAATAGCGATATGGTTCCCAGTTGACATATCATTTGCCATGTTGCTTTACGAACGAAAAAGCCATTTCCCATTGTCCACGGTTGGGTTGCCAATACATGCCGCTTCCTGGTCTCGGTTACAGCAACAATACCTGACAGAACAAGAAATTCACCTGACTCAAACGCATTTGCTATGTCTGCCTCACCTATGATAGATGGACACTTAGGTAAAATGTGGTTTAGAGAACCTATGGAATGTTTATTCATAATACTATGGCAGTAGATAGCTATGTATGAAATAACTTCCCGTGTACATCATTTTATGATCGAGGTTGACTATTATGGGTGCCAGTCTAAAGATAAACTTTTGTTTGTTTAAAGATACGCTTTTGTTTATGCATGATCATTATCTAACTGTTAAATAACTTTAAAAACACTTCACCTTTATCGGAAGCTATTAATGTACCAATAGAATATAATCAAGCAAATCTTGGGTCCTTACCTATGAAATTGGTGTTTTTATTCTGTCTTAGCAATTTGTCCGTAACTATTAAGTTTCAGAACATTCTTATAAAATAATTGCCTCTTCTAAAAATAGACCATATATTTGAGCTCGTATTATTAAATTTGAAAATTTTTTGTAAGTTTAATTGTGTTTAAATTAGACACAAAGACAATTATTTTTAACTGCCTCCCGAATACATCATTTGATTTGCATTTACATAAAACGATGAATTATTTTTATCAAGCGTGTTCACACACATATTGCTAAAGCTTGTCTAATGATACATGCCAAATATTATTATCTCTGGATTTGTCGTTGTGAAGATAACTGATAAAATGTTATGTAAAATGTATACATCCCCAAAATCTCCATACAAAACACCAATTTCATAGGTAAGGACCTAATATTAGCGGTTAGAGACAACACGCGGTAGCCGAATGGGGACGGACGGGGCACTACTTGTTCGAAAGGCCGCGATACTCGCGGGTTCTGTTTTTCTACTTCTTGCCCTTTTTCCCACTTAAGGTGGGGTCGGCACAACATGTCTTCTTCTTCCATTCTCATCTGTCACTCTTCAACTCATTCACTTATTTTATCCTCATATCATTCTTCACGTGAATACGCTTGAATCCATCACTTCTTTAGTCTTCCTCTCTCTCTAGGTCTGTCCACATCCATGCTCAACGCCCTTGTAATGTGACATTCATCCCTCCTCATCACATGTCCATACCACGCTAACCTATTGCTCCTAATCTCGAGTTCTATGTTATGTTTCTATAAATTTATCAAAGTTTATACCGATTGAATGCATCTTGCACATCTTATAAAAGTCACAAACGTTTGACAAGGCCTTGTTTTGAGAAGTTAATTTAAGAAAGTGATTTGAGTTGTGTAGTTTTTTTACAAAAAAATATTTTTTTAAATCCAATATAACCTGTCAGTAAGTAATTTCTATAGCAAAGGCTGGATAAAAGTTTTCTATAAGAAAAGATGATTCCAGATTGTTATCAAGCCCGAGACCTTAAATAGATGTCTATTGGAAGAATGAGCTTCAAGGTTTTCACATAATGAGTTGCCAGAAGCTCTATAACAAGCAAAAACATCATTCTCAAGGAAACATTACGTAATGTCGAGGTCGTGGTCAATGACCAAAGGACAAAGAAAAAGCCCACCTACAAAACGACAGACAAGCACCTAATATCGCATTCTGTGGTTTAAATAACTGAAGGCAGATATGAATGCAAAAGTAGAGTCTTTTCACCTGACAACAATGTTTATAATTCAACAACGATACTTCAGCAGTAACCTAGTGACTAAACTATCAGAATTAAAATCTAGTACCGCGATTTTACTAGGGTCATTGTCCTGTGGAACATAAGATTGTAGATTTATTTAAGGTGTTTTACAAACCTGAACGATTAAAAATGCCTATATTTAAAATTGTCACAAATTCGACAGAAACAGAAGAGGACATTGCAACCTTAAAGAATGCTATTATAAAAGAATTTCATCTGATATCATTAAACACTACATAGCACTTTGATGTGGACTTAAAAAAGTCATCATAGTATTTATCGATATTTGTTGAAATCTGACTTATGTATTAAAATACTTTTTTTTTTATATTACATATCAATATCACTCACATAATAGAGCAAATTCGAATTTGAGCAAAATCAATGCTATGGCTTTAATTTGCTGAAGAAAATTAATTTGTACGCTTTGCGTGATTCATTGCACGTGCATATAGTGATAAAAAATATTTAGTTTTGAATCGATAAAACCAAGCAATACACACCATGGTAGGTAATCGACAAAACGAATTCAAAATATCAAAAACTGATAGTGTTACACTTACAGTATATTTTTAATTCGCACTCAATTATCCAAATATTCCTAGCGTAAAAGATGGTGAATTCTTGTATTCTGAGGCAGAATAAGAAAAGTAGTTTTGTTAAAAACGATAAAAAATTTTAAGTCATCAACTTCATACAAAAGATTGGTAATAATATTCAATGGCATCACTAAAAATTTGCAAATACTCTGAAAGCTACTAATAACTAATACCTAGTAATAATTACATACGAAGTAATAAGTACCTAGATTATTTATACAACTCACGTATATGTGGATAATTTTATGTCACTAAATAAACTAAAAACCTGTACCGTGCCTAATAATGAGCATATTGCTCACATCCTGATATTTCTAATATATCTAACCTAACAATCAGTCAAACAGTGGGTGTTAGTGGGATTACACTAGAAGTGCACAAACACAAAGGTATTTTACATCTCTCATGTTCGGTAAGTAGGTCCTTAATACCCCCAGATGCGGGTTGTAAGTGATCAATTACCGCCCTAGGTTAATAATGTAGCTAGAAACGCCCTAGGGCGGTAAGTAATAAAAAAAAACTCTTTCAAAAAGTTCGCGTACACCTAACCATCTTACTGGCACTAGACATCATGCATTCAGCCCAATGACAAAAGAGGTCGCTTCGCTATTTTCATCAATTTTGAATATCGAACAGCGAAGCTAAATTTAGTTCTTGAAAATAAATTTATTTATTCTTGTGACAAAAGAGGTCGCTTCGCTATTTTCATCAATTTTGAATATCGAACGGCGAAGCTAAATTTAGTTCTTGAAAATAAATTTATTTTTTCTTGTAATGCCTTTTTTTCCACTTACCTCACAATCGAGATGTAAAGCAGAGTAGTTAGCTCGGGTGTAAGCATCAATTGCACCCTCGAACTATAAGCGCCCTCGCTGCGCTCGTGCGCCTAAATATCTCGGGCTGCAATTGATGCCTTACAGCCCTTGGCTACTAATCTACTATTATCAACATACTATACAATTTCTATGTAAGTATGTAACAGGAGGAGAGAGTATTGTAACCATATCACGATGACTGTGGGTGTCCAAGTCAACACCTCTTCTAGCAGTAGGAAAACAAGCATTATGATAACAATCCAGAAGATATACATTTCCATCATTTCCATTCCATTCCACCTACAATGTATAATTTTAAAAGTCCTGTTTCTATGATGCATGTGACATTCATAAGAACACGCAAATATAAAATTGAATAAACGTTAAAAATCTCCATATATAACGTTTCATTACACACAAATAGCCTTGCCATTTACAAGGAAGAGATTAAGTTCAAAAGCAGTTCTGCGAAGCTGTTCTTCGGTTCTGGTTTGTAAACAAATTATTTAAATGGTGGGCATTTTGTGCAATGAATTACTCGTAGTATTTAAGTCCCACACAAGCTATATCGTGAATGTCTTATTTGTGTTTGCACAGTGATCTGTCACGACCACTGGCGTCAGATCTAATAATGGACTCGACTGTCTTGTGCGGATCGAAGAGATAATTTATGCAAAGTGTATTTATTAAATAATATTTTACTAAGAGAAGATTAGAAGAATATTTTTGCAATAAGTCAGAGGTTGCTTGCTGTCTCATTTCCAAATTATTTTTTATTGCGTCATTTCCAATTTAAAATCTTATTTCTTTTATACTACTTAGGATCCCAAAAAATAATAAAAAATAAAGAACTATAATGTACACCTATTTAAATCATTCAAATTTCCTGCTGTATCCCAATTTTTGAATTTGCAAGAACACTTAAAGTTTTCTCAGTAGGTACTAAAAAAAATATAAAAAAAAATCGTTTACGATAAAAAATTTGTAATTAAAAAATAAAAGATTTTTCCGCATAAAACGAAAATATTTGACTGGTTGAAAGATCTTTGAATCTTGGAGCTAATTATGGATGTCCTTACCTTGAAGCTATGTATTCATCTTGAGAATGGTAAATAAGAGTATACAACTCGTAGATATACAACTAATGAGTATTGTTAAATCATTATCGTGTGAGTAAATTTTATTACTTTTTAAGTCTGGGGATGGATATATTTTTATATACTTTAGCGGTTTTGATGTGGGTAATAGTGAGTTTAAGTCAAATTTTGATACTGATTTCTACATGTTGTGAATAACCTATGACTCTTTTTAAATCTTGACATAAAAGCAAAAAATACTTAGTATCATATCATCTTTTTTCAATCAATGGGCTCTCTCCATCCTTCTCTTCATTCATGTTATCAATAAATCGCCTTTTACAAATCTTGACTGTGACGTGTAACTTTTGCCCAGATGTACAACACTTTCCTGTTGTAAAATGTTTATGTAATCTTGTAGTACGGATTAAAATACCAAATTGTCCCACGCTTTACTTTTCGAGGAAACCATCGTTCTTAACCTTGCGTTTTTCAAATGTCCAATGTAAACAAACGACACATTCTGTCTGGCACTAATGTTATTCAAACAAATATGCAGGAAAATTTGCGATTAAACTGATACCAATAAAAGGACGGTCAACAACACGCAAAGGTTGAATTTTCAAACTTCTTCAATAGGTTTTAATTTTTATCTTGATACATAAAGTGCAAAATTTACAATAGAAATGTGGCAACTAGCTAACTTTCGCTTATAAATATTGTGGTGAGGAACGTCGTGTTGTGTACTTGTATACTTTGTATCTTTCAGAATAAAAGGGTAAAAAGTATCTACAGAAACACAACAAAAATCATCAAAAAACTAGTTCAATGACTGAAATGTTAATGCTTTAACAGAAACGGAACTAACAAATATGAATACCGTTATATTTTGAATTGTATTAGGTGCCTATCATTAAAAACATTACTATAACTTGTTCCGAATTCAAAATTCTAATGTTATAAGTACCTACCTACATTTGAAATCAAAATTAATTTTGCAGAAAAGGTTTCTTTTTATTGTAAATCATAGATCTCCACTTTCAACGATGTGAGATGCAACAGTTGACGTATGTAAATAAAAAATAAAAAGGACAATAAAAACCTTGTTAGTTATTAACACATTAAAATAACGCTAACTTACTCTGGCAAGACAATTATGTAATTATTTGCAGACAGTCAATTGTCTTGAGAATAAAGCCCTGACGTCCTAACATAAAATCTACGTTATTGCGTAATATACGACATCAATTATACGTAAATACATCTCAGTGTTGACACGTAATCTGTCATCAGTATTCTTTCTAATGCATGCCACGAGCAATTAAAAAAATAAAAACTGGTTAAAAATCGATGAGATAATAATGAAAGAAAAGCGGCTATCGTGGTTACATATTGAGAAGAGAGAATGAGCATGTAACCAGAAAAGTTAGGAATATGAGAGTGAATGGTAATGCAGAGAGAGAAAGGCCGGAGAAAAGATGGATAGATTGTGTTGCAGAAGACATGAACTGCATCTGCTTGCATTTCTTACAGGGATCACAGTGTATATTGGCAACTTGTGCCATTAGACGAAATGTGAATATTTTTGCATCATTTGTATGCCAATTTAAGAGCCGAATGATTTTTTTTAAGAAATTAGATAATCTCGCTATAATCTGTTTACTACAAGATTAGTAAAGTTGACCCCTCATATTCATAAAAAAATTATGAGTGAATATAATACTTGAATTGCCTGTAGCTAAATAAGTATGTAGCACAAGCTGAGTAAAAAAAATTACAAAATCCCTGAACATGCCCTGAAATGATTTCCGTGAATCGCGTGCCAAACAAAAATGCAAAAGAACATTGTATACGTTGGCCTTAACGTGAAATAACAAATCTTTTCACACGATTACAGCAATATTTGTTTTTGAAGACAAAAATTGTCAACAGGTTAACGAACCACCTCACTGATAAATAAATATCTTCAGACATTCACACCTATCAATTAGCCCTATATTAAGCAAAATGCTGCTTGTGTTACGAATACTAGATGACAGATAAATACATTTAGTAGATAAATACATATAAATATTATTATATAAACATCCAAGACTGGAGAACAAATGCATTCATCACACATAATCTGCGTCCACCGGGGATCGAACCCAGAATCTCTCGAGATGGCGACGCCTTGAGACCGGGCGTACAGACCACTCGACCACGGAGGTCGTCAACTTATGTCGTCAACTGATGTCGGCAGTATTTTATTATAAAAGGGGAAGAATCAACTTGACTGCACTACTTAATGGTAGGCAGTAGAATGTGGAGTTAGCCACATACCTGGTAACTCTATGTTGTATGATTAGTGGACAACGCATCCTGGTAGAGAATTAAAAAAAATAAATGCTACAACTTCATTATTCCTGACGACAAAGAGTAATTTATTTTACCGGGCATAATTTTTCTTTCCAGCAACAATTTCCAGTTTTATTTCTTTGTTGTTGTGTCCCCGTTTTCTCCATAACAACAATAACTTGGAAAAGAGAGTAGACGATAGACAATGTGTTATTTCATGCCTCATTTGACACTTTCGTTGAAATTCGTCGCGGGCTTTATAATAATGCGCATTAAATAATATTAACGTTAAATAGCATAACAAATAGCTTGTTTGGGTGCGAAGCAGAAAACCGAGCACGGAGTCAGAATTAGAAACTAAAATTAAGCTGAATCTAAAATTTTTTGATATTTTCTAAAAACAGAAAAGGATAGATAGTACGTTTATTAGTTGGTTCTCGATAGACTGTAGTGGTGCTTGTGTTGTAGAGTCGTATGTATAATGGCCCGTCTTCACATTTGGGGAATGTTCGAATGTGGAGAGCTATTCGTCTACATTTGTTGCCGCTTTGTCGCTACACAAAGCGACGAATATACACGAGAAAAGGCAAATGTAGACAAATAGACCTCCATTGGAGCCTTACCTCTCGCTTCCTCATTAGCTTTGATGCGAGAAAACGACGAACTAGCTCTTCGAGTACTTTTATCTCTTGAGTCATAAAAATCGAAATCCAACTACAGAGTTAAAAGAAAAAAGTTATTTATTTTGACAACTCGCTATTCTGCAGCTTTACTCGCTGTGGTTCATAATAAATAAATACATTACGCAATTGATTTTATTTACAAATAATTAGATTAGAATAGAATGTAAACCTTCAATCAATCATAAATAACACATGTGAAGCCTTCACATAATGCTGATAAATCCAATTTACATGATGTTATTTTATATAAACTTAAGTAATTGAAAATTATTAGTTCACGGCAGTCAGTTTGTATACATGATGGACAATGTCTCAATTTGTACGTTAGTAAATTTTATGGTTACTTTATGGTTCTAGTAAATTGTATACATTTAGACTTGGTACTAGTAAAAGTGTTATTAAATCGCACAGTAAAAATATTTACTTAGTCCAGAACACGATATGTAAGTAAACTAATGTAGTCTGAATAACAAATAGGGACTTTTCTTAATTTTCTCGACTTACCCAACTTTCCTATTTAAGACCGTTGTGTCTATGCTTCACACAAATTTACAAATAATATGTTATAGATGGCACGTCGCTATTTTATTATGGAACTTAAAAAACTACGCAAAAGTTAAGTCTATATACGGCTCAGTAGGCATTCCTATTTGGGGAAATAGAGGATATTATGAAGAGTATAAGCTATGACTCCAACACGCTGGTCCAACTGTAGCACGATACAATAATGTTTTGGACCACCACTCAATCCAAGCACAGCAAAAACTTTTGTATTTGCTTTAATAAAACCAAAGTTCACGAACCATTATGTCACCGACCTCCTCCAACTCCAACATAACGTCATAAATAATTTTAGTGTAAACCGGTTGATATTTTTAACCACTAGAACCAGTGAAAACCACAGATGTCTATATTAATTTAAGTACGAGTAATTACAAAAATATTGCAGTTTTTCTCGTTACTGCGGTTTGGATATAAATGTTTTTTTCTGTCTTCTTATTTCATTATCGCTGTCTGTTAAGCTTCAGTAAATACATCATTTATTGAAATTTCCTCTTAACATTTTAAAAGTTGTTACGTGAATTCATTATTGAATGGTGCGTGCAGTATACCAAAGTATTTCTAATCGTTTTTAAATATTGAAAATTTTACTTCTGATCGTCCTATTGTTCACCTTATCCCGCGTGATTCAGATTTGGTCACGCTAGATGCTTTTCCGCTTCTATTTAAAGTAACAAAAATATAGATCAAATATCAAATCAAGACATTTAAAATTGATATCAATCTATTGTAGTTAATATCGAAAATTGGTTTAAAGGCATTTGGGTTTGATAGCTATTAAAGACAACGGTACACGAAATTCATACAACAAATTTTTTGCCAAAGTTTGGCCAGAATTTAAATATGTCACTTAGGACTGCACACACAATTACTGCAGCTTAACCATAAGGTTTTATCAGCAACACAGATACTGCTAAATATAGGCTTCTCCCATAGTACAAGCATCGACCCTACTCTACGCTGCCCACATCTCGAGACTACCTGCCATCGGTCTCGGCCATGAGAGAAATTAAGGGAAGCCAAACAGACTGAAGAAGCCCCTATAAGAAATGACTACTTCAAAAAAATGCCTGTCTTCTTACCTTAACGTCAATGAGCCTGACAGTAAAAGCGGCGGCGTCTGGCGCCGTCAGTTTGAGCTGGCAGGCCGCGTTGGTGGTTGACGGCTGGGGCCGGACTAGGGCCAACGCGAGCGCTGCGCCCGCGCCCGCGTTGCCGCCCAACTCAACTTCTTTGGTACGCCCGCATAGCAGGCTGGAGCACAGCCCTAGAAAAAAACATTTTGGTTTTGGAATATGGTAGATATTTATGGCATATTTTGATACAATTTGATAATAACATAGGAACAAATGCTCGTGTTCAGTACGCGACATCTGTCCTCAGAGATCGCCACACTTTGAACCCGGCTTATAAACTGGACACGGAGGTTATCAAAATCTCTTGGTTTGGCGAAATTTGTAGGTAAGCACAAAAATAATGGAGTACAACAATCATTCTCGAGTTTTAGGAACGTTATGAAAATTAAAAAAAACTTTGTCATAAAATTAAATGAATATAAAACCGCCTCTGGTCTAGTAGTTGACACCACCGGGTGTAAATAGGGAGGGGTTCGATTTGCTGCTCGGTTTGGTTGGTGGTAGGGCTTCAAAGCCCGCCTGGCTAGCTACCGTCGTCTTACATAAATCTGTCGCCAAAATAACATTGTTTTTTTCCGGCAATCAGAGGTATGATGACACCCAGTTCCTCAGTTGTTGAGGAATAGTACAGGTGAAGCTCGCTTCCATCTTCGGCCTTATCGTCACTTACCATCAGGTGAGATGAAGGCCAAAAGTTTACCTGTCATATATAAAAAAACGAGTCACCAACGCCTATGAGTTACTTAATCATTGCGAAGGAGTAATGGAAAAAATACCTTTTTTATGTGGATTATAAAAGTATAACGAACACAACTAGGTTCAAAATTCAATTAACTGGAACCTTGCAATGGAATTATCTAATAAAGCCTTAATTTGTCGATCACGCGAACTACTTCAACCGCTTTTCGACTGGTTTCGATCGACGATCCAATGTACAGACGACAACAAGTCAGGTTACACATTTTTACATCGTGACGCTTCTATTACCCACGTATTAAAAGCTATTTTCGTAATTCAACTGTATACCTTGACGTGCTGATGAACCAAATAAATCACTTAACGATGAAGCGAGAATAGACCTGTTTTTATTCGTCATATTTTACTTAGGTACATTGTAAATAAATCTGCTGAAAAGTAGTTTCATACCATTTACGCTCAACTTTGTTCATGATATTATTGTTTTTTTATTTTTTTTCATCAGTCTTAAGCATAGGATTAAATTTAATTTATAAAATAACTAGAGACCTAATGAGTAATGAACTAACAGGAAAATTGTCCGCACTTCAAGATAATTGTCGAATCATTCATGTAAAATTACTAAATCAATGCAAATTACGTTATGTCAACGCAATTCTACCTTTTTGGCCTCTATGCTGAATAAACCGTATTATTTTTCGTTTTTCTTAAGTTTCTTGTATTAATAAACATTTAAAATAGAAACTTCTTTACTGACGGCTAAAAATCTATGTTCCATACTGGAACAGATAAATGTATTTTTTAATTCTATTTATTTTCAATTACAACAACACTTTTGGAAGATGCATATTTCTCCTGTCTGGGTGAGGCGCTTATTGAGTAGCTCCAGAAGCCATCACTGATTTTGGGCATGGCAACACTACGTGCGCCTGTGGTGCCCTCTACTAGAACTACGTTCTACCTGTTCGAAAGCAACGATCGACGCGAGTGCCTCGCTCTTAATCATCAAATCATCATCTGTAACTAAAGAACCGAAATCATCATATAGTTTTGAGACTCTTTGAAGTTTGAGACCCTTGGAAGTTAGCGTGAACTAGCAACCTGTGGACCCTGTGTGTGATACCTTTGCTGGCTACATACTCCTCCTAGTGCGCCGACGAACCATCGCGTTACTGAGCTCGGCCCTCATCGTACGCGGCGGTTGAAGGAGTGCATCGGTAATTCGCCAAACCCCACTTGGCGATCCATCATAAAGCGAAACAGATATCCATACTGTGATAGCTGTGTACACTTTTTTTGCATAAATAACTTGAAATGGAGCCTAATGAAGTAGACTTGTATCCAAATTGGTGTTTTTTTGTGTCACTCATTTCTCTATTACTACACATTATGATGCCATAGAAGTCACTGGCGTGAAATAGTTTTAATGTTTTTGTTTGTATGCCATTTCATGTTTGACATAATACCCAGTACCATTCAAAACATAATTGAAATGTGCTATACATCGATAGAGTGCAGAATGAGTATATCAGGGGATGCTTGTAAGTTGCTCCAGTGATAGAGAAGTTGAGAGAAAAGCGGCTATCGTGGTGTGGACATATTTTGAGAAGAGAGAATGAGCATGTAACGAGAGTTATGAATATGAGAGTGGAGTAATGCAGGGAGACGAAGAC
Source organism: Parapoynx stratiotata (assembly GCA_910589355.1). Lineage (NCBI taxonomy): Eukaryota > Metazoa > Arthropoda > Insecta > Lepidoptera > Crambidae > Parapoynx > Parapoynx stratiotata. The sequence goes on from OU342459.1 coordinate 16,637,797, forward strand.
CAAAGAAGATTTGGATAGATTGTGGGAATGAGGACATGGCTAGAATGGGAGTGAATGTTGATATGGCAGAGTGACGGAGAAAGACTCGTTGCGCCGACCCCAAATGAAATTGGGAAAAGGGAAGGCTAATGATGATGATTGATATAGCCTACAGGATTAGTAAACTTGAGTGGCAGTGGGCTGGTTACATTACATTAGCCGTTGAACTGACGGCCGTTGGGGTCGTAAAGTTTTCTAGTGGCGACCGCGACTCGATAAACGTAGTGTAGGACGTCCTGCGACAAGATTGGACGAGATTCGTAGGCTGACCCGAGTGGGCTGGAAGTGATTGGATTACGTTAGGCCCAAGTGGGCTGGATGAGAACGGCCGAAAATCGAGAGTAGTGGCGTGCATTAGGGGATGATGATATATCGCTATTGTAATCAAATAAAAAAAGTTAAATTGGGATTTCATTGGCTTCGCTCGGTAGAATATTATGACACTTATTATTTTGTTTTTCAATTCAATTGGTTCAAAGTCCATGGTTCAAAGGTTCACAATAACTAGTTCAATCCGATTACCATTAACAACAGAGTTCATGTGACACGTGACAGTCTGAAAAACATTTGCTGCGAGGCTCAATGAAACGGTAACTTGAATGAAAAGTAATGAATGGCGTCTTCTGACGGTTGTTGGTGACGTCAACTTAAACCAATTGTTTAAATAATCGACTCTTAATACAACAATGTTCGCTCGTTAACGAATTGAAAATTTTTATTTTTATTTAATCATTCATTAAGGATCCAGTATAAAGCTCAGAACTAACATTGTTAAACCTAAATCCTCATACAAAAGATTACAACGCATATTCACACAAGATTTAAGGTATTAAAATGTCTTAATTTTGAGTGAAAATGCCCACACATTGATAATGTACACAGAAGAAAAGTCGAATTTAGCAGATGATGAAATTCTATTTAAATAAAGACGTTGAAGAAGAATTGGTTGAATCGCATAATAAAATAAAATAAAATGTATCTAAACGTGATGACAAAAATGAAAAAAGGGCGACTAGGTTCATTAATATTGAGAAGATGACAGACTAACAAGGCAGCACGACCTAGGTGACCGTGTATTATAAAATCGACGACACCCTATAAGGCGCTCGGTCGAAACGCTACAACGCTAAACGGTAACAACGCCCCCTATGGAGTGATAATGATTGATTTGACTTGCTTTTCACTTTATTGTTACGTTGGATATCACCGATGAAACATCTCCCATTTAAGGTTAAAAATGCTGTAAAATCTTGTTAAATCTATTCCAACAAGAAACATCCCAGGCGTGCATGACACATTTTTCATATTGGGTCCTTACCTATGAAATCGGTGTTTTTATTCTGTCTTAGTATTTTGTCTGTATATATTAAGATTCAGAGTATTCCTAAAAAATAATTACCTCGTCAAAAATTGACTATATTTTGGAGCTCTTTTGATTTGTTTTGATAATTTGTTGTAAGTTTAATTGTGTTAAAATTGGACACGGAGACAACTCTTTTTAAGTGCCTCCCGAATACATCATTTTATTTGCATTCACTTATAAACGATGAATAATTTTTATCAAGCGTGTTCACAGACATATTGCTAAAGCTTGTCTAATGACACATGCCAAATATTATTATCTCTGGATTTGTCGTGGTGAAGAAAACTGATAAAATGTTAGTATGTAAAATGCAGACATCCCCAAAATCTCCTTACAAAACACCAATTTCATAGGTAAGGACCTAATATTAACAATATAATGAATTGAACCGTGGGTAAAGAAAACTCGTCCCGCTTCAAAATAGTGTTCCGAATCTAAAAACTTTGCAAAGCCAGAGAGAGACAAATAAGTTTCCCACTCAAATATAACTGCACTAAAAAAAAAAGAGAAAACAAAATCTGCGTTTCTTGCTCGCCAGTCAATCGATTCTTTTGACATTGCTATGTTCTTTAATGCTCAATCTATTTTAAGCAGGTGCAGCTGGTTTGCGCAAGAAGTCTGCCCACGAACATGGCAGGCCTACGCGTCGTATGAATCCGTAATGAATGTATTTTCGTATAAAGGCATGTTTTACTCAATATAGGCTTGCCGAGACATAACTAAGACTAGTTAGGAGAGGCGTAAGCAAATTAAAACGTTTTGTTCTACCACTACATATTATACGAGGGTGGATCAATATGTACCCGTGTTTGAAGACAAGTGGTGTTGCTGAGGGAAATTGGCATTACCATCGTATACTGTCATCTGTCAAACGACGCCATATCAAATTTCAGACTGATTTATAGGTTAGTTTTGATTTGGCAGCTATTTGTATTAAACGTGTTTCGTGTTTTTCAATAAAATGGAAAAAGAGCAATATCGATCCGTAATTCGCTTTTTATTTTTGGATGGAAAAACATGCGAAGAAATAAAAGCGAAGTTGGATTCTGTCTATGGGGACCCTTCACCATCTATGACAACCGTGAGATATTGGTTCAACGAATTTAAACGTGGTCGTACATCGGTTTTTGATGAGGAGCGCCCAGGCCGCCCGGCAGACGTGGTTACCGAGGAAATCGTTGAAAAAGTCCACGACATGATTCTCGCTGATCGCCGAATTAAAGTGCGCGAAGTAGCAAAGGCTGTAGGCGTGTCGTACGGAACGGCAATCAATATTTTACATGATAAGTTAAGGATGAGAAAGTTGTCGGCCCGATGGGTGCCGCGATTGCTCACGGTGGACAACAAGCGGATACGGCTGTCAATGTCGAAGCAGTGTTTGGGCCTCTTTAAGCGAAATCCGCAGGAGTTTTTGCGTCAAATTGTCACCGTTGATGAAACCTGGATCCATTACTATACGCCAGAGACCAAGCGAAGGTCAAAACAATGGGTTTTTCTGGGTGAATCTGCTCCGAAGACGGCAAAGACGGTCCCATCGGCCGGAAAGGTCATGGCCACGATTTTTTGGGATTCGAAGGGAATAATCCACATGGACTTTTTGGAGAAAGGAAGAACGATCACGGGACAGTACTACAGTGAATTATTGGACCGATTTGACGAGAAATTGAAGGAGAAACGGCCCCATTTCGCAAAGAAGAAAGTGCTGTTTCACCACGATAACATTCATCCGGAATCGTCGCGGCCAAATTGCATGAATTGCGCTACGAATTGCTGTCGCACCCACCGTACTCGCCCGACCTGGCTCCTTGCGACTTTTTTCTGTTTCCCAAACATGAAAACGTGGCTCGCGGGAAAAAAATTCAGCTCAAACGAGGAGGCTTTCGGCGAGACAGAAGCGTATTTTAAAGAGTTTGACAAATCGTATTTTTTAGAGGGGTTAAAGAAATGGCAGGGACGTTGGGAAAAGTGTATCGTCCTAAAAGGAGATTACATTGAAAAATATTAAAAAAAAATTGTGAAAAACTTGCGTCTTCATTCCTAACACGGGTACTTATTGATTCACCCTCGTATAAGGCGTCATATCTACAGTGGTTTCGAAGAATTTTTAAACGCATACCTACCATTAGGAATTTACAGAACTATAATATTATGCATTTGCTAGGAATCAAACTTTTATTTTTTAAATTTCAAAATCTAATTCGCACTCAAAACAGAAATTATTTTAAAATCAACACCTTTTATATTACTATTTTTGTTTTAAGTTCAATAACACTTTTCTTAACGTGACCACTTTGCTTAAACTATACTTTAAAAACATTATTATGAAGACTTCACATTATTATTTCCACTTGCACACAATAGTCGATAGGTATTGTTCACAGAACAATAAAAAAGGTTAGAATGATAAAGTGGGCGTGGTTGACGAGCCGCTCATATGAGCAAACGGGCATATGAACGTCAAATTGCTCGCAGTGTATTCCACAATGGCGTAGCTGTCAGACGTATATTCGGTGCAGTACAAAACCCAAAAAGATGCCGAGTTGTGCTATTATTTCGTGCCGTTTGCGAAGTAAAAAGGTGAATCTGGACAAAGGAGGAATTTCATTACATCGGTAAGTTATAATATTTGGAAATAACTAAATATGGAGGCATAATCAATCACGAAAATAATTCGTACCAAATTCTGTGCAATCATAGGGCTTGCATGTTATCGATAGTTTTATCGATAGAGTTTTTTTGTTCCTTGTGCTCAAACATTATGATGTGGTAATTTACATGGACATAATATCAAATCTAAGTTTTAAATATCTATTTAATTTTTAAATAAGACAAATATTCTGTTTATAAAGATTTACATATTTCAGATTTCCTACAAATCCGGATATAAAAGAAAAATGGATATCCGCAACTGGCATGAAAGATCAATGGTTTCCTACTAAAAGCAGTAGCATTTGCTCGGAGCAATTTACGGAAGATGACTTCCTACAAGTTTAAAAAAAAGGCATTTGAAATCTTCTGCAGTACCTCACATAGATATTTGCGTACAGGTAATGTTATGAATATTTTATCTGTCTACAGTGAAAACAAAATATTATTATAAAATTATACATTTGTCTTGTTCGGGAATCGAACCCGTGATGTCTGCCACAGAAGGCAGTTATCCTTACCCTTGCGCCAAATCAGTCGTTTCGATTATACAGGGTAGAAATATTGCGCATGTGATTGAGTGATGATTGAATAAAATTAATAGGGACTTTAATTTGTTGATTATTTTCAAAATTTTGTTTTATCTATAAAGAAATTTATTTCATGATGTCAAATATCTCATAAGCGAGAATTTTGAAATCATTTACTTTTGTTTGCAGGAAAATCAAGTTCGCCTTCCTGTTCAAATGCCAGTTCACAAAGAAAGCGAAAACTCAAAATTATAATAGGCAATAAAGACAGTGCCCTCCGAGCATAGCCCTTTCCATAGTTTGCTGAGCGACTTTAAACTGGTGGACTAGTCGAGCAGTGAGTGTCAACGTCTTAGCACCGTAGGTCATGACCGGGAGGACGCACTGGTCGAAGACTTAAGACATTGAGGGATGGGTGACGAGAAAAATGTGATAAACCAGTATTAATGTTAATTAATTAAAAAGTGTATGTTGGTAACCGCTGTTTCTTTACTGAGAACAACCCCAGCTCATAACATTACCAATTAATTTATTTATTATTCACTGGTGGAAAACTGGCAAGGCAGTTTTTCTTTATTGTTGTTCTCATTGCCAAGCCAACTATAGCGATAGTGTATCTTTCGTTATAGTCAGTGACCTATTCATAGAAACATCCACCTGAAACTGTTACTTCGTGTCTTTATAGTATTTATTTAGTAGAAAACTAAATCACAGACTACAAAATATTTATCTTCATTAAATTTGTATATTATTGAAATTGGTTGGAATTTCTTTAGGAGCCCTAGAGGGGAGGTACCTAAAATAAATAAAATATTTTAATTTCCACAAAGGAAACGAACTTTTATTTTAAAAAGAAGCAACTGCATTCTCATTTTTCTCAAATAAAATTTACCCAAACCGGGAATAGATTCAGCTAAAAATTTTTTAGTAATTTTTTTATTCTATTGAACCAATACAATGTGAAACACTCGTATTTCATACAAGATATCCATTTCTACTTCTGCATTCCACCGGCTGCGGCTGCGGCTGCTGCTGGAAAATCTGTTTCCAAATATGCCCGGAAAAATAAATTAATGTAAGGTTTCATTATGTCTTACATGCGTAAGACCTAATGTTTCATAGAGAAATAGTATTTTTAGCCATAACTAAATCAATTAGTGAAATAAAATAAATATTCTCAGACATTCACACCTATCAACTAGTCCCATTTTAAGCAACTAAATGCTGCTTGTGTAGCGACCAAAACCACCACGAAATAGAATTATTTGAGGTGGTTTGATTCCTTGTTTGGGTAAGCTTTTTTGAAAAAAGTGTGAAAACAGTTTTGTTTCTATTTGAAAATAAAAGTGTGTTTCCTTTGTGGAGATAAAAAAAATCCAACCTGTATATTAATATTCTCCTTAATTACGAAGTTGGATAAATAAATAAAAAACATAATTTTGTTACTTAATACTTGATTATCGACATCAAATTGTGCACTTCACTAGTCCAGTGCTGTCATGATAGTGTACATGTTTTTCCCAATAATTCGAAAAAGATATTTAACGTGTCTCATTATACGTATTATAGATTATAATATTTAAAAACGTATTTCAAATGATTGTATATAAATGATCTTAGCAGTCCGTGCTTGAACTGTAAAATTTCGAAGTAACAAAATGCATTGTGCCAACATAAATGGTACCGTACAACAGCTGGTAACACATACCTGTGTATTGCAGTAAAATAACCCTTATGATTTAGGTGCAATTCGCTACTTTTGCTTGAATTTTTTTAGCCAATGAATACATTGCGCTCCTTGTGTGTTGAATAACTATTAATTCTTGTATGTGTGAGAACTGGCTCGCGCGGTCCTAGTACTAATGTGGATGCGTTATCATTCTAACCTTTTTTATTGTTCTGTGGTATTGTTATACTCCATTATATATACAGATCTAGATCTCTTCCTTAATTACAAAGCGTTACAAATAAAAGAAACTCCATTTTCTTATAATTACTTACAGCAAACACATATAACAATGCATTTGTCGCGTGTGTATCATATTCTATTATATTAAGCAATGCTTTTAAGCATACGCAAAACATTTTTGACAAGTCATAATCTTTATTTCCAGTGTTCATTTCATTAATGAATAACTTGTAAGTTTTCTTTTTCTTTCCGAAATTTTAACTAGAGATCAAAATTTGCCGTATGGTGACGGCAAAGTGGAATACAATTGTCACCACCCCAAATCTCTACCGTGGGTGTCGGCAGCGTCCCTCTTATACCACCTAGCAATAGCAATGTACTGCGACTTTTGTGCCCGATAAATGGCAATAGGCTCGCAACCTATTACATGAGACCTAACATAATTGGCGAAACGTGGGTGCTAGTTCATATCTGCCTACCCCTTCGGGGATATAGGCGTGATTTATGTATGTATGTATGTGTATCAAAATTTACCCCAGTGTGAAACTTTCTTGTTTTTGAATTAAAGATACCCGTGTTTACTTGTTCTATGTAGGTAGGTACTTAGAAAAGTTATTGTATCACAACAACAGAGTGAGAGACTTTTTATTGTAGTAGATGTAGTAGACAATTCAATTACATTTTCTTTTTTGAGCAAAAAAGTAAATAACCTATTGTGCGACAGGAAGATTACATCGCTTTTGTAATCTTTTCCATACAAACGATGCAACATTTTGATCTAAATCGGGCGGGAACATCTTGCGAGTCTTTTCCTGCGTTTTTACCGGTGTAATGTTCAGCATTGAAGAAACAGCAAACATATGAGTGAATGGATATAATACGTAACTGAAACATTATCCATTGAATGTCTTAAGTGACGACCTCAGGCACCTCCAGTCGCCTGTAGAACTTTCCAATGGTTACGTAATGGTAGGAAGGAGTTGAGCCCGAGAACACGAAAAACACGTGAGCTGAAGTGGAACCACGTGAACTGTTGTTCGACACGGTTTCAATTGGACACAAGTTTCTCTCTTTGCGTCCTTTCGCGTAGGATTTTGGGTCATTTAAGACACGTTAGTGCTGATGACAACATTCGAGCAACATACTATCAGTTACATGGCGCAGAACTGTCGGTTTTCATACGGTTTTTTGGTTAATGGGGAAGAAGTGGAGAAGGTGAATGAAAGCGAATCCTGCCAAAAGGCCAGGAAAACGCTAGGGTGTCTAAGAAGAACGGGGAGGAATCCAGTTAGTATCTGGGTGATAGAAGCAGTAGCATTTAGAATATCTGTTAGAATTAGTAATTAGATTATTGAGAATATCCACAAAAACTTCCCGATATAATGCCCAAGCACGTGGGATTGCGCGAATGTTTACGGGTGCCAACTGCCAAGTCGAGCAGAATCGTGCGACTCACGTTCACATGCAAATTATAAATCGCAGCGTAAACGATCTCGTGAGTTTTAAAAGATAACAGCTGTTCAGTGGCACGGGTAAAAATCGCTCGCCTATGTCACACGAAAATTGGCAAAGTGTAATGCTTACTGTTACTCTAATCTAATGTAATAAGAACTAGAATCGAAGACACGCTTCATTGATCACCCACGTGACCCATTATTCGGTAATTGCCGTGTCTTCGGCGAGTTATGCAAGATCTCACGGCACATTTGTTAATACCCGCACGAAACTGTTTGTTTTAGAGGTACAAGTTGGAATTAATTAATATTTAGTTTATTCCAGCTATAGTTTCTGCGTGTGTTGTTAAGCTGCTATTTTCCTATTATTTAAAATTTTCTATTTAAAATAAATATCAAAATGAAATTCCGTAAAATAGAAGTAGGTACGACCCAAGAGGCACCTAATAAAAAATTTTGTTTTTGTTGAGTTGAATATTACTGAAAATGAAGTATTTATTTAATAGGACGCACAATTTAACTTAAAACCTCTTTTTTTTTCAAAAGAATAGACATTTATTTTGTCACATTCATAGATATACATACAAGAATTTTGTACTTTAAATGGATGCCAAACTCCCATACAATAGCATGAGGCAATGTTCTGTCTCGATCAGTAGGTGTTCCCTCTCATTCTATCGCTATTAATGAAAGAAGGCTATCCGTGGGATATCCTCTTCCTCTCTTTCTATCCATAGTTTCTGTCTGACCTGTCATATTTACGCCATTTTGACACCTAGACTGAAAATTGACAAAAAATTTTGTAATTCAATATTTTAAATAAAAAAATTATAAAACTGGTGATGACGTGCGTTGTTTTATGTGGTGTATGTGAGTGATATCCTGGATGTACCTTATCATTTCACAGGTGAGTCAAAAATCACATATTAAATAAGAGTATTTGTTTGAGAAATTTGTGTGTATTTTTGTGTGACGTCATTAGTAGTAATAGAAAGCTTTACTACGAAATGACAAACTCATTCATTAAAGTGATAGAATGAGAGGGAACACCTACTGACCGAGACAGACATAGCCTCATGCTATTGTATGGGAGTTTGGCATCCATCATACAGTACAAAATTCTTGTATACATATACGTCTATGGTCACATTCATGTAAACTTTCTTTGAGACGAAAGTGATGTTTTATATTCTACAAAGGTCATCATATGAAAAAAAATAACATTGAAATTGATAAGATACTTCACGTGTCCCAGTGCAAGGTCCGTACCGTTAATGATAAGTCTATTAACTACTTTATTATTTATCTAAAAATTTTATATACCTAGTATCTATTTATTAACGTCACCGTATTGGACACAACGTTTGATGTCTAAAGAATCTAAAAAAATAGAAAAGCAGACCACTTAAGCAAAAATGCTTCTATGTGAAGGCTTTACATATACATTTACATACAATACAACGTAAATACCTATTAAAACTAAATGTGACTTGACAGTGGTCCTTTAAGGTCCCATTATGATAAGCGGTGTGGAGTGATATACCATTAGGTGTGCAATATGATTTACCAACTTTTGGTAGTTAATAAGAAAATAATAATGGCAACAATTATCTATTCATTTACGTCTAGTATATTTTCTATATTCCTAAAGGTTTTTATAAAACAATAACGTGAAGATTTAAAGTGGCTTCCGTGTTCAACAATGTGGGACGAAGAACGGTTGTCCCACTGGACTATCCGTCCCGTTGAGAACAGAGACATGGGAACTAACGCGCCCCACATACCCAGTTCGACGACGAGGCATTTACCATGCTATACATTGAACAAAGACTTGAAATAACTGTCACAATGTGGATAAAATTTTTGTATCACTTTAGCATTGAGTAAATTTTTCTGCAATCTAATACACATACATACTCGTACATAAAATCACGCCTGTAACCCCCGAAGGGGTAGGCAGAGTTAAAGGAGTACTGTGTTCCTTAAGAACACACCACGAGATATTCATGGCGAGAGTAAACAAACGTTATTTGGGTTTTGAGTTTGCGTGGAACGAGGAAAAGTGGAACCTTTGGGGGGTTTCATAGGAGGCGTTACCCATACATTTTATCGTAAACCCCCCCCGCGTGGCCTATGAAATCATCCTTAGACAACATGGACGCTTTAGATCAGGCGAGACTGCGGTCAAACGCACTCAAATTATCAGAAAAAAAACTGAATTCTATTATAATCAGAGGCTGTATTGCTCATTAAATATAATCAATAGAAAGACCCCTTCCGAGGGTAAGGGACAGTACAATTTACAATTTTATTTTCAAATCCATGCTTCATATAAATTCCAGGTTAATATTAAGCGATTTATTTAATTTGAAGATTCATATCATCGCCTAATAAGTATCATGGATTTAAAAAAGATATTAAAAAAGATTCGTAGACATCAGACTTTGACCGTCCGAGTCACGTGTTTTAATAAATCTTGCCAAGCAAAATTGACTTTAAAATTAAGAGGTCAATTGTACGAAAATCGAAGAAGCGCGGCAGGTCAATTGCTGTGAGATCAGAGGTGACGGCCAAGATCTGGTGGAAGTAAACAAAAAAATACAGGCCAATATTGACTAACACTACACAATCTTACTTTACTGTGATCCTTCTGTGAGCTTCTAAGGTGCAAATACAGGCGCGTGAGATTCAAAAACTATCTCTAAACCAAAAAGATGTGACAAAACGGCCTTACCGAAGGTGGCCCTTGATGTCACTCTGGGTCGGGAGTCGACTTATTTAAAGATATTCCCGCCGATATGAAAGTAGGTTCGAGCTGGCGAAAGCCAAAAGCAAGTAATTACAGCACCTTACCTTGACTATCCACACCAACGTGTCCCAATGGCCTTCAGGAATGGTCGTGATCACGTAATATACTATCCACAGTTCAGACACGAAACAGCGTATCACCAAAAAACACAATATCTTTGCCCTTTCACTAGTTAAATGAAGATTTTAAAAGAGAAGATCGTTTCGTTGGCGGTTGCCGGTGCGCGCGTGTATATCTCTTATTCCATTACACGTGAAATGGTGCTACCATCGTCGTGATTTCCCTACCTATCTACATTTAATAAATCTGTGTAGAAAGAGGGAATATAATATACAAAAAAATGTTTTATTTTTATTTTTCGTTTCTCTGTCTGTTTGTCTCTTTATCCGTTCGTCTGTTTGTACGGGCTAATCTCGGAAATGGCTGGACCGATTTCAATGAAATTTTGCATGGTGATACCCTATATCCCTGGTTCCCGTGGGATATTTAAAAAAACATAGTAACCGCGGACGAAGTCGCAGGCCACAGCTAGTAATTTATATTTCTTGAAATCGTCATGTCTTTAATATGTCTTACTCTTGTATCAGTCGTCATACCATACTTATCTTGGTTAAATTTGTAAACAATCAAAGATTCACTTCACTATTAACTCAGTCAAGGCTAACTCTACACTGAAATACAAAGTAGCAATTACATTTCGTCCTCAGCCTATATATGTCCCACTGCTGGGCACAGGCCATCCTCATGGAGTATGGTCCGTTACACCACCACCAATGAGGGTTGGTGGATAGAACGGTCGCAACAGCGACCGGGACCAACGGCTTATCGTGCCTTCCGCAGCTCGGAGAAGGTCGAGATCACAAAGTTTTGGTCACCCCATCCTCGCCTGGCCATAGCGAAGGTAGCTTTGTTTTCGACCGATAGCCAAAGCGTACTACTGCGCCACCGAGCTCCTTAAATTACAATTACATTATCCGGTTTGAATTCCCCAGCAAAAACGTTGGTTATGGCTAATGGCGTTAGGCTTCTTCAGCTATTGTTTTCAAATCTAATTGAGTATTGTTTGATTATAACGTTTCCCATGGCATTAAACATAACGGTATAAATAAAAGTGGCTGCAGTCACGCGCGCGATGATTTAAGTATACTAAATGGGCGAACAATAATTATTGGGGACATTATATTAGGTCCTTACCTATGAAATTGGTGTTTTGTATGGAGATTTTGGGGAATTCTGCATTTTCCATACTAAAATTTTTTCAGTTTTCTTCACAACGACAAATCCAAAGATGGATATTTGGCATCTATCATTAGACAAGCTTTAGTAATATGTGTAATATCACACTTCATAAAAATTATTTATCGTTTTTAAGTGAATGCAAATAAAATGATGTTTTCGGGAGGCACTTAAAAAGAGTTGTGTCCGTGTCCAATTTTAACACAATTAAAATTACAACAAATTATCAAAACAATTCAAAAGAGCTCAAAAATATAGCCTATTTTTAGACGAGGTTATTATTTTTTAGGAATACTCTGAATCTTAATAGTTACAGACAAAATACTAAGAGAGAAAAAAAACACCAATTTCATAGGTAAGGACCCAATATTTTTTAATGCAAGTTTTTTATTGTAACTCTACCATTTTGACAGAAAAGCCCTTATTAGTTTTACTTATCTGTGATGCTCTTGAGCACGTAATGAAAAAGCTAGTCTGACTAACGTAGGTTTCTATGATTCCCGTGTCGTGTCTATAGTACGTCTCAATCCAAGTTGCCAAAAAGGTAAACAAAACAAAGGTAATGTTTCATCTCTAAAATGTTTTGTGATGACTGTAGGTAATTGAAATCAATTGAAACGGACAACAATTGTTACCGTTAATTGTATTTACGTGCCAATGTCCATGTAAAAAGTGTGATTATTGAATAACAAATTCTTTAAGTCGGCTTTTTTGTTGACCTTTTTGGCAACTTTGATTGAAACGTACTATAATTTACCGCATAGTTGAAATAAAGTGAGCCTATTTCAACTTTGCAACATAAAAGACTACTGCTTCTAAAATTTCGGATGAATTCCAGTCTGATCTAAAAATTAAAAGTTAGTCGTAGCCCGGCAATAGACCGGGAAAACCCTAGACTGAAGAGGATAGAAATAATCGTATTCTACAAAAGAATTCAATGAAAATACTTACGCAAACTACAGTCATTCTAAAAAAAATGGTGATGCAATACTATATTCTTATTCTTTCATGCTAATAATAGTACCGTAGTTCCTATGTGACTTAATTTTCGTGTCCACGAAAGCTACATACATTGCTAATGTATATTGTAATATTGCCAAGAGCACACGTCAATTACTATCGGCATTCATCTTACTTGCTTGCGAAAATGTATTTATACCTATGTTATGTTTCATGTTTTAAGATCGCTTTGGCTTAGAATATGGTTCCCTATCTGATTGCAAAAAAATTTCAAGCATATAAAATTTTGTCATAAAATTTTATGCATTATTAAGTATGTACACATAATAACAAATGAAACAATCTTAAGGCATAATGAACTAATCGCATAAAATTTTAGAAATAACTATCAATAAAAAAATATCGAATCTGGCGCTCTGCCGGCCGCTGCCGCGGCACAGTTCTACCTAACACTCCTCCTCGCTTCGTTCGTCGTCGTACCATTACGCGGAATAATATTATGGATAATTACATAAGTCATAAAAAAAAACTTTAACCTAATATCTATCAGAATACTTTTCCTAGGAATTGAGCCTTGATCCTTCATTGATACTTTTCCTATATTTTTTACATTTCCGGTAACATTATATATTGCTCGCCAAATAATTATTTTGCAGCATAAGTAATTATTCTGCTGACCAAATGTTTATTTTGCTGCCCAAATAATTATTTAGCGGCCCAAATAATTATGTTGTTGACAAAATATTTGTCAGCAAATGATTTTTCCGCTGATCTTTTTGTTGCTGAACAAAAATTTTCTTCGTGTTGTGGCCACACAATATAAAAAAGACTACGTGTAGGTAATTTATTGTAATAAGCTTATGAGAATAATAACATAAGTGTGGAGTATAGTATAAGTATACCATTATGTTTAGTTAACCAATTTAGTTTTATAAAGAATTATTTAATCTGAGTGAATTGGAAGTTATTTTAAATTGTCGTAATGACAGAAACAGTTAATTTAATTCATATACGTTTACATTGCTTCATCTCATTATCAAAATTTTACACTAGTAGCGCTCACTTTTAGGCATAGGCTTCCTAGGATAAAAAGAGAGCCCTAGCAACATACAGACCTCTCTTTTATTAAGACCCTCTAGCCCAAGCCCGAGCCATCTAGTGCTGTCAATATCCATACTAATATTATAAATGCGAAAGTAACTCTGTCTGTCTCGATTTCACGTCAAAACTACTGAACCAATTTAACCGAAATTTGGTACACAGATAGTCTGGAGCTTATGAAAGGACATAGGCTACCTTTTATCTGATATTCCCATGGGAACGGGTGCCATGCGGGTGAATGTTAAAAAATTTAAATAACGCCTCCCAGAAAAATTAAGGACATATATACGCCACCATGAAATCTTTCAGTATTGAATAGCCTAATTGAGGGAGGCTATAGGATACATACCATCACACTATCTCAAAGTACCTATTCTTCAGGGCAAAAGCTAGTTATTAATAAATGACTATGTAACTTCTAGTTCCGATATGAAGAGGGAGAAGAAGAAAAAATTAAACTTTATAAAATTAAATTATATTCATTTTAACGTCTCACGAGGCTCTGGAATCGGAAGCCAGTTCAGCGTTTAAGTATTTTTTGGTACGGTACATACATTCTTATGTTCTTTGATTACTCTAATCATTTACTTCCTATACAAAGCGTATCTAACATAGGTTGGCAATAGAAAGTTGAATCGGGTTCAATTCGGCGACTCGTGCGCAGAGTCGCAGACCGTTTGTCTGCAGTTTTTCTGCAGTTTGTCTGCAGTGCTGGCGCATGTTGGCACAGTTCAGAATTAGAGTTCATACTGGTTTAATGAGTACCTAAAAAAGCGGTAAAACTATAAAGTAAAATCTAATATTAATTCAATTTTACTGAAAATATATTTTTTGAATGACTTGCGTAATGCAAGTCAATAGGGACAAAAGGGCTGTCGTGAGCTGTAAAAAGGTTCCAAATTGTTTGTGATCAGGAAGAAGTTGGCTCTGTTATGACTCATTTATTAACATATTATGTAGATTTGTAAACACTCACATTTCACCAGCTAGCTAGTCTACTCTTGAACGCAATACCGATCGATCGACATTGAAATTGTGATGTTTCTTACTCTTCAGTGGGCCATGAATGGGTTCAAATTATGCGGATATTGAGTGGCCTAAATGACATTGAGCTTAGCTGAAATTAGTACTCCGCCTCTCTAGTCTCGACATTTTGAGATATTGGATTGTGTTATTATTGAAATTGTGTTCGAGAGTAGGCTAGCTGATATGTTTAAATCGCCGTGTAAGCGGGGCGAGTCTATCGCCATGCGCCAGGCACATTGTAAGGCGATATTCACCTTCAACTGTACTAGTTTGTTCAGACTCACTAGTGCAGATGGCATTAAACATTATGTAAATAATACAAATCATAGACAATACAATGACTATGGACACAAAAACAACTACAACAGAAAACCAATCAATGAGACATGAATTTATAGCCTACTTACAAGTACTTGCCAACATCTTACAGATGAAAATTTCAATGGGATTATACTGTACTCTATAAATTCGTTTCGTAGCAAATTTTAACATATCGTGTTCCGCTAATAATTTTCTTAAAGCTCTTTTTCTGTATCGAATATTTGTATGACCCTACAATGTTGCTTCATTTACAAAAAGTACAATAAGCAGCATCGCCTCAGAGATCTTGGCATTCAAAGCTCTATGTCACTATTGTAGACTATACTATTATTAACTCTCACTTCTGACGTCTAAATATATTGTTTGTTTATATGCGCGGGCGCTTGGCATAGCGACAAATGTCAAGAGCATAGTTACAGATTTTGCTTTTCCCTATCAGAAATAGATTCTTTTACGAGGGTAATGGGAATAATTCTTAGAATTTCTATGATTTTGGTGTTAATGGCGTCTGTGGGTTTAATAAACGTTATGCGTTAAACTGTTACTTTTTTCACACTCACTATTCCGCGTCAACGATGATGGATACACAGTATGATGTTATTTTGTTACGTATTATTTTAAATAAACTAATAGATAAAGCCATACAAAATAATCTATCAAAATATTACATAAAAAAATTATTGACTTTTTCTGTCGGATTCGCAATATGCTGCACAAACAACGCGAACTTAAATAGCTGGTTTAATATTTTGTTTTTTAATTTAAGCCCGAGTAGGTATTATCTTTTTTCACTCCTTCAAATTAGCCGTTAGGTACTTTCAAGCTTAAGTAATCCGTAACTTAGAGAGTTAATTAACAGGGAAATGGTTGCGTACCTACTGTGCGTTTTAGAAAGAATTTTCTTCCGCGTACAATTTAGCTGATACAAGAACATAGTAAGTAAATGGAAAAAAAATACATTGCATTGTTCTAGCCTCCAAACCTGACCATTAAAATATGACAAAATTAAACTATAAAATGATTCTTCAATATCTCAAAACTAAGGTCAATATGGACTAACAAAAATACCTGTTATTAGTAAACAATTTTATATTACTTATACAGAGAATAATTAAGATCATAACGTGTCTTGCTAGTTTTCATAATACATCACACATTTCATGTGTTCATCGCTTCATCGCATCGTGTTCATCGCACCTGTCAGGCTGTGCACATGCGCAGTCACTGTTTGATGAAGCGCGCACTATGACAGTGGACTGCTTTTGCCTAGTCTCTGAATAACCCTTACGGGATAATAGTCGTAACTATTGTACGTATGTGATATGATTATATGTATTTATGTATGTTTCATCTAAATATTTCAAGATTTGGTGTATGAGCTGTGAACCGTTTCGTTCTTTGAATTAGTTCTTTTTTGTAACGCGTATCAAAAATAATATTCTATGTACGTTTTTATGAGTACCTACTACAGTTAAAACAAACAGAAAAAATTAATCAAGACACATGGCTGCTCTGACACAAATTGCTTGCAGCGATAAACGATAAAAAATGACAGTTTCTTGACCGATCGCCATTGTTCGCAGTCTTTGTTGGGTAAACACGCTAATTAAAAGTTCAATTAAACATCACATAGCTATATAAGTAAACAATTGAATTGGGTTATGAGGATTCGAAAACATTGAAGAATGCAATTTATGGTATGTAACTTGATGATTTTTATCCCATAGATTTTCCAGTTGTTTTCAAAAGTTCGGTAAATAATTTTAAATGATAGACTCCAAAAAACCAGCGACTCCAAAAAACCAGCGACCTACACTGGTTTTTATCATTGGACACTCTTCGCACAATCGAATATGCTCTTTATTTAATCTAGAAAATATTAAAGATGTATTATGTTTCTTTATATATTTTGTTAAACAAGCAGACTGTTCATCTAAGTATTGCAAGTGGCTAGTAACTACAGTTGTCTCCTATAACATATACTTTACTACTTTACAGACAGAAAAAATACAATTATCTTTATATTCGAATATCAAGCTCAATATTTTATACTAGTTGATGTTGGTGCGAAAAATTTTATTAATTACATAATGCCCTATCTCAAAAAAACTTAAAACATTGAGAAAACTGTTGGTAGCTGTCTATAGCCCATAAGCATGTCGTTCAAATAAAATTTTTACTTACCAAACACCTTTGGGTGGTATTATGTCCTATAGTGGTATTATGTCCTATATTATGTCCTAAGGTTTTCTTAACATAAAAGCAGAAGATCATGACGATAACAAAATTGCGGAGGAAATACGAGTAACAAACGAATAAAAATACAAAAATTAAATATTATTTATCTGTGTAAAAGTGTTTTCGACGAATCAGATGTGTGAAGGTCACTAAAGAGAAGACATTGGGGACTTCTCATTTCTGGATTGCACAAGGTCTTTAAAATGCGTAAATATTACGGCTTAGGTAGGTAAGTGAGTTAACTATTGTAATGATTTGTAAATATTTCTCGTATCAATCCATAAGAACGCTTCACGCTTGAATTACATTTATATGTTTATATAATCACGACTTTAAATCCCCTAAGGGTTAGTCAGAGACTAGGCGAAAGCACCGCAAAAGCAGTCCATTCCCATAGTCCGCGCTTCACCAAGCAGTGACTGCACTCAGCGTTACAGATGGTGAGCCCGTCTCCGCTATAAGCTATTGGTTATTGTGCAGTTCCAAGTCCATTAGTCGCCTTTTATGACAGCCAAGGGAAGAGCTGGGCTGGTATTATTCTTTTAATGAGTCGCTACCACACGACGATTGAATTACAGTTAAAAATATTCAACTTGTGGGGTAATAAAAATGTTTGTTATAGGTAGGTATAGGTAATATATTAGGTCCTTACTTATGAAATTGGTGTTTTGTATGGAGATTTTGGGGATGTCTGCATTTTACATACTAACATTTTAACAGTTTTCTTCACAACGACAAATCCAGAGTTAATAATATTTGGCATGTATCATTTGACAAGCTTTACCAATATGTGTGTGAACACGCTTTATAAAAATTAATTATCGTTTTTATGTTAATGCAAATCAAATGATGAATTCGGGAGGCAGTTAAAAATAATTGTCTTTGTGTCTAATTTTAACACAATTAAACTTCCAAAAAAATTATCAAATTAAATAATACGAGCTCAAATATATGGTCTATTTTTAGAAGAGGCAATTATTTTATAAGAATGTTCTGAAACTTAATAGTTACGGACAAATTGCTAAGACAGAATAAAAAAACCAATTTCATAGGTAAGGACCCAATATTTAATTTTTTAACCTCCTGCCTACATTTGTGCTACATATAGGACATTAAAACACAAATGACGAAAATAAATATTTTACCGGTTTTTCGAATGATAGCCCTCCTAAACTTAAGTGAAAACATCTAATAAAGAACGAGGATTCTAAAGCGATCATAATGTCGAATGTCATGTGAATTTTTTAAACCAATACCTCAAACGTGGTGAATGATTAAACATCCACTTCGCATGAAAAACCCCAGCGAGTCTGTTGCCTTTTTTCCTTTGGTGCTGTTCCCCCACAATATTTTCAACATCGTGTTCGCACAGACGGCGAAGCCGACCACCTTTTTTTGTGTAATTTGCTTGGAATATTTTTAAGGAAGCTAAGGCGATCATTTTAATGTTCAAGGCTTAGGAGAACCTGAGACTTATTTAATAATATTATTAATTTTCAACAAAAAAATAAGTAGGAAGGTACCTACTTAAGATAACGAGTGAAAGTACTTTAATGATTTTTTAAAGGATTCAGAATTACCTGACGTAATGTTACTGACGTAATAAAATGTCGAAATACTTGGTAAAGAAAGAGGTAGTCTCAAGAAAAATCTACATAATAAGTAGGTAAATGAAATTCTCGGTAATCGTCATTAAAAAAATAATTTTCAAATGTCAATAGGATAATGTGCGAAAGCGTGTGTTACATTAATCACAGATTATATAAAGGGCTAACTTTAATAAGGACGTTTAAGCTAATAATGAACTACAAACTTTTTTTAAAGATGAGTTTGCTGTATTCTGAGAGCGGGCTAATTAGGACTAATGGTAACTCAATATCTACAGTTCTGTATTCTGTGGATGATGATGATTATACTAGCAATACTACCTGCCTACAAATGTAGCCTGTCAATGGTCAGAAAACCAGACACATTACGAACACCGGTGTTCGAGCTAACCCTGAAGGGGTAAATATAATAGATCTGTCGAATGCGCAAACCGCACATAGCCACATACTGTCTTTATCACAGTCAATGATCGATGATTGAACACTAAGCACGCATTGTCAGTAGGCTTACGTCACTGCCCACGTTTCCTGGTCACCCTACACCGCCAAACTAGTTGTGTTACGACAAAAACTTAAGTCTCGCCAATCACAAAAAAGGTTAAAGCCTACAGAATAAAGTCGTTGATGCTAATCAAATAACTTTAAAGTTCGTTTACTTACGCCAACGATTTTTATAGTCCATTGTGCTTGGTGGGTACCTACTAGTGAAGAAAATTTTTCACTATGAACTTATAGAAATAAAATTATACCCTAAATAAACTGGTGTGACAAAAGAGTGGATTCAAAATTACCACATTTTTCGTGTTTCTTTGAAAAACTTTTCGCATTAAACAATACTTAAATCAAAATGATATATTTTCTCTCACTTTTCAATGTTTACAAAAGTGCGAAAAGTTCGATTAAACATCTCTTTGCTCGTCTTTTTGTGATGGTAAAATATTTTTTAGCTTTTTGGTGGGTCGATAACAAGGAATTGGAGACATGAGGAGTCAATGAATTTTACAATAACATTCAATATTTTTTATATAAAAAATATTGAATGTAATGTTAGCAGCAGAATAATTTATAACTATAAGAATTCGAATTCTTCCATGAATTACTTTAATTCCAGTATTATCAAGATTTTCTCTATTAAGTTTAGAAAAAAATATATGTAAGTGGGTAGGTAAAAATATTATAAGGTAAGAAGAAAAACACCAAAAAGCTGGCTTCCTACGGTCTTTGATGTTGCAGATATCATTCATGAGACAGACATCATGAATGAAATTCATTCATGAATCTGCAACCGTATGCAATCACAGACCGTGGGCTTTAGGGATTTTCCTCGATTTTTGAATAAAATAATAAAGTAACTTATCTGATCAATATAAACATCACCTACAAAAGAATTTTTATAGGCATTTAAACATTCCTTGGTGCTATCGATTGACTGTTTTTTAATTCCAGTCAGGCGACCCCAAATAAAAGCAAGTAGGTACCGCTAGTACCGCTATCTTAAAATCACGAACGAATAAATTTTCCTTTTTTTAAATCACGCTAGTATGTTTGTCAAGATCTAATTTGTGTTGATAAAACACATACAAACTTGTATGATATTACAAAAACGAAACGAGAGCCTACGTAACGAAACCTTCATTATGGTAATACGTAAATTTTATTCGTGCAAGGCTGTGCCAGGCCAGGCAGTCTACCTTTATTTTGCAATTGGCTTAATACATTAACGTTCAATCACAACAAACCTTGGCATTTAATTTAAAATTAGTTTAAATCGGTAAAATAATAATACTAATTAAAAGGGTAGTAATGTTCCTTGTGAACATGTACTTTCAAATAATTTTTCAAAACTACTTGCATATCATTAATTACTTACCCGAAGAGAATGTGTGGAGAAGAAGAAGAGAAAACACAAAATATCCCGCTAACATTTTTCCAACACCAAATTGCACACACACAATGTAGACATATAATTCAAAATTGTTTGCATCGTGTAGGCGATTACGAAAATCATCTGTAATTAATTACAGTAAAATTAACAGTCGTTTACGCACTCACACACAAGAACTGTTTTTATTTTATTACGAATAAAAATGAACAGTCACTGTAAATGTATTAGTTAAAGTTTTCCGAGAAACAAATTCGAACCGTAAAACATTTTCGCGCGCAATCTCATCGCGTGCACTCGCTCTGACGCGTCAAAGCAAACTTGTCTGGCTGGCTGTATGGCCAACGGCCGTTGGCTAGCTCGTCGCTGTGGTGGGCGCAAAACTCGCTTGCCAGCTCCACGATTGAATTGTACGAGCTTCACTTGTGTTGTATTTTATTTTATGTATTATGTTTTAAATGGTTTCGATCTTATTACATCAGTTTAGGTACCTGCCCTTTTCCACCGATAGCAATAGCTTGGCCACGAATAGTTAGACGTATTCTCTCTAATGAGGAGGGAACTGACTTTTTATCCTACTAGATGGCGCATGAACGACTGTACTATTTTAGTTGTCATCTTATGTCAAATAGTATGGTGCATTGATGTGTGTATTTCCAAAGCACCCAAATCAAAGAAAGAAGTACATTGTGAATTAAAAATCTTAAGGTTTTACTGAAGTAAAATTAGAAACCCCTGCATCTATAGCAGGCTAACTTCGTGAGAAAATGCCCAGATTCATACAGAAGGCCTTTCAACCTTTCGACTAGGTATTTATAGTGTTAAACCAAAAATGGTTTTAGATTATAATTTATGTATAGAACAGCGGCCGCACTCAGAGACGTCATTTAAGCTAATATTCCATTAACGAATTTAAATTCGTCTTTATGCGTATTGAAATAAGTGTCAACCATTGAAGTTAATGAACGACTCTGAGTACGGCAGTATACGGCAGTATAGCTGCTTCTTTCAGCCACTAACGCATATCACTTTTGAAGTTCACGTAGGTACCTAGGGGAGTACATTTTAAACAATTATTTAAATATATCATAAAGTAATAAAATCACAACATCACACTTGACACTACAAATAGACAAAGTGTAGTCGTTAGAGCGACTTCTTTTCCAACCTTTATTTATTTATTTTATTCGCATTTATTTGCTCACTACGAAAGGGCATTGGTGTTATGTTTTGAGTGATCAATGAAATGCGAATTCGCCTGCCGGCCGGCCGCCCCGCACGCCGCTCGTACCACCGATAATTTGGTGCCAATCTCTCCCAAGATGCATTGAAATGTATTGCACTTGCATTTCAATACTTGAAGCTGTATGGGCTCAGTTCCCTTTGCCTTCCTAATTAACCAACGTTATTTTGGAGTCAGTCTGTCAATGTCAAACACGCAATTTTTATATTGTTTACTTTTTTAGTTTCTATGAAAATTATTATTTAAATTATCTTAAATGTAATGTTTGTAGATTTATTAATTAATTTACTTAAAAGAATCTCATTTCTCAAATAAAAATGCGGCTATCAAAAACTATAGTAAAAGTATTTTTAAGTTGTTGCTTCTGTACTTTTATAATGGAAATTTTAATGTCTAAGACCCCAAATAGTGCAAATCTCATTACATTCCTACAATTCTTCTTTATATCTTTACAAGGATTTATATTTACGACTAAATGTGGCACAGTAAGTTAATGAAAAATCTAGAGTAAAATGATGCATGCTTTTGTGTGTTAAGCATTGTTGTTTCCCTATTTTTTTTTCAGATAAGCCCAAAAATACCGCTCAAGCAATATACAATATTAACTGGTTTGTTTTTCATAACACATGTATCCAATAACTATGTTTATGCATTGCATGTGCCTACTACACTACACATGATAATACGGTAATTCATAATCATCTTTTGTTTATAAAATCGAATGAAAACTTATTAAGCTTCAATGAGATAACCCTATTTTTTCTAGCCCATAGCCTTTATATTAGGAATAAGAAGATATAACAAGTTTTCAAAACAATTTGTTACCATTTGCAATATTATATCTGAGTTTCGTTAAGACCTTTAATTTAGATTTGATAGTAATAAAGTATTAAAGCTCTAACAATTTAATTGGTACATTTTGATGCTTCTGACAGATTGACGTATAGAGACATGTAACAAAGAAATTGGTTGTTACTATATAGATTAAATATGAGATGTTGATTTAATTTCTTTGTATTTACAAATCAATTATTTTTAGAGATTTATATTATTATTTAATGAAAAAGATATAGTTACAGTTTCACACATAATCATTACAATGTACAGGAAACCTAAATAGATTTATTTAGTACATCAGAACGGTCATTACCGATTGTTGCTGTTATTGCCATCTACAAGTATAAAACATTTCAATGTGTTAAAAACAATAACAGTTAAAAACTCCGCATAATGTCACTTTTGGGCAAATAACCGTAACAGCTTGTGTATTGTTATATCTTGATTTTACTTGCAAAAATTTTAGGATATACCTTAAGTACGAAGGTAAATGTCAAAACTTGCTAAGAGAATAAATTCAGGTGTTTCATTTCGATCATAACCAACATTGTATGTCATAGATTTTGCCTTTTGCTGTTTAAACAGAGGTGACAAATATTGGAATATTTTGCTGACGGTTTAAATAACACCCAGTTAAAATTTTGTGATAAAGTATTAAACATCTTGTGATGAAATAAAACTAGCTTCATAATTCCATCAGAAATACCGTAAAGGTATATTAAATTGTGCACCCTATGCCTTTGTAAGTTAAAACAACTTGAAAACCATGAAACATCAAAACATACTTCTTAGATTGTACGAACTATAAATACCAATAGATTTTTCATTCAAATTACCAAATTTTTTATAAGTATGTGCATAAATACTAAGATTTAAATTTTATTAAGATTTATTACTCTTGGTTGCAATAGTATATAACTTTTTGCTTCGAAAACCTAAAAAAACATAACTTTGATAGGTGAGATACATATTAGAAAAGTAATAATGTACTGTTCATTTCCAGATCTGCTTCTTCTCCAGCCGGTATGATTGTTTACTGCATAGCAAAGAAGCAATTACCAAAACTATCAAATGCTATTGGTTCAGTACTTATAAGTATAGGGGTCGCTCTGGCTATGTACGGTGGTGCACCCACCGGTGACAGTAGAGGAACATTCTTCTATTGGTGTATTGGTGTTACTATTTTATTAAGCACTCTAGTCACTGGAGCTCTTACAGGGTTGCAACAAGAAGTTCTGTTTCAAAAATATGGAAAGCATCCAGATGAGGTAACATTATCTTCTGAATTGAAAATATAGCAATATATTTGATTACAGTGTCCATAGAACAGGTTATGGTATTTTTCAGATGATGTTCTACACCCATGTTATCGGTCTACCGTTCTTCGTATCAGTCTATCCACATCTACAAACATCAGCTCTAAGCCTATCTTGGGATATTTGGGCACTGATCACTCTGAACATAACCTTCCAATTCTTCTGCGCACAGTCGGTCCATGAACTAGCTACCACTGAAACATCAGTAACTGTAACATTTATATTGACTCTAAGAAAGTTCGTTTCCTTACTATTGTCTTCCATTTTTTTTAAGAATAGTCTCACTGCCTTACATGTCATAGGCACCGTATTTGTGACAGTAGGCACATGTATTTATTTCGATTTCTTTTTCTATCGCAAACAAAGGCCAATTTCATATTATAATGATGATAAAAAAAGGAATTGAATATTTTTGTGCAAATGAAATAATAAGTCGAATCTTGTGATATATACTATTTATGTGCCTTTGATGAATAATTTTATAATTTATATCAGTGTGTATGTTAGGATTGGTGTATTTTCAGGTGCAGCTAAGATTATATATAATGTTTTATATTTCTATACAAGTAATATAGGAATAAATGATTATCTTTATTGGCTTATATTGAAATTTCAAATATCCGTCTTATTACCAATGCAAATGGTATAATGACTATTGTATAGTCTGCTGATATAAATAACGGCTGTTTCGCAGAACGTCGTTATGCCGTAAGAAAAAATAAAAAACTTGATTTTAAGTTCTTATATTGTTATGGAGCAACAAAACTCCTTTAAAGTTATTATTTGTTCTCCTTGGACTCTGCCTACCCCATTAAGGATTACAGGCGTGATTGTATGTATGTATGTATGGTATATTTACCGCAATTACAAAAATGTCAAGGTTCAATTAGTTTTAAGTTCAATGTTTCTTTGTTGATTTTATTTGCCTGCCTGTGCCTGTGCCGGTGCCTTTTTTAAATGAAGCCTTAAATAAAGAGAAAAATACATTTCTGTTTAGAAATATATTTTTTATTCTAAGTCCCTATCGGCATTCTGCGAAAGCGATATTTTGCTACTGGTAGACATTTTGCGAAGTAGACGTTCTGCGAAAAAGCCTAAATAACTTAACCAAAATTATGATGGACTGATTAGTCAAGTGTTTGTTGTATGAAATAAAAAAAGAGTTAGACATATTTTCTATAATTTAAGTACCCATAAATTAATTTCATTAAACATAGTTACTACTTTGTGAAATTTCTTACGACAATAATTACAGCGATATCTTTGTACAAAGCTTAAAGTTAATATAATTCTTCAAGTAAAATAATTAGTTATAATAGTAAATATGTAAAAACAATAAGTTGTTGTACTTTAAATTAATTCTTCATCAAACACATTAAAAATTACCATTATATATAACTATAATGAGTTTTCTTGTCTAATATTTTTTGTTCTGTTGATTGTCCTTAATACCTGCAAAAAGCAAAAAAAATATTGATAAACAATCTACAGTAAAACCATAAGTTCAGTGTAAATTTTTTAAAGATTTCTGCCCCACTACACCTAAGCATAACCAGGACCTTACGAGGACTGTTTCAGGCACGTAAAAATATTTTTTGTATAGAAATGTATGAGAAAAAACTGGTTGATTTCAGATCAATCTTAGTGGGCATGTCCTCATGCACCTGTATACGAAGCATATTTTGTTGCCCAACACGGTACTAGCATTTTCATGGTATGCCTCAGTGTATGCATAAACATAAACCTTTAAAAAACTAAAGATATAATAGTAAAATCTCATAGCACCTTGTTTTAAGAGCATTATGCTGACAGCACAGGAAACCTGCAAGGAGAATTAAAGCTACAAAACAGGAAAAAATAAACGAGTTGACGACTAAGTACCTCTATATTACCTGCTCTTGCTGTCAGAGCGGCTTCGTCGGTCGCGAGACCTTGAGCGACGAACTGATGGTGACCGACGACGGACTGACGGCGAGCGACGCGGGGACGGCGACCTGCCGCGTGAGTGTGAGCGGCGGCGAGGGCTGCGGCTGCGTGACCTGTTGACATACACTGTGTTAGGAAACACTGCATAATGATTACAATGTGATATAAAGAATGAGTAACATTTCATTTGCAACATGAGAACCTTTGAATGAAACATGAGAATGCTTATTAATTAAAATGATCTAGAATTTGTATCATGTTACTTATTCTTATCGTTTCAATATTGTTCATTGTGTTCCTTCCTTTGACGAATCTTATTGCAACACTATCCAAAACAATTAAGATACTTTAATTACATTTTAAGAGGGTATTCATTACTATTTTTTTTAAGAAAATCATGACTAATATACACTCATTACTTTCTAAAATACTCGAAATCCTAATTACCGAAATTTTACTATTACTAAATAATGGCAAAGGTGCTAAGTATAGGATTTAAATAGTACCGAGCCTTGGTGAGCCTGTGGCGAAGGTCGTTGACTGTTGTGAGGCTGTGGCCAGGGGATTTTAACTTGTACGGAGGCTGGTCTTCAGTTGAATGATGACTAACGAGGGTACGAGGTAATTACGCAGTAACATCAGTAGACGGTTTTCTAGCTCGGTGCCGTGACGAGTGTGTGCAGTCAGTGGAGTACACAGGTTGCAATAGTATTCAAGGCGGCGGGTTCCTATATCGCACTAATTGGCAATAGTATAGAACTCGCCAGGCAACAGGATTAGGTTATGGCTGTTGGAAGTATAGGCGGGGCGCAGTTGGTGACTTCGGCGCGTAGAAGTTTGGTGTGCCAATCGAAGTAGTTGAGCGGGGTGTTGCGAGCGGCGTTCGCGGATGTCTTATTGGTAAACGAGCCGTAGTTGTGGTGAACAGATGTGGTGAGATCGGTGTGTTGGTGGTCGGTTGATAAAATGGACCTGCAAACGTTCCAACACCCACCACGTTTAATTACGTTGTCAAAAACTTATTCTACTTTTGTATACCAGATTGTAATAGATTGTGATTAACTTAATTGCAAGTCATTAGTTTAATTATGTAACATTAAAATTTTAAAGCACAATTTTTATAAATGGAAAGTTATTTAGAATAAATAGAATAATTGGCCTCAAAGTAAATTACTACTTTAGTATCATTAAAATATAATTACATATTTACACTATGTTATTGCTTTATACTTTATATTACTATGCTTGTTAAATATTATAAAACCTAGATTTGAGTCAAACACATGGTACTAAAATGTTAATATACTTTAGGCCTACAATGCTAAAAAATAAATCAAAATCATCATATTCATTTACATTCACAATAATTAGAAAAATATTACCTTGAATATCTTCGATCTCTTCTAGTACGACCATTGGACATTTCAACACGTATGCGGGTTCCACAGCAGCGCCTGTAAACAGACAAATTTTTAAATTTATATTATTATCTTTAGAAATAAACATATCATGCCACTTTTCCTGAAGAGGTAGGCAAATGTAGGTAGAGAGCCTGTCCATGGCAACACAGGCTCCCCACCTGTTACATTACATTACACCGGGCCCAAGAATATGAAGGAATAAGAAGAATATGAAATAATGAATTTATAGAGATGTCTCTAGAATATGTAGGTTATAAAAATTACAATAATAATCCAACCCTACAAGGGTTTGAATAAATAATTATCAAAAATATATTGATTTCTTTTTCCTAGGGTTTTATAGACTTGGTAACCAAAGGGTGGAATAGATAATTTAAGTGTTCCCCACACCAAAACAAGGGACCGAACAAGTGAACAGCCACATCTCAGTTTTAGTATGGAGGTGTTGTATTATAGCACACTTATGACTCAAGCGTTTCATATTGAAAGATGAAACGGATCTAAGGAGCGTGCAATGGTCTACTGTAATTATCAGGTAAGAATATGTAGAAAATGCCACGTTTCAGTATATTATCTGCAAAATAATAAAATAGTGTTGAAATTTTAGGTTAACAAATAGGTAGGTACCTACATAATTCGTTTATGTAAAAATACCTCGTGCGGAAGCTTAGAATATCCGTAAACATGAAAACATGTGGAATCAAAATGGTGGACAAATCATGGCGAATGGATAGATAGGCAGGGTCCTAAAAATCAATACTATGTGGCGACCTGTGTTACGACTAGACAAAAAAAAACCTAAATTGTACTACTTACGTCCCATCCAGCCCTCGTACGGCGTCTTCGGCGTCACGTGGATCTTCAAACTCTACAAATGCGAACCCAGACGGATTTCGCGCAACCCACACATTTCTTATATTGCCATACTTAGAGAAGATTTTCTCAATTTCATATTTTGATGCATTTGTTCCAAGATTCCCTACATACACCTTGCAGGAGAGATCCCATTCGCGGTACCGAGACATCTGTGAAAATATATAAACTAAGAAATCAATGTCGCCATCTTGTGACCTAGTAAAATCACTATACTATAGGTAGGTACTCAATAAAAATTATTTAAATACTACTCTCAATACGTTAGTAATAAATTGTCACCTTTTAATATTTATTAAACAGCTGTTTTTTTATAATAATTATTTACAGCAACTTGGCCAAAATTGGCAGACACAAAATTCACAAATTACACGACTTGCTGCAATCAGCCACGAATCGAAAATAGCCACAGATTAGAGAGATAGGTATGTCTCACAAGATAGTGACTGACTGAGAGAATGAAATAAACGAACCAACGAACGACCGAATGATAGTATATTTTTTTTTTTTTGTAAAATTCTCCCGTAGGGAAGGCAAAGGGAACGAAGCCCATACAGCCATGTCTGCAATATATATATCTTCAATAGTTTGCATTGAAATGCTAGTGTAATGCATTTCAATGCATCTTGGGAGAGTTTGGCGTCAAACGATCGATGGCAGACACTGTGGTGCTACTTGGATGAGGTGGATTACCACGATAAAAAACTCATCACTTTTCACACCACTTGACGCTTATTTCGATAATCCTCCACATTGCACATCATCACAGACACTTATTACACAAAACTACACTGATTTTACGTAACAATATCCACTCCGTACAATATTACAATCATCGAAATAAAAATCACGTCCGCCATAGTTGAATGCCGCCAAAAACCCCCAGTATATTTTTTATTGTAAAATTGTCCCTGGGAAGGCAAAGGAAACTAAAACCATACAGCCATGTCTTCAGTAGCCAATTTCTTCAGTAGTTTACATTGAAATGCCAGTGTAATGCATTTCAATTCATTTTCGGAGAGTTTAGCGCCAAGCAATCGATGATAGATACTGTGGTGTTTCTCGGATGAGGTGGATTACCACGATAAAAATTCCATCGTTTTTCACACCACTTGACGATTATTTCGATGATCCTCCACATTGTTCGTCCACACAGCCACTTATTACACAAAACTAAACTGATTTTACGCAACAAGAACTTCGAAACAATATTACAATCACTGAAATAAAAATCACGTTCGCCATAGTTGAAAGGCGCCGATGTAGGGAAGGTAAAGGAAACAAAGCCCATACAGCCAAGTCTTCGGAATATATTTCTTCAGTATTTGCAGTAGATACTGTTGTTAGGTACTGACTGCGGTGACTGACATTGAAATAAAAGTGTCAAACAGCTGATACGATTGGATGGATTGGATTGGAAGTTGTTGTGAAATGTGAAATTAATTTTTAATTAAAAATATTGGAAAACAAAATAATTATACAAAATGGATGTAGTGGGCCTCTTAAACAATATAAACGACAAATCGGATATGTTCGCCGTCAAAACATGGACTTCAGAATGGTCTAACAGTTTCCAAGAAAATCAGGTGCGTACTAGTTATCGATTTTTCAAGTAACATCATGTTTTTATACTTTTGTAGTGGAAATGACTTTATTTCCTCACCGACTTCATTTCATTTACAGCGTAGCTTAAGCACTTGTCATTACTGATATTAGGTAATATGTAATTACATTGAAAATTTAATAATAGAGTCTGTATCCTTGAATTTGCCTACCAATTGGAGATAGTGGTTTTTGTTTTGAATGAGTCGCAAAATAAAAGTTACATAAAACAACCATGAAGCGTCGCTTAGTATTACGTTACAGGAAATCTTTATTTATTTTTTAATCTTTATATTCCAATATAGGAAGTTTTATATCTGATCAAAAATATCTAAATAATGATCAAATATATATCGTTAGTCATAATAAATGTGAAGATAAGATATGTGGTTGACATTGGTAATATTGTACAATTTAATTATAGTAATCCAATTATTTTATTTTAATTTAAATATTTAATGATCTATAAAATTCCATTAGTATTCTCTATAGGCCAGATTTTTTATTGTTAACTATCCTATCCAAGATGAGGATAAGATGTGTGGTTGACAATAGTAATATTGCACAATTAATCAAAACAACCCAATTTAATAAATATAATTAAAGTAAAAAGATTCTTAAAATAAACTTGAATTTTCACATGGACCAGTCAGAATTAATAAAATTTTAAATAAACATTTTCAAAGATAAGGAATGATATATGGTTGAAATTGGTACTGCTCAATTATTATCGGTGACACATAGTCCAGAATTATATGTAGCTTTTAATACTTATTTTGTATTTATTAAAACACAAAAACAGCAGACTTATTTGTTCAATATTTTGCATAAGTTAATATTTGGGTATAGTAATTTTAGTAAATAATCAATCATAATTATTACTATTTAAAATTTACATTGAATTACCTGCATAAGTAAATATCAATTACTCATTAGTAAAATAGATAAATAAAGAAAGTATTTTAATTGTAACATTGATTTGATCAAGTCAAACCAGCAATATTATTTTAATTACTGCTTTATTTATATCACATACGAAAAATTTTAATTTGAAAACTGCATACCTCCTTTTAAAGTTGGTTAAAAATAGACCCGAAAATCAGTTGCTTAAACTGGCAGCCCATTAAAAAATAAAAGAGAAATCCCTATATTTTTTTCATTATTTTAAAGTCAATTTTAAATTAAAATATCATCTCCACTATTTATATGTATATCTCCACCTCACTATTTCGCTCTAATATGTGAGTTCTATATAAATATGTGAGTTGAATGACCTCTGCTTCCTTTGTTTACACATATTGACTATACAGTTGCGAATTTCTTTGTGTGGTTAAACTGGACTCAAACTAATTGAATTATTACTAACATAAAATAATATCTCAAAATACAATTATTTGAAGACAAAAACTATAAGATATTACTAACAATGTAGGTGCATACATTGTAAAGTGTTTAAATTTTGATGTGTTTTTTACATATCTGTCTTCTCCTGCCGGTTGACTGGTAGAGAATGCAGTTAGATATTATGTCCGCCTTTGTACATGTCCATGACAATAAATTAAAAATAATATTAAATTTTTTACTATCGTAATATTATTACAGCTAAAAGACCACTGACAATATTAATAAAATATTACTTTTTTTTTAAAATATCGAGCGACAATGCGTCCACGCTTCAATAGCCACGAATGAGAGCGCCAATGTCCGCATTGTATATTCATTAACGAGAACGAATCTTCGCATACTCCGAGGCTACGCGTTGACCCGACTGAACGCTTTGCGTAATTTCCGCGCGCTTGCGACAGCACAAAAATAATAAAAATCGCGTACAGTCGTGCAAGGACTCTCGGGTTGTGAAGTTAACGTTCATATTGCAAGTGTTTTCGGGGCCATGCTAGACTGGACTAACGTGGTATGTAAGTTTGAATCGAATTACAAGCGAATAAAGTGTAATTTACAGTGCTAGTGATCTTTGTATCCTTTGTGTAGTTTTCTGGTAAGGTACAGTAATTCACAGAGGAAATGCAACAAAACATGATACATGCAAAGTTTTGCAATAAATTAAATTTTTGGTTTTATAAGTGGTATTTTCGTTTTTATTAGAGTTGGAATAAGGTTTATTTCTACACTTAGTCACGGTTTGGTGCCTAAATACCTAATCTATTCTAATTTCTAATTTATGATGGTGTTTTTGTTTGCGAAAATTTGTGAATTGGATGGTCAGATATAAAAAAATGGTAGTTTATATTTATGTAAATTAATAATATTAATATAATTAATAATATTAATAATATGTGATACCTAACTTAAAAATATTTTAATAAATAGTACCTACAAAGTATTTCATACAATATATCTGTGAATTCGCTGCCATAAAAATACACTTACACTTAATTATAAACAACTTACTAATTCATGGTTAATTGTGTATGTTATTAAATAATTTTGTGTGAAGAGTGCGATACAACGCAATTAACTTTAGCTAAGTAATGCAAAGTGGTGGGAGTGGGTGGTAACACCTCTGCCTACCCCTTCGGGGAAAAAGGCGTGATGGTATGTTATGTGAATGTGTGTTATGTGTTACTGCAAAGTCAGAGACTTTGCATTGCATTTATAAAATACTAGCTTTTGCCCGCGACTTCGTCCGCGAAGAATAGTTACTTTGAGATAGCGTGATGGTTGTAGCCTATGGCCTTCCCCAATAAATAGGCTACTCAACAATGAAAGATTTTTTTCAAATTGGAACAGTAGCCTCAATTGGTGGAATTGAAAATTTACTCCCACTCTATTATTGGAAGCAAAGTTCATAGCGGCGTAAATTTGTCCTTTCTGGGAGGCGTTATTTAAATATTTTCACATTCACCCGCATGGCACCAGTTCCCAGAATATCAGGATAAAAGATAGCCTATGGCCTTTCTTAGGCTCTAAACTATCTGTGTACCAAATTTTGGTTAAATTGGTTCAATATTGGACAGTTACTTTCGCATTTATAATATTAGTATGGATGATAATTGATA
Source organism: Parapoynx stratiotata (assembly GCA_910589355.1). NCBI lineage: Eukaryota > Metazoa > Arthropoda > Insecta > Lepidoptera > Crambidae > Parapoynx > Parapoynx stratiotata. The sequence goes on from OU342459.1 coordinate 16,671,153, forward strand.
ATGTAACAATTCACGTTGTTTGTATATGAATGACTTTCATTGGTTCATTGTTATTTGCATCGGATTGTCGTTACTCGTTACGTTTCATGACAAACAACAAAAGTGGTATACCTATCTACATCTAGATGTAATATAGGTAGTGCGCAATTGTTCCTTTAGCCAAGGGATAGCCAAGTGTAATATGATAACGCTGCAACGAAACGAACTATTTATTTAACTGCAAATCAATTCGTGCTTAAAATACCAACAGTAATCAACACCCATCCGCTATCTAACTTCTGTACAAACTATAGTATAGAAAATTTTAATTAACATAGAGTAAAACTAGCGAATAACTTGCCAGTCCATCGTCCTCAGCGTATATACTTCCCACCGCTGGGCACAAGCCTTCCTCGTGGAGAAACACATGAGTAGTAACACCACCAAGCTGTCCTAATTGCGGGTTGGTGGGTACTAACGGTTGCAATAGCCATCGGGACCAACTAACAACGAGCGTGCCTTCCGAAGCACGGAGGAGTTCGAGATCACCGAGTTTTGGTCACTCATCCAAAGCCTGACGGTGGCGAAGGTAGCTTTGTTTTTTATATCGAAAGCCAAACGCCACCGAGCTCCTTCATAACCACCAATGTTAGTGGTTATGGAGCGGTAATCCTTACCAGCACAGCAACAAACCGTGGCAAGCCAAAGACAGGGCTCTATTAAACCAAATACGGAAAAAAATTTTGAAGGAACATTATTGGGATGTTACATTTTGATTTTGAGCGCGACTCTAAACACGAATAAGAACTAGTTTAGAATGAAGTAAAAGAAAAGTATATTTCAGTCTATATTATTTTAAGCCATTGTAGACAAATGGGCCCATGCAATATCATTCACATTCATGCGAAATAAATCAGACATAGTACAGCTAAAAGAATGCTAAAAAATTTTTGTGTCTTCTGTTGCTCTAAAAAGATAATTAATTATTATCTTCGATGTAAAGACATCAGTCTGTTATAATGCATTAAATCAAAATCAAATGATTATTATCAAAAGCGAAATGTATCACGCGGCTTCCACTCGGTGAATTTTAGATAGGTTATTTGATATTAGGAAAAGTGATATTTTTCGAGCTGTAGTATCTGTAATGATATTGTTATGCTAGTAAATACCTTTTATACAACCAATATTCAAAACATCGGGCTGGTATGTTCGTCCAGCAAAATAATTTATACTCAGAAATATATAAAAAAAATTACAAGGTACAACACAATGCGTAATACAATTCAATGCATCATTAAATGCTATGTTGGTAGGTTTTCCATATCGTAGTCTGTCACGGATTCGAAATTGCCTTCTGATACGGTGACCTTTACCTAATATCTATAAAACCCTTGATGATAACAACGTATCGTCTTTCCATTCCAAATATTTTTATTGGGGAAAATCCCTTAACAGATATAATTTAATGGGTTCTTTCGGAGGGTCCTCTCCATCGCTTCCGGATACTAATTTGTACACCACCGAACACTCTGCGTATTGAAAACGTAATTTTAAGTTTATGTTGTGTTTGGTATATTCATTTTTACGTACACAAAATATATTTGCCTTGTTCTTCAAGTTGCAGATCGAGCGCGCGGTACTTAGTATGACTGGTCATTGATAGTAGTTATAGCAAAATGTAATTATACTCGTGCCTCGTCCTCGAGATTAGTATTTCCTATATAAGAATAATTACCAATTATTTAACACAATGTAGTATCGCGTAGTGATGCCACCTCTGCACTATAGTTAAAAAAAAAAAAGAAAAAAAAAATGTTTTTCGTAGGTAGTTCTACACAAGTCGCCATCTTTGCCGTTAAGCTTTGGCGCTTCATTCGCAATTTAGTGCTCGACCACTTCGCACGCACCAAAATGCCAAAGAGAAGAAGCGAAACTACCGTCGACATTTTAGCAAAAAAGTTAAAATTATTAGAAAACGAATTAAAATACATACGGCGCGGACGACCTAAGCGTCGTTGGAGTTCATCTAGTGAATCTACGCAATCGACATCGAGGGACTCAACACCAATTCCGGAAGAAAATGAAGGTTAGTTAAGTCTTAAATATAATTTTTTTATTAATTTTAAAGATACAAATGTGGGTATCAAGACATGCAATCAGAGTAGTCTGCGGGACTATCTCGCTGCATTAATATATCAATCATATAGTATAAAATGCTATTAAAGTAGTCGTTGGGGATATTTCACTGCATCAGAGTAGTCTGCGGGACTATTTCGCTGCGTTGAAATGGAAATCCAATTTACTTTAATGAAGGTATACATTGTAATCAGAGTAGCCTACGGGGCTATATCGCTGCAAATTTAACCTAGTCGATATAATTATAGGTTTCAAGTAAAACATGCAATCAGAATAGTCTGTGGGCCTATTTCGCTGCATAACATGTCGATTAGCACAGTTCAGTCTGCGGGACTGTAACGACGCTAGAGCTAATATGTCAATATTTAAAAGGTTCAGGTTCAGTTAATGAAGTCGTTATTGGTCTTATTTATAGACCGTGATTCAACCGAGCCTCCTCCGTCACCCGCGGAAGGTACCGCCGAGGCCGCCGCGAGCCAGCGCCCGACTTCGTGGCCGCCGCCGGTGCTGACACCTGTTGTCTTATCGCCGCGCCTCGCAGACGCCTCGCGTGCGCCGCGCGCAGATACAGCCGACGGTGCCGCCACCAGTAACGAGGTACTGCCGTTAGTAACGGAGACTGCCGGGGGTGACGAGTTGGACCCTGAACTCTTAGACATACTCGGAAACGACCCGACAGCAGTGAAAAAATACGGTGGCGAAATAAACAGCGGTATAGCGAATCGTTTCAACTATATCTCTACTAAAGGCCTAGAAAAAGAGAGCCGCAAGCAGTTAACAGAGAAATATCTAATTCCAGCGAACTGTTTATACATCGGTGCCCCGCGCCTTAACGCTGAAATAAAAGCAGCAATTCCCGAAACAGTAGTGAGAAGAGACAAGGCGATAGAAGCTAGACAGACAGAAATCGCAGTCGCTATCGCAAGCATAAGTACATGTATATCGACTCTGCTGGAAGAGAAGAATAAGAACTATGTCTTACTCGAGCAACTCATGGATTCCGGCCGAATCATGTGCGATATACAATACAGTGAATCAGTAGCGAGGAGAAACTTTGCACTGTATTCGTTGAAAAGAGAAATGAAAGATCAATTGACCAACTCCAAAATAGACACGTTATTATTCGGAGAAGACCTTCCTGAAACACTAAGGACAGCGAAGGCTGTTACAAAATCAAGTTCAGACTTAAGAATTGAAGCTAACAAAAAGATAAAGTCTAACATTCATGTACCGAAAAATTTAAACTGGAAGGCGGGGCCCAGTTATCGCAAGCCGGCAGCGGCGCCGGCGCCGGGCCCTGCGCGCCGCCAGCCGCCGCCGCCGCCGCCTCCGGCCTACAGCAACAGGAGCGCGCGCGGCGCCTCATCGCGCGGCTCGTCTCAGCGCGCCAGACAGACGCGCCCGCGCTAGGCGCCGACGCGGCGCCGGGTACGTCTGCGTCTGCACCGCAGCTCGATACACCGGTAAGGTACGCGGGAAGGCTTGCATTATTTTTTGACAAATGGTATCTGATCACTCGTGATCGAACCTTACTATCGTGGATTAAAGGTTACAAAATTCAATTCAACGACAACGTTCACCAATCTATCACACCTATCACTGTGGTTAGATCTGAATCCGATTATAAGTACTATTGGCAGGCGGTTAGCAAGTTGCTTTCGATAGGCGCTATTTCGCAATGTGAGCCGACCCCAGGCCAATTTGTATCACGTGTATTTTTGACACCCAAACCGAATGGCGATAAGAGACTTATATTGAATTTAAAGTCTTTGAATCAATTTATCGACACACACCATTTTAAATTGGAAGATCTGCGTACTGTGATAAAACTTATTAGCAGAGATAGTTTTTCAGCTACGATTGATCTGAAAGACGCATATTTTTTAGTGAAAATACATCCTGAATCACGAAAATACCTTAGATTCGTACTAAAAACAAAACGTAGTACACGGATTTTTCAGTGTAACGTTCTTCCGTTCGGACTTTGTACGGCACCCTTTATTTTTACAAAAATGATGAAACCTGTGGTAAAACTCCTGAGATTAAGTGGTTTCACGTCATCTATATATTTAGACGATTTGTATCTTAACGGTAGATCTCATTCTGAATGTCAGAATAATATAAATATTACTTGTGATGTACTTAAATCTCTGGGTTTTCTAATAAATGAGCACAAAAGTAAATTTGTGCCTTCAAAACAATGTCAATATCTTGGATTTATTGTAGATACGCACGAGTGGCAAATAAGTCTTCCAAAGGAAAAAAGAGATCGTATTTTGAAAGAACTTAAAATTTTATTAATATAAAACGATGTACAATCAGAAAATTTGCAAAGTTGGTTGGTCTTTTAGTGTCCGCCTGTCCAGCTGTTGAGTACGGCTGGTTGTATGTAAAAGAATTCGAACGATGCAAGTACAGTCGGGGTAGAAAAGGGTTCGTCACCTTAAAGTCGATATTTGTTTGCACGAGGCAACGTCAGTCATACCAACATTTCAAAAATGTCGCATTGACGTTTGTACAGATATCTCGCTTATATTACTGCCAGATTCATGGTTTGCAATAATTGTAGCTCTTTCATTAAGATTCAAATTTCTTGGCATTATGAAATGAAATACAATGCGGAATAATTATTTTTCGCAAAAATTCAACAAATATTACGACATTCCAATGACATAATAATACTGACAATTAAATAGAACTTTAGTTTTTTAAACTTTAATTACTTACTATCAAAAAGGTTTTAGTCTCAAATAAATATTAAAAGTAATTCTAGATTCAAGTTGTTTTGATCTTTAATTTCATTACCAGTAAGCATAATTTTGTATGCAGTTATGTTGGTAGCAATTTAGTTTCAAAAGGTAATAAGTTTCTATGACTGATAAAGGAATCAATTTGAAAACTGACGAACCTTTTTCTACCCCCACTGTACCTTAATTTACTGGGTCACGATGATTATGATCGTTTCATGAACGTCCCGAATTCTATTGAAGCAGTTATAAACTGGTGGATAAACGCCATTAGTACTTCCGTGCACAGAATTAAAAATGACGTTTATGATCTTGAAATATGTTCTGACGCCTCAACAACGGGTTGGGGGGCAGTGTGTGATGGGAAGACAACAAGTGGCCAGTGGTCTTTGATTGAAACAGTTTTACATATTAATTATTTAGAACTCTTGGCAGCATATTTTGCCATTAAAATATTCACAAGAGATCATAAAAATTGTTCGGTATTGTTAAGAGTGGATAACACCACTGCTATGAGCTACATAAACCATATGGGTGGGGTACAATATCCACACCTCAACAAAATCACTAAAGACATATGGCAGTGGTGTGAGGCTAGGAAAATACTCGTTACAGCATCGTATATTAAATCAGCTGATAATGTCATAGCTGATTATGAATCTAGACGTTCTCATCCAGACATGGAGTGGGAATTAAGTTACTATGGTTTTAAAATTTTGATCGATACATTCGGAAATCCACAAATTGACTTATTCGCTAGTCGCCTTAATCATAAATGTAATATATACGCCTCCTGGCACAGAGACCCTGACGCACTTGTTGTCGATGCCTTTACTATAAACTGGTCAAATATGTATTTTTATGCATTTCCTCCTGTAGCAATCATTTTAAAAACACTTAGGAAAATTATATCCGATGAAGCAAAAGGTATTGTTATAGTGCCAGCATGGCCATCACAGCCGTGGTATCCGCTATTTTCGCAGCTAGTGGTGTCTACGATAATCAAATTAGATTCACAACACATTACTTTTCCGCATTACAACAACACGAATCTACAACCCAGCATTACCCTGGTGGCCGCAGTGTTGTCAGGGCGGCATTATTACAACGAGATACTCCCGAGTCAGCCATACACATCATGCTAGCATCATTGTCCGATAACACCATGAAACAATACGATGGTTGTTTTAAAAGATGGTTTCGTTATTGTAATGATAATAATATAAATATGTTCCAACCGTCCATTCCAATAGTAATAGATTTTTTGACTGAAGTTTTTAATAGAGGTGCCCAATATGGCACAATAAATAGTTACAGAGCAGCTATATCATTACTTGTTGGTCCATTATCTCAAGATGAACGGCTGACTAGATTTTTTAAAGGGGTTTTCAGATTAAGACCTCCTCTTCCGCGTTATAACGTCACTTGGGATACGAGTAAACTCTTAGATTATCTTGCTTCACTATATCCAAATGAAGGATTAGCATTTGACAAATTAACAATGAAATGTGCAACATTATTAGCTATAGTTACAGCCCATCGGGTACAAACTCTTTCAAAAATCAGCGTTTTTAATATAGATATTTTCACAGAAAAAATTGTTATTAAAATCCCTGACTTGATAAAAACGTCAAGAATAGGTTCTTCTCAACCGACTTTGTATTTACCATATTTTAAGGAAAGATTAGAAATATGTCCTGCGAAAACATTGATTTCATATATAAATAAGTCTAAATCGTTTAGAAAAAGCGATCAATTATTTATTGGAGTTCGTAAACCCCATAATCGAGTAACCTCTTAAACAATAAGCAGGTGGATAAAGACCACTCTTAAGGACAGTGGAATTGATGTGTCTATTTTTACTGCTCACAGTACTCGGCACGCTGCAACTTCAAAAGCTTTTGGGCAAGGTATCAATATAGATTTGATTTATAAAACCGCAGGGTGGACAGGCAATTCCACAGCCTTTGCTCGTTATTATAATAGGCCAATTACTTATTCTAGTGACGATTACACAGCTCTCGCTAGAACTATATGTTCGACTGATTAAACTATAATGTAACTAAGAAATAAATATGAAATTACTTTAAGTTATAGAAAAAAATGTTTAAGTTTTCAATGCCGATTATTATGCATCTTAAATAAATCATAGTGAATTAGCACAAGTGATTTTTATTCATACTTATTCCAAAAAATACTAATGTCATCTAATGATATTTTCGTTATCTCTCAACATCTACATTGTGTTAAATAATTGGTAATTATTCTTATATAGGAAATACTAATCTCGAGGACGAGGCACGAGTATAATTAATGATTAAACGAACTTACCTGTACGTGAAGTTCAATCATAATTATACGAAGTGCCTCGTCCGAAGAGATTAGTATCTATTACCCACCCACCCAGAATGTTTAAAGAAACAACCCCCAATGCTACGAAAATATCATTAATCCTTCTCTAAACTAAATGAAGCGCCAAAGCTTAACGGCAAAGATGGCGACTTGTGTAGAACTACCTACGAAAAACTTTTTTTTCTTTTTTTTTTTTAACTATAGTGCAGAGGTGGCATCACTACGCGATACTACATTGTGTTAAATAATTGGTAATTATTCTTATATAGGAAATACTAATCTCTTCGGACGAGGCACTTCGTATAATTATGATTGAACTTCACGTACAGGTAAGTTCGTTTAATCATTAATTAGTTTTTGTTTACCATTGCATCATAAGAGCAAGCACAGTTTATTTTATTTTTCTGTCGATAAATTATCTTTTAATTTAATGACTACAGAGAATAGATTGTAACGTGTCGCTTTTCTTCTATTAATGACTCTTTATTCTGTTTCTTATCTTTAGTTATGTTCCTTCCTCCTTACGATTTTTACGGTTGTTTTTCTCTTTTTCTATTTGCAATTTTTATTAGAAAGAGGTTTTCTCTAATCTGTGATGAAGGATTGCCTTAAATATTTTTATTTTATTTTATTACATTATTATTATTAATTACTAGTAAAATACATACATACATAAAATCACCCCTATAATCCCCTAAGGGGTAGGCAGAGTCCAAGAAGCACTGTGTTCCTTAAGACCACATTTAGCCAAACAAAAAATTGGTTTTGGTCAGATGAAAAATCGTGAAAGTGGCTAGCTCATCGCCTACACAATCACAGACCCAGTACCCAATACGCCCTTAGTCGCCTTTTACGACATGCTAGGCAAGAAAAGCAGTTGGTACATTCTTTTTGTGTCCCGGACAAACACGGGACAACACGGGATAGTAAAATAATTGCTCTTAATAATAATTCTTTATTTTGAGTAGTAAAAATAATTCATTGTGAATATCGCTTGCCTCACATTGTGCCCGGTGCATGGCAACAGGCTCGCCACCTGTTACATGGGGACTTAACATATGTGGCGAAATGTTGGTGTAAACACCTCTGCCTACCCCTTAAGGGAAATAGGCGAGATGATATGTTTTGTTGTGTTGTTTTGAGTGCTGCATAAAAATCGTCAGAACATCCAAGGCGTTGGTCTTACGTAAAAAATTATAAGCAGAATGACTGTCGTTTGAAAACTTTGAACCCATCAATCATGTTAAATTTTAACTGTCTAAGAGCGAATTCGACCAAATTGAGAATAGTAACACGGGAATAGTAATACAAACTGAGCTGCAACGATTGGTCCAATCTGCCCTGTGTCAAACGAGACATTGACACATTCGTGCGCGAAAAACTGCGTACTCCGTTAAAATAATATTACTCGCGTGTAGCCAAACATGAAAATACTAGGATAGCTAATCGGCTCCGCCCTTAGGGCAGATTCGACCAATCGTTTCAGCTCAGTTTGGTATTACTATTCCCGTGTTACTAATCTCAATTTGGTCGAATTCGCCCTAATATACATAACTTAAGAGTATAATATTAAGAGTATTTAAATAAGAAGTACAAAGATAATGAAGGATTATTTAAGCACTGTAAAATTATGAATGTATACGATAACATCAAATTTACCTTTTTAACAGAATTTAATTATGTAACTAATCTAACAGAATATAACAGACCGCAAAACTTGCGAGCCATGGAAAATAAAAAATGTTTACTTCCTAAAGCTAATAATGTGTATGGTACTAGAAAACTTAATTATGTTATACCAAACCTTCTGAACTAGCTACCAATAAGTGTACAAAGTGCCTATATAAAGGGAAGTTGTAAAAACGAACTTAAAAATATGTATTAGAGTGAATCGATGAGGACGAATAAACCATTATCGATTTTTGAGCCGCATCTATGTGTTATTTTTATTTTGTATAAATGTGTGTTTTAAATAAATAAATTAAAAAATATATATATAAACTTTGTAGATTATAATAGTCATCATCAATCTTGTCATACCTACCTATTAGTAGTTAGGTTTGCTTGGTTGCCATTTTTCTTCGGGTCATCGAAAATCTTTATTACGCATAAACATAAATATTGCGTAATTGTTGTACAGCATAATATATTACTTAAAACCGTTTTTTTATGTCACATATCGCGAAATTAAAAACAAACTGGTTTATTACTATAACACGATGGAAGAACATGATATAACGTTTTAAAAGTATTTGATTCAAATTACTTTCTCTATAAATCCGTAGTAGACCGTAATGTATGGATCTGAGTGTTGGGCAACGAAAGCGATGGACGAAAGAAAACTGCACTCAGCAGAGATGCGAATGTTGCGATGGATGTGTGGAGTCACTAGGATGGACAAGATCAGAAATGAGTATATTAGAGGAAGTTTTGAAAGAAGCGCCAGTGACAGAAAAGATCGGCACCAAAATAGGCGTTAATGTCACATTAAAACAAGGATGCTGAGCGTGGATGTGGAAGGACAGAGTGAGAGGAAGACCATAGAAGCGATGGATTGAATGAATGCTGTACAGGAGCCCTTGGAGCCCTAATTATTAATGCCCTAATTCATTGCGAAAAACAACTTTCTTGGTATGGACATGTAGTGAGAAGGGAGAATGATCATGTCACCAGGAAAGTTATGGATTTGAAAGTTGATGGGCGTGTGGAGAGAGGAAGACCAAAGAAAAGATGGATGGCTTGTGTGAATGATGATATGATGAGGATGGGAGTGTGTGTTGACTTGGCGAGTGATAGAAGAGAGTGGAAGAAGAAGACATGTTGTGCCGACTCCAAATAGAATTGGGAACAGGGCATTTATAATATCCAGAATCTATCGATTGTTATATCGACTCTATTGTTTTTATGGAAAGTTTAATCGATCGAACTTTTAGTAAGATAATAACTAAGTTGTTTTGTTTTTCATGTTAGTCCGCCCTATCTTCCTGATCCGATAATACTTTGTAAATAAGTAATCTGTATACTACATATTTTATTTTCAATCAGATATTAAAAAATCTAGATTACTGAATGTTGTTTGTTATTAATCAGTCGTCAATCACGCACGACGACAAAATGATTATTATCGAAGACTTAAGACGAGGTAACGAATATTTTGCCGGCAGGGATTTTTCACAGGAATGACAAAACATATGAAAATAAGAAATAAGCTAATTTTGCAGACCAGGCAGACCAGACTGATTTAAGCCTTTAAAATTTCTGAGTAGATTAGCCTGCCTAATCTCTTTAAAATTGTAGTTGGACTTTTCAAAATATTTTATATTTCTTAAATAAATCGAAGAAACCCGTTTTGTCGTTTACGACCTTACAATTTGAGCTACTTCGCTCGCGTATTTGTATGAGATGTCTCACTTATTGGTAGTTTACAGTAATTTCAGTCCGCCGCCGGCCATTGCCAGCGAAGGGCTTGTGTCAGTCAAACTACCGCGCGCATTCGAACGTCTACCGTCTTTGATTTTACAAATATGAATGAAATAAAGTGCGGTTATTATTTATTTAAAATAAAAAATTTATTTAAGATAAAAATTCCCTAAATTTTTCCCTTATCATTAATAGTATTACAAAATAATAAAAAAAATATAAAAATATTTTAAGAAACCATTTTTAGAACAAAGTAAAGTTATGGAGTCGTCCTTGGATTTAGACAAATATTTCGCAAATAAAGTTATACCGTATGTTTTATTTAACATTTTCGTTTTTTAAAGAAAACAAAACATTATTTTGCCAATGTATGCTATATTAAAAAAAAAAACGACGTAAAAATTTTATTGTAAGATGTATTATGTAAAATAAACTATTAGAAAAATGTGACCCATCATAAATATTCCACCGGGAATCAAACCCGCGCTCCTTCACTATCTTGACAAATGCTTTTACCGTGGAGCTACTTGGCATTGTCTTTTTTCTTTATTTTATTTTTAGCGGTAAAAATGTGTACACCTTTAATCCTTTAGGGATATAAGCGTGTTGGAGTGATAAATTCTTATTTGGTAAGAATTATATTGTGAAAGCAAAACACCAAAATATTTCTTTATTTAAAAATTATGTTATGTAAATGATAAAGTAAACTGAATAAGTTAATTACAAATATTTAAAAATATTGTAATTTTGCTACTCCGCGTGATTTTAACGGCGTAGTAGGTAGGTACTCTCGTCTCCGTAAGACTTCCGAGATACATAAATAGCCAATGACTTACATGTTGTGCCGACCCCACCTAGAGTGGGAAAAGGGCAAGAAGAAGAAGACTTAACTCACTCATTATGTCTATAAAATACTTCTACTCCAAATATTGTTCCTTTTAAACGAAATTCAGTTTTTGTGTAATAGAGTAACAAACATCCATATAAACTTTCGCGATTATACTATTTTACTCGTAGTAATGCTGTTTTTGATTTTATTATGAAATTATAATTATTTCTTTGAATTCTTTTTCTTCTATTCTGATGTTAACTTTAATTAATTATACTTTTATTATTTAGAAACGCTGTATTTTAATTCTATACCTAAAAGCGCCTCTGTTGATTTGAAATCAAAACTCTCACACACTAAAACTAAAACAGATACTAAAAAACCCACCACAAAATGAATAAAAAAATACTAACATTTAATATTTCGTAATCTGGATACACAAAAATTATGACACTGAAGAAAATTATAAAAATTAATTAAAAACTAGTTGTGAAGGCAACTCTAACACGCCTCTGTTCTAGCGTGTCAGTCTGCGTCTCGGTTACGTTACGCAAATACTCCGTTTTTTATTTTATTCATTGGCGTTGCCTCGCCTTAATGTGATGTAAAATGATATTTTTATTGTGATCTAATGAAACAAACAAGTGTAAGATATTATCAAACATATACCTACGCTACTAATAAAGAAAACATTTATTTTCGTCACAAAGATTGAATGTTTTGTGGTAGTTCTTAGCAGACTTATTGGCGATAAAAAACGATGATAAGAAGCGTTGACTTTTTATAAATTGGCCATGCAGGAGTTTTCATTGCTATAATCTTTTTTTGAAGACTTTGCTCTTGACTTGTAGACAAAACATAGTTGTGTTTGGGTGGCAACAGCTACAGATTTAAAATGCACGGAATCTATTTTACGGTTCGTTTGCTATTGATTTAAAATGAAATAAAAATTATTTATTTCTAACTGGGATACGAGAGTCCTTATAAATAGAAGTTTGTCGTTTTGTAAAAATTTAAAGTAATTTGTCAATTTTTTTTCGCAGTTACTCTGGTCGTTCTGCGGGTGCTTATTGGTGTCTTTACTAGTCGTATTTTTCTACTACTACAGAAGATGGCGCTCAAAAGGTGACTATAGATTCCTTCCATTTTTTTATTTTATTAAGGGCTGGCGGGGAAAAATAACTTATTATCAGATTTCTGATAATATTATCCATGACGACCTTTCCGTAAGCCGGTCCGGTGGTGTAAGCACTAATTATAGCTCTCCAATTTCTTTCTTTCCTTATTTATTATTGTTTTCTTACTGAGAGAATGGGACATAATTTTTCTGAGAATCACTTTCAGCTCACTAGACGTCAACTGAATAATTTGTTACATTATCATATCCTTCTTATATTTAACAAAGCAAAAAAAAATGTCCGAAAGTCAAAAGTCCAAACTAAAATCTTTCCAGATATGTCCGGGGGCATGGGCGTTACAGGCGCAGCAGGCGAGCCAGCGAAGCGGTTCAGGAAGCGAGATAAGATGTTGTTCTACGGCCGTCGGATGCTGAGGAAGGTCAAGTCCATCTCCAACTCGGGGCAGGGCCGCAAGCGGCGCGCCGTCATGCGTTTCGCGAGGAAGCTGCTGCAGCTGAAGAAGGAGACGGCTCCTGAGCAGTTAAAGGTAAGCAATCCTCACCATACTTGATTGCAATATTTATACAACTTACAAAAATATATGCCTTAAGAATAGCTGTCGATTGTGGTGGACTGAACCTGAACTAGGTACTGTACCGTGTTTCAAGTTAGCAGTCAAAGTCCCCCTCTGTCCATAAAGGACAGAGCAGGACGGCGTGATCGTGCTAATTGTCAAAAAACGCACTGGCAACCCCGGGAAGTTGACGTTGTGAAGTTGCTTATCAATTCGGACTCGGAACAGTAAAGTCGCATCTGTATTGACGTTGAAAAGACTGCATCACTCTCAAAGCGCTAGTGAGATAGGGGGGGCTCTTTGACAACAGGCATCGCGTAAATTAAAAATTATTTTTTTCGTCCACTATTCCAAATTTACTAAGTCCTGTTTGCCTGGTACTCGTAGACTTCAGCACAAGGCGCGCGCGCACTTTAGGCGGAGACATCTAGGAGCGGTGTGAAAATGGCATTTCAATGCCACTCTCGTGCTAGGCGGCGGGCGGTGGCCGCATCAAAGGAACGGAAGTGTTAATCGAAAGCTTTCGATCATTCAGAATAAAGGTGAACATAGCGCAAACACTGAGACTTTGTTATCATAATACACGTGTCGTGTCTAGTAGGTACAAAAAATAGAAAGGTGTACTAGGAACATTCGATCTAAAAGAGGTATATGTTCCGCCAGGTCGTTGCCGTCTAACATCTGATTCACCAGTGATGTGAGTCCTTTACCTTTAATATCGATAAAATCTTCTAATTTTGATGTTTTATATCTCGATTTCTATTTAACTTATTTTTCTAATATTTTGTCAATAGGGTCCAGGCGGGATACACTTTAGATTTTTTCACGCCTGCTGATGTGTATTGACGGTCATGTAAGGTTCTGAGTTCATCGCCCAGTACAGTCAGATCTGTTAGTACAAATACTGTGCAAATGACTCATGACCTCATGGCCCACATGTCATTTGAACAGTGTTTGTACTACTCACAGATCTGACTATTCTGGGCCTTGAACTCAAAACCTTACTGATGGTGACATGTTAAAACCAGCGCACAAACTACTCACTAAGGTATTCAAGTATAAACGTCCCATAGACATGGCAAGTGTATTTGAACACACATCTCTCGATGATAAAAGCCTTTTAACCTTGGTTTCAATATTACTACGGATCAAAAAACTGACCCTAACCCAAAAGCAGCTGTAGGTTGTGCTTGTTATTGTATTTCATAAATATTTATAGCACTATGACATCACAATGAAATTTGGCCGTATACATTTATTGCTCATTATTTATTCATTTCAATATATGGACCTTGTATTGAAATTATTTATTATTTTTTTTTTTGTAATTTGCACTGTTTTAATTAAGGAATTTCTTTGTAACAATAAAAAAGGCCACACTTTTATCATTTAAATCATAGATTAAACAAACGAATACCTCTGCAATAATTTGCAATAGTCTAGATGATATTTAATAAAAACCAGACACTGAAGAAAATTCTTTTCTCAAACGAATGACTTTCTAAAAAACGACCTTGGTTATTTAGGATTGTAAAGAGCTAATCAATCAACAGACACATTCCGTCCAAGGTCCGTCAAGGTAGACCTCAAGTAGCGACACAAGATTCGGTTCTAGAATTCTTATATCGAGCCGCTGCAACAACAACTTTCCTAAAGTCGTAGTCCCATCAGGTCGCAGGGCGTCAACGCTCAAACGCAAAACATGACTTGCTCGAACGATAATTTTATTTATTCAACATAACAGAGTTCACAGTATATATGTAAACCCTGTAGCCCTTGAAAGTTAAGAACTGAGTGACAGGCTACAGTGCCTTCCCCAGTATTGACACACACACTAAAGTTATGGTGAAGAATTAAAACTTAGTAGCAAAAACAATTGACACATCAGAAACTTATTATTATTATTATTACCTAATCTTGCTCGCATATTAGTATGTGCAGGTGTACAACATTGTATAATAATGAAGAGTGAGCGATGATGTCTTAGTAAAGGATAATTGTAACAGCCACATCAACAACCCGATACTCCCGTAATCGAAAACCAGATCAGCTTTCATCGAAAGTTTGAATACGGAGAAACAAATACGATTGTCGGCTCCACGGCAGATTAGTCAAGCTCATTGCTCTTAGCGTGTAATCCTTTGGCCTGTGTAAATGACTTTTATTCTGTGACAAATGAGTTCAGTAAATAGCTACTGAGCATGACCTAGCGACTACCCTTTGACATTTTGTACCGACTGAGTACAAACCAAACAATATATTGACTAGTTTTCTAGGGAAGAAGATCTCATAACAATTCTTTTACTAGGTACTGGAGCCCCCAGCTGAATATTTAGAGGAGGACTTGACAAGCGACGATCGCGTGCCTCCAGACGCCTTATACATGCTGCACAGCATCAGAGTGTTCGGCCACTTTGAGAAGCCAGTGTTCCTCAAGCTGTGCAAGCACACAGAGATCATCAACCTATCCGCTGGCTCCTTCCTTTTTAAAGTCGGTGAGTTATTTTGTAGTGTACTAGAAATTGAGAAAAAAAAAATTGTGGTGGTTTTTCGAGGTTGATGCTGAAATAATGGCAAATTCTTTGATATTTCACTAGCGAATCTATCTTTTAAAATAATCAGAATGTATTGCAATTCCAACGGAGTTCAAGGTGTTTATATTTTACATCGAGAATATTTCAATGTCGTTGTATCATCTTGACTTTATCAAATTTTATTTTAATATGGTAATATATGCGTTCCTTGATTGATGTAAGATTGTAAAACTACAGAAGCTAGAATGTATTGGTGTAGGTAGGTAGTATGTGTGGATGTTAGAAAATCTTTAAATTCCTATGGGCGGAAAACATAAAAATAATAGATCAGGGCAAAGTTAAGGAGATACCTCATGAATATGCAATGTTTTAATTACATTTTTCACCCGTTGGCATAGTCGTGTGGTAGCGGCTCATTAAAAGAATACTACCAACCCATCTCTTCCGTTGGGTGTCGTAACAGGCGACTAATGGACTTAGAACTGCACAACATCCAACAGCTTATAGCGGTGACGGGCTCACCACCTGTCACACTGAGTGCAGCCACTGCATGGTGAAGCGCGAACTTTGGCAGTGGACCGCTTTTGCGGTGCTTTTGCCTAGTCTAACTAACCCTTATGGGATAATAGTCGTGATTATATGTATGTATGCATATTATCCATTGTTTTGTTCGTACATATAGTTAAGTTGACATTGAACTAATTGTGAAGCACTTTCCTTCATATCCAATAAACGATTATTTCGTAGGCGACACAGACGAGAACGTATACGTGGTGCAAAACGGGCGCATTAATGTGTACATCACGAATCAGGACGGCACCAGTCTATCTCTCAAGATCGTTCGAGCTGGAGAAAGCGTGACGTCACTGCTCAGCTTTACCGATGTTTTGACGGTACGTATACTCTTAAGTCACGGACTTATTATTTCCCACTGCTGGGTAAAGAAAACACATCAGGAAAAAGGGCCCTAAAACCATTGGGGCGGTGGGTAGACACGGCTGCAATTGCAATTGCACTCATCCTCATGCCAACTTGGTTGCTTACAAAGCTCTAAGGGTCAGTGTCAGTTTTTGATGCATGGTCAGAGCGACCAGGAGGTTAAAATATGGACCAATGGCGAAAACGTATGATGACGTGATATGACAGCTTGTCCAATAGTCGAATTTTCAAATGTAACTAAAGTTAAATAATCATAGACAATTTAACCACAACACGGTGCTGGGATTAGTAACATGGCGGCTGCGGCACAGCTGATGTAGATTTTGTTTTGAATTTTCATCGCCCAGCCTCTATACAAAAAGTTTACATGTCCTTTGTCAAGCTGACGTCTCACATTATGGCGTTTTCATTGTCACTATTGGTCTAGAACAAGAATTTTGAACTGTATGGTGGATGCCAAAATCCCATACAATAGCATGAGGTAATGTTCTGTCTCGATCAGTAGGTATTCCCTCTCATTCTATCACTTTAATGAATTAGTTTGTCATTTCGTAGTAAAGCTTTCTATTACTACTAATGACGTCACACAAAAACACACAAATTTCTCAAACAAATACTCTCATTTAATATGTGATTTTTGACTCACCTGTGAAATGATAAGGTTCATCCAGGATATCACTCACTTACACAACATAAAACAACACCAGTTTTATAATTTTTTATTGAAAATATTGAATTTTGTAACAATTTTCAGTCTAGGTGTCAAAATGGCGTAAATATGACAGGTGAGACAAAAACTATGGATAGAAAGAGAGGAAAAAGATATCCCACGGATAGCCTTCATTCATAAATAATGCTAGAATGAGAGGGACCACTTACTGATCGAGACAGAACATTGCTTCATGCTATTGTATGGGAGTTTGGCATCCATATAGAGTACAAAATTCTTGCTCTAGAATTTAAATATTGTTACCATGACTACAGATCAAAAAACTCACCCTAAACCATCGAGCTCTTAGCTCCGCAAATATTTAAAAAATAAATCTATGTTTTTGTTAATAGCTTAAAGCGGCGACGGGCTTACCACCTGTCACGAAGAGTTCATTCACTGCTTGGTGAAGCGCGGACAATGGCAAAGGATTTGCGGTGCTTTTGCCTAGTTTCTGATTAACCCTTAGGGGATAATAGTCGTGATTATATGCATGTATTTATGTGTAATTTACAGAAATGCCAGATTAGAAATTTAAGTCTCCTTTTCAACAAAATAATCTCTGTTCTCAGGGTCACTCCCAACCTTATAAAACGGTGAATGCTAAGGTGCTGGAGGATTCGCAAGTGATTAAGTTGCCAATGAAGGCTTTCCAAGAGGTCTTCAAGGAGTATCCTGATATATTTGTCAGAGTTATACAGGTCAGTTTGGTATGGTATTATTTGAGAGAGAGCTAAAGAAAGAGATACATAAGATAGGTTATGGATTATGGATGCATTTGACAACTGCTCATTCGTCAGATATAGAGATATGAGTTAGTAGCTAACACCAGTCGTTTTTGAGTAGAAAAGCCCGGCATGATTTTACCGAAATTTCCTTCTGATAAAAATCATTCATAGCGACGAGGTTCTTGTTTAACAGCGTGCTTACAAGTTGTAGATTATTTTAGATTTTATTGTGTTAAAACTATTAACTTTATATTTACATGGGTTTTGTCAATAACATTATAAAATATCCAAATATCTATCCTCGCAGATCATCATGGTGAGACTCCAACGGGTAACGTTCACTGCCCTTCATCAGTACCTTGGTCTGAGCGCTGAGTTAGTTAATCCGGTAAGTTTATAAAGGTCAACTTAAATATGTCTCTGACGTTGAAGAAAGCATATTTCTTGGATTTTGTTTTTAATTTTTGGAAGTCCTTTAAATTCTTTAATAAAGTTTAAAACAATTCTATTATTTCTATTATAAACTGCTGTATGGTTACTCATTCCATGTTTCCTCAACCTCAAAGGAAATGTGATAATTTGGGACGTTTAAATATTACATTTAGACGACCTCCGTGGTCGAGTGGTCTGTACGACGGTCTCAAGGCGTCGCCATCTCGAGATGTTCTGGGTTCGATCCCCGGTGGGGGCAAATGTTTGGGTGATGAATTTCCAGGCGTTTGTTCTCCAGTCTTGGATGTTTAAATATATTTGTATATTTTCAGGATATTTATATGTATTTATCTATTAAATATATTTATCCGTCATCTAGTGTCCGTAACACAAGCAGCATTAGTTGCTTAAAATGGGGCTAGTTGATAGGTGTGAATGTTTAAAGATATTTATTTATTTGTTATGATCAGGGTCGGGACAAGCGTCGGCCCACAGTAATGGCGTCCCCGGGCAAGTCGGGTCGCGCGTCTGTGGCCGACAACAGCACGTCCATGCACTCGCCACACCACAGCCACAGCGAACGAACGTTCCCCGAACATATGGTGAGTTATACCGGTAGACTGAGAAGATATAAAGTAGACTATTTAAGTACTATGCGAATTTGACTTTTGATTAACTTGTCATATTCTTATATACTTTTTGGTTTATTTCCATTTGATTTCATTTCGTGATTTATCAAGTAAGAAACTCTTGATGAGCTCTTAGCATAAACGTTTTCATACCCCTTGTGTAATAATTGTTTCAACATGTTGGCGATTACTCGGAATTAGACAATCTGCGCCGAATATCCGGCTTCTTACTAGTCGGACAGAGTCATTTTCATCCTTTAGATAATTTAAAACTACAACAGTACTAAATAAGGTTGTATTTTCCATATGTTCATGTTGCATGTTCATAATTCCTCTTCACTTTACTAACTTCATTAATTTAACATTGTAAATAGCATTCCCAGGATGCGAACGTTCAGGCCTCGTCCCCGTTGCACGCGCAGGGGCGAAGGCCTAGGCCTGACATGGTGCCTGACGTCACTTCCAACACTCCTCAGGTCACTCCTCAGGTAGTACATTACATGATGCCTACGTTATACATTATTCATTATTTATCGATTATGGTAATTTATGTTTAAGGGTATTTACTATTTAGATATACTGAAAACACGGCTGTATGGACTCAGTTCCTTTGCCTTCCTTTAGGGGATAGGGAGGGGAGGGATAGGGGAGAATTTTATAAAAGAAAAGTAATTAGTGATCGAATTGAGAAATATTTAAATTCTTAAGTTCCTTAACAGCATTACACGAAAAAAACGATAAATCTATATTTTTCAACAGGTTTATTTATTTAGTTATTATTTATTTTTATTTATTAAACAAACATTGGTTTACAAAATAAATACAGAAGTCCCACAAAACTATTTACACAGTTTGTCTCTAGTTTGGTTAAAATAAATGTTACCGCATGTCATAGTGACACATTTTTCTATAATGTTCTACAAAGTTGTCTTCTATATTACAGCAACAGCCGGACGTACAACCAACTCCGCCATTGCAAAGAAGTAAAGAAGGCTCCTCCTTCAGAAAACATAACACGGACAGTCTCGATGAACAGGTATTTTGAACCAATTCTCTTACCTTACGCACATGCGACTATGAATCTTAGTTACAT
Source organism: Parapoynx stratiotata (assembly GCA_910589355.1). Classification (NCBI taxonomy): domain Eukaryota; kingdom Metazoa; phylum Arthropoda; class Insecta; order Lepidoptera; family Crambidae; genus Parapoynx; species Parapoynx stratiotata. The sequence goes on from OU342459.1 coordinate 16,691,375, forward strand.
TGTAATAGAGCAGTTGAATGCTAAAATAAACCAATACTACTTGGGTGAGGAAATAAAATAATCTTATGTCAAATTGGTTATTATATTGGTTACCTTTTGTAGTTGTTTCCTCACTCATTTTTATTTTATTAAACTGTAGCTTTGTCAGTCAAATCATCAGCCTATACAGGGCAGCTTCCAGGTGCCTTGATGCCACGCGACAATGGTCTTAGGAAACCTTTTCCAACTTTATAGTGATCACGCCGAGCTTCTTCTTTAGCTTCTTCTTTTATTCAACAGTTTATTGTACACAAAAATTATACAGAACGCATAAATTAAATAGATAGTTAAAAGGGTGTGGCTTATTACTAAAGAAATCTCTACCAGCCCTGCGATAGGAGATAATATGGCACGAAACAAAGTTGTCGCGTGTACACTATAAATACATGTAAATACTACATATTATATTGATACATAATATATTTATCTATATAACAAATAAAACATAATGTATAAGTACATAAATGCAATATATACACACGATAAATGTATGAACACAAAATAACCATTGATAGTTAAGTATTTAATACAGTAGCAGGATCAGGTAAAGGTAAGATAGAATTGTTTGACTTATTATTAATAATCTAATTTATTATTATCCAGGCGCTAATCCAAATAGCGACAGAGGCATTCGTGAAGGAGCTAGGCTTGGAGAACGACAGCGTTTTGACGGGGAACGTTCAAGTGAGGGACTTGCCGACCGGCACGTACATTATGAAGGAAGAGAGCCACAAGGTATGTTTTTTTTTTATAAAAAGCTCAAATGACTACACTACCTGATGATAGCAGTAGAGGAGTCCATATGTGAAGATAGCTAGAGCTGCATACTGACTTACTAGCTCTAGCCACCCTCACCTTGCCGGCCCAAAAAATGCTTTTTCACGCCAAGAACAACAAATGTGATCGATAAAGCAGCTTGTAACAATCGAAACATGCAATCTCTATGCCACTTCTTAAGGGCCGGCGCACTTTATCAGCATCGGAAAGGAAAGGAATCCTTCATCCTACATGCAAGCGCACACAGTTCGCAACGCCTTGGCATGCTGCAACGTCCTTTCGGATTCCGAAGCGTCCTTAAGCATGCCGTACCGTCCAAACTACCCCCGAGTGTTTCTTCGGCGGGCGGCAGCGTACTGAAGGATGCCGAAGTATCCCGAAGTATCCCGACGAAACCTCAAGGCCGCCGATACAGCAACCTCAAGCATACCGAAGCGGTATTTTTGGTTCTACGGCCATATATCATGGAAATTTCTACTTTGATGCCATGAAGTTCATAATAGATCTTTACATATGAAATGGCCGTTTTGTATGGAGGTTTTGGGGAACTGCATTTTCCATACTAAATTTTTTTCAGTTTTCTTCACAACGACAAATCCAAAGATTTGGCATGTATCATTAGACAAGCTTTAGCAATATGTGTGATATCACACTTTATAAAAATTATTTATCGTTTTTAAGTGAATGCAAATCAAATGATGTATTCAGGAGGCACTTAAAAAGAGTTGTCTCCGTGTCCAATTTTAACTCAATTAAACTTACAACAAATTATCTAAACAAATCAAAAGAGCTCAAAAATATGGTCTATTTTTAGAGGAGGTAATTATTTTTTCAGAATACTCTGAAACTTAATTGTTACAGACAAAATACTAAGAGAGAAAAAACGGCAATTTCATAGGTAAAGACCTATTATATGATGCTATTTATCACCTAAAATCCTGAGCCGTGCCGATGTCGATAATGTGCGCCGGGCCTAAGTGGAGGCAACATTACCAGCGGGCGGGCGGGCGACAAACATCGTTTCACCTCTTTTCGTACTTTGATTCACCCCGCGAACGTGCTTAACATATCATCACGCCTCATTTCCCGCTTCTTGTATATTTTTCTTCAAAGCAGCGAAGCCACTTCACATTGTTCATTGTTCATTGTTATTCAAATTTTCTCCTAAAATCGTTCTCGTTCCGTGCTGCTCAAATGTGGAACTGTCTACCAGCCTCTATCCAGGAAAGTCCATCCATAGGATAAAGTACTATTATACATCACACATTACTATTTAATCAGAAAAATATCTTACTCCATCATGTTTAGTGTGTATTTAATTATGTATGTATATATGTATTTATTTTAGTATAAGTATATTGATGTAGTTTTTTTATCGTCTTCTTTTTGCATCTGCGTCCCAATACAATACTTTGATGATCATTCATGGGTTTTACTGGAAGACATATCTTTTAGATAAGTCCGCCTTTGTAAACAATATTACTAATTATATGTTTTGTAAATTTTTTCAAATGCAAGAAAGAGTATATTATTATTGTTCGCCAAAGGTTCGCTTCGATTAGTTTGTCATAGTTTCCATATGCCTCGCTCGCCAGCCCATTCGCCTGCCTGCCCGCAATGTGGCCTGCGATTTATTTGCGGTGAATCAAAGCGAGACGGAACGAGACTTTCCGAATCAAAACCGTGATAAGAAAGTTGTGGATGTGGGTAATGTTCATCGATTGATTGAAAATTATTATTGTTTGTGCAGTAAGCACACACACAAAGAGACAGAAAAATCGTAGTTTGCACTTTCTATTGCAGAGGTACTCCCGTCTGACATAATATAGCATAATTGCCTATATCCTCGAAGGGGTTGGCACATTTCGAGTGACATAAGAAACAGGTGTCAAACCTGAACAGGTCACACTGTGAGGCAAGGAATATTTATTATATTATATATTGTGCTTAAGTTTTTATGTTATGTATTCTAGTCTTTTGGTATATATTTTATAATTTCTATATTAATTAATGTATGCATTATTTCCTTTCTAAAGCTGTATTATAACATTCCCGGTGAACCAGAGATAAAACAGGTATTAGTGTGCCTCCATCGCGACATACATTGCATGACATGAGATCATTAATAAATTCAGAGGAACATTCTACTTTAAAATTTTTGGTGTGAGTCACTATTTTAAAATAATGTCGGGTAATAAAAATCGATTGTGCTTTACTCGTGCAAATAATTATTATCTTTATTATCACTGTATTAAACTACAGTTGAGAAATTTTGTTTTTTTTTTTTTGTAATAATTCGATGAGGCTTAGGAAAATGTTACTAATGGTAATGAAGTGTTGTGATTATTTTAATAATATAATTATTACGAGCATCTTCATTATAGCAAAAAAAATATGATCAATGCATTTATGGCCCTAAATTTCATGTTTCTTCAGTATTAGGCGTCAAAACCATCACAGATAAATAGGTATATATTCGCGTTCTGTAAAGTTAAATAAAATTTTATTTACAACCAGATTATCGGGACTTCGGGAGTAACTTAAGTTTGCAGACACTTATTATGACTAGTTTTGGTAAAGTGAGCCATGTTGCACTTGGTAACAGTGTTGGTAACATCTCTAAAAATTCCTAAAACCTTTATAAATATGACATGAACATATATCGACTCCAATGGCATTGATTCAATCTAAAAATGTACTTAAATTAAGGTTTTTTATGCGTATCTGATTTTTTTTTTAACTTAATTCAATTCGAATAATTAATAATAAGAACATTGTAAATTTCGTAATATCATAATCCATACTAATATTATAAATGCCAAAGTAACTCTGTCTGTCTCTCTTTCACGTCAAAACTACTGAACCTATTTAACCGAAATTTGCTACACAGATAGTCTAAAGCTTGAAAAAAGGCCTACCTTTTATCCCGATATTCCCATGGGAACGGGTGCCATGCGGGTGAATGTAAAAATATAAATTTACGCCACTATGATCTTTGCTTCTAATAATAGAGTAGGAGTAAATTTTCAATTCCACCAATTGAGACTACTGTTCCAATTTGAAAAAATCTTTCAGTGTTGAATAGCCTATTTATTGAGGAAGGCTGTAGGCTACATACCATCACACTATCTCAAAGTAACTATTCGCGTCGCGTCGCGTGCAAAAGATAGTATGTCATAGTTTTGTGGTATTTGTATAGTTGTAACTAAGATAGTTGAAAAAATAACGTAGGCCTAAAATAACCTACCTTTTTGCAATAATTCTACGGTTAAACTGCTTTTTTTGTACCGTCCTTGCTTGTCAGTGTGATCAACTACATCTCATATATACAAAACATTGTCGTATTTTTAATATATTTTTATTGAGTGTGATTTTCTAATCAATTAATCCATTTAGAAATCATATAAGACAAGATATTATTTATTATTATTATTTGTGGCTGTTTGGGGCTGTTTCGCGTCACTGCGACCTAATAAGGTCTATTGTTACCAACCTCCTATGTAAATACTATTCAAGGCCCTAAAGTAGCTTATCAACTGGGCACTGTCTAAGAAATATATTTTATGATGTTCCCAGTTTGGATTGTTTTAATTTCACCTGGATCGAGGGTGTGTCTTCCCAGGTGTGTGCTTCTTTTGTGAATGAGTGGTTCACAAGAGCACAAGAGGTGCATTGGTGTCTCACGCTCTTTTTCACAATACCTGCAAGCATCAGTGTCCTTTAGTCTTATGTTGGAAAGGTGTCTGTGGCTGTTCAGCTTGCAGTCGCCGCCGGTCTTAATTATCTCAGGTTACTCCTTGTTATGGTTCGATTGGTGCTTTTGAGTGTGTTTACCCGGGCGTTCTATGCCAGTCCGCTCTTGCCTCGTTGAGGAGGTGGGTTTTAAGACATTGCATTGCCTGGTTCTTTGAAATACCACAGAAAGACTCAGGGCCGAACTATTTTCTTGAACCCCAGCCCTAGCTAGTTTATTGGCTTTTTCGTTGACGGCTATTCCAGAATGACCTAGTACCCATTTGAGAGTTACTTTGGTTCTTTTACTTTTTGGTGATTCTGTAGATGCCAGCTTTTATCTCTCTGTTGGCCAGATATTTTTTTAATGGCCGTTACTTGCGATGCTTTTGAACCCCATATCGTGCAGGTGTATGTTATAGACGGCCTGACAAGGACAGAGTAAAGCCATAGGGCGATTTTTGGGTTTAGTCTTCATCTCGTCCCAGATAATCTCTGGCATATTCCTAAGGCAGTTTTTGCCTTTTGGATTGTGTTTCTAAGGTGTGATTCCCAGGTCAGTCTCTTGTCGACTTGTGTCTGGTTACGTCTAAGTACTTGATTTCGGAGGAAAATGGTATTATTGTTCCTTAAATAGTAAGTGTTTAGAGCATATCCTGCTTTCTTTTCCAGTAAAAGGGATCTCAATCGTTTTCGAAGGATTTAAAGTAAATAGATTTTTGGAGTCGTGTGGTAGCGGCTCATTAAAAGAATACTACCAACCCATCTCTTGCCCTGGGTGTCGTCCTGAAGCTTTTTGTTACCTCATGGAAGTCTATTTTTACTATTCTGTTTTTTTGGCATTGCAACTATCCATCGGGTCGTTGCTTCATCGAGCCCTTTGTTCTTCAACCGAATGCACAGCTAACTATTTGTCGGTCCTCGAGAGCTCTATGGATGTTGTCCGTAAGCTCTTGTAGGGCAGTCTCTGTGGATTTCCCTTTCTGATGTGCATGTTGTTACGGATCTTTGCATCCGAAACAACATGCATGGACTTTGGTTGGGAGTCCTGTTTTCCTGCTTTCAGTATAAACCGGACTTTGACCAAGGACCATTTATTGCAGCTCGCCTCCAGTCCTCCGTTTTGGGTCTGGTGAGGCGATTGGAACATGCAGAGTCGTAGTTATCATGTACAATTGTTGAACCAGGGAATTGTGTGTTCGCTAGTACGTCTAACGTTTTTCCTTTGTTTCAGTGTAAGAACCATCTAGTTTATTTAGTAGTCCCAGTTCGTTGTTCCTTGTTCCTTGTTCCTTGGCTAGGACTTTGTGGATCGTCGCTCCCTGAGGAATATTTCTTATCTCCTCACAAAACCTTCTCCAAGAACGTCTCTTTGCCTTTCTTATTTGTTTGTTATATTCAGTTAAGGCCATTTGTAGATTCAGGCACTGCCCTTATAATAAATGCAACAGAGAAAAGAGACTATATGCCAACAAGATAGTTGCTCTATCCTATCTCGAAGGGTTATAGTTTGAGGGGTCATCATATTAGGTAAAAGTTTAATATAACTGATATCTATTTTGAACTGTTCTTTGTTATTATTTCCTAAAAAATAAGACTTATAAAGTACCAAAAATGTGTTTTGATAATGTCTAACTAAAGAAGTAGCCAACGCCATTCCTTCTTTGTAAATAATTTTGTATGACATAATGTGTGTCTTGTGTTTATGTCGGATGTAACCGTAACAATGGTAACCGTTTCATAAGCTTTTATTTTTTATACAGGATGTGGCGTTAGTATATCTTCTGTCGGGCGCATTGGTAGTCTCACAGAAGGTAGCAGAGGGAGAAGGCGAAGTGCACATGTTCACAGCATACCCAGGTAAGGGAAGTGATTTATTTAGTTTGTGTACAAAACTACAGAATAGGACTTCAGGTGGAAGTCGCTAAACCAAGATCAAGACCATGTTGCCAATTTTTGATAACATACATAACATACCATGACGCCTCTTTCCCCGAAGGGGTAGGCAGAGGTGTTAAACACTCACATTTCGCCAGATATGTTAGGTCCCCATGTAACAGGTGGCGAGCCTGTACCGGGCGCAATGTGAGGCAAGCGATATTGACAATAAACTGTACATAAGTTTTATTCAAACTCAGTGTACAGACAGTGGGATTGAACGCGCGTTTCCCGCGGCCTCTCGAACGAGTAGTGCCCCGTCCGTCCCAACTCGGCTACAGCTGCCGCTGCCAAGCTTAGATGTCTACAATATTTTAAACATGAATTTGATATCTTTGCCTTAGTGACTCTTAGGCGATTCTCACATTGCCACGCATGACGCTTTTCTATACGAAGGGAGATACCTACAACTTTAGAACAGGCTCATTATTCACGCGCGACGCTGCGTCGTACATCTCAATGTGAGAATCGCCTCACTGTACCCAAATTAATATTTATTTATTTAAACAGGTGAAGTAGAAGGTGGTCTGGCAGTGCTCACAGGCGAGCCAAGTTTCTTCTCCATCAGGGCGAAGCACTTCTCCCGTATTGGCTTACTATCCAAGACCACAGTGTATAGCATCATGAGAGATCGTCCATCAGTCGTGCTGCATATTGCTAATACTGTGGTCAAGAGGCTCTCGCCTTTTGTGAGGCAGGTGGACTTCGCGCTTGATTGGGTGAGCATGGCCATTATTTTGTGCACTGTATTGAGTATAAGAGTTATTAGCAGATGCGCTTAACATTTAAAATCTTGATAGAGAGATTTTCACCGATCGTGATTTCTTTGGCATGCACCGTCATATGAGTAACCCTGTACAGCTTTTCAATGAAGCTATCGGCAGAGGTGCTGAACATTGCAAAGCCTGATTAACGCACTTCTCACTTTGGGTCAGTTTATTTAAAACCATGACAAGAATAATGAACCAAACATTGTTATTTATAGCTCGGAGCTTATATTGTGTCTATTTCTGGAGGCTGCCAACGAGTTATTTAGCCATTGCAAAGATAATTTCGTGTTATTAACATCAACATTCACACGTATAGTCAGAGGAAAAACTCTGGTTATGCCTAATAACCTCTAAAATTTATCTTCTCCAGGTATTCTTAGAATCAGGTCGTGCAGTATACCGCCAAGATGAAGAATCCGGATCAACGTTCATTGTGCTCAGCGGACGCCTGCGTTCAGTGATCACCCATCCCAATGGCAAGAAGGAGCTCGTGGGCGAATACGGCAAGGGTGACTTGGTCGGCATTGTGAGTATTTGAATAGGATAATGCAAATGTTTATTGTTTACTAGCTGTTGCTCGCGACTTCGTCCGCGGTAATTGGTTATCCTTTCTTAGGGGATGCCTACGTCATAGTAGCTTTATGCATGCAAAGTCTCAGCCCGATCGGTTTAAAATTGACAAAGTTTCATACAAACTTTCATCCCCTATTTTATCCCCTTGGGGGTAGAATTAATCAAAATCCTTCCTTAACTGATGCCTACGCCATAACATCTACCTGCAGGCCAAATTTTAGCCCGATCCGTCCAGTGGTTTGGGCTGTGCGTTGATAGATCACTATGCCAGTCAGTCACCTTTGAGTTATATATATTTAGGTTCTGCTAGAGAAAATTGACAAGTATTTTGTTACGGCTTTGGTCGTAATTATGGTTAGTTTACAGTAACATGTTTTTCCGTCTAAACTTACATAACACACGTCACGAATGTCCTCAAGTGTGACATTTGGTCTGATGTGTTCAAGATTCTATGTAAAAGGGGACGAGCCTGTTGACATGCGCCTGAACATCCTCGATAGCCGTTTGTTAATTAGATTTTAATGGGAATGATGCAGATTTTTACACCGTTTCTATTGATATTTGGCTGAATTTTAGTAAATAAATGTTCACATTTTTACACATAATTATGTGTTATGGTTCACTGTAACCATTTACTTTCAACACCCAGCATGAATGTCAGCATGTTCACCAACTGACTTGAACAAAATAAAACATAGAGGACGCAAACGATTCAGTATAAACTTCTCCCCAGGTTGAGATGGTGACCCAAACCCGCCGCAGCACAACCGTGATGGCCGTCCGAGACTCGGAGCTGGCGAAGCTGCCCGAAGGGCTGTTCAACGCGATCAAGCTGCGGTTCCCAGTGGTCGTCACGAGGCTTATTAACTTATTAGGACATAGAATTTTAGGTTAGTAGCCATTTCAAGTGGGTGAGGTATAAAAAGCGTATGTAAAATGTTTGTGATCATATAAACACTGCTTGGAAAACGATGAACGTAAGAGAATAAATGCAATATAACATGCTGGTATGTGCGTACGCACCCCCGAAGGAGAAGGCAGAGGTATTTTGAAACATTTCGTCTGCTATGTTTCATATTCTTTATAGTCATTTCTTGTGGTTATCTCTCTAAAATTAAATTCTCGCTTCCCATTCATCTCAGGTTTATTCATGTTTCATCTTTAATATTATTGTGGTTGGTCTGAAATGAATACTACTTTCAAAATTAGAATATAATATATTAGAAAACTTAGACACATACATATTATCACGATATAATCCCCTAAGGGTTAGTCAGAGACTAGGCAAAAGCACCGCAAAAGCGGTCCACTGCCACAGTCCGCGCTTCACCATGCAGTGAGTGCACTCAGCGTGACAGGTGGTGAGCCCGTCGCCGCTATAAACTATTGGATGATGTGCAGTTCTAAGTCCACTAGTCGCCTGTTACGACACCCAAGGAAAGAGATAGGTTGGTGCATTCTTTTAAATAGCCGCTACCATACGACTCTCAAAAACAAATATTTTCTATATATCTGCGTTAAGACTGCCTATTGTACTATTGTATACAAGTAATTGCACATTAAGGGAGGCCTTTGTCTAGTAGTTGACTCGTGGAGTCTTATGATGATGATACAATCAATCACCTTTTTGAACATCTTTTTGTAGCCTACCGTTAACGCGACTAATTACACACACACACACGTACATGCATGCACACACGCACACACATACGGCACAGGTGTAAAATTTATTACCTACTTATAGTGTTTCTTTACCAGTATTGTCACTTGCCTTCACTCCGAACCAGCCGGAAACAGTGGTTTTGAAAACAATGTTGGTCTTTTATTGTAAAGTTTATTGTAATTGGGACGCATTTGACGTAAGAAAATAAAGATTTTATTTATTATTTTATTTTAAATATGCCAATAATATAAAAGAAATATCTCTATTAAATTAAATTATGATTAATACCTTCATATTACTACATAGTTATTGTGCAATAAAAATTTTTTCTTTAATTTCATAATAATGTTAAAGGTTCCTGGCAAAAGCCAACGGCGGGGCTAGGCGCCGGGGCGATAGACCCTCGTCCCTCCCAGCACAACTTTTCCACGGTGGCCGTGGTACCAGTCAGCGATGATGTGCCTCTGACGGCATTTACTTACGAGCTTTATCATTCGCTCTGTGCTATTGGTGAGTAATGTTCCTTAGTTTATTTGTGTACAAAAACAATTATTTTCCATCAATTACCAATTCTGGCCCAGTACACATCCGCTTGTGATTATAAAACTCCTTTTATCATAAAAAACGAAATTGAAAATCAAGATTAAAATCTTGATTTTTCATTTTCGCCTACTCTCCCACTCCTACTTTTTGTAATTGTCCTCAAATAGGCTAGTTGACTCATATCAAAAGTAATGAAAATAATCTGCCATTCGCATAGTATTTAGTACAAGGGTCCGAAATATACCATGTTCGATAAATTTTAATAGGGGGTTGCTTTAGAAATTAAATTTATAAATGTTTTATTTTTACTTTTTTTTTCATTTGCCAAAAAGGCTATCCACCATGTCCGTGAAATTAGCTGAGTAACGCTTCATGTTAACAATTACTACGCATGGTCAAAAGACGTCAAATGCCCGTCGCAACCAATCAATCATAACTGTCGGCTATGTCACGCATGCGTATTGAATTGTTTACAATAATCGTGACGTTACGGCACATATAATTCATAGACCATCAGGACCGAAGGCGTTTGTGTGTGTTGTGTTAAATTTTTAATTTAGGGCCTAATAAAAAAAGGGATCAACTAGCCTATTAATATACGCTCTCGTCTTTATTGTCATTTCCACGATAATTTTGTCCACAATTACATTTCGCAATTTTTATCCTCCTTTTCATCTTCACCTGGGCCATTCTTTTGAATTCATAATAAAAAAACCATTTTGCAAAATTATTGACTGTGTCATATAAAACAGGGCCAACTGCTCGTTTGACGTCAGACGTGATTAGAAACTTTCTCGGCATGACCATCATGGACCCAAACAACGAGTACCGGCTGAGCTCGTGGCTCGCCCAGCAGGAGGATAAACATAAGGTAACACTCAAATCTCGTTAGCTCAAAATTCTCTTTTCGTTTTGGAAGACAATAAATTATTCATGTGTCAGGTTTTTTCGGTGCATTTTAATCGCTGCCGGATATGACGTGTTTTTAGGAATATTATAGCTTCTTTTAGTAGCTCTATTTTATAGCTTCTTTCAGTAGAATACCGTAAATTTTTATCTATGTTTTATTGACTAGTGTCGACGCCATTAGCAGGCTCTGAGATCCCCAACAGGCTCATAGATATACATTTTCATAGATGACGTAAATGCATGTACTGCGCGTGTTCAAAAACCCCGGCCAATTGTCGGGGTTGGCCGCGGATAACTAGTCTGCGTGCATCCGAATGGCTGTCAAAAAAATGCCTCGTTGTGTGATTGGTGGAGAGGCATCTGCGGCATCGGTATCTTGCGAACAGTTTGGATCTCCCGTCTCTAAATGACGTTTGTGGAGCGCGTTCCAGTAGACGTTAAAAACGTCACGCTTGGTTTCTATACAAATCGTTATACTTACGTTATCTATGTTAATGTATAGCTGTAATAACATTACTAATAGCTATTATTATCTTGACGTTAGGACTCACTATCTATTATTATGAAAATGACGGTCTAGTAAGGTAGAAAAAAAATTAACATACATGATAATATTGTCTCGGACAATATTATTATTAAGGACATGGCTAGAATATGGCGTGTGATAGGGGAGAGTGGAGGAGAAAGACTCGTTGCGCCGACCTCAAATGAAATTGGGAAAAGGACAGGCTAATGATGAATATTTTCAGCGGGACTTTTAACGTTTATTGTTCTTAGTTAATTTTCTTAACTTATGATAATATTGTCAGCAGGATATTTAACGTTAATTAATTAGTCTCAGTTAATTTATGCTGTAAGTAGATTGAAATTTGTATGTTTTGTATGTCTAAGACTCGTTTTTTAAATACTTGCTCGTGTTTAAATATCTGTTATCTGACTGGTCGTCATACATGGTTCGGAATGTTGGCCTGTAAAGCGGATGGATGAAGAATGGTTGCATGTAGCTGAAATGCGAATATTGAGCTGAATGTGTGGTGTGACGAGAATGGATAAAGTGAATAATGAATATATTAGGGGCAGTCTGAAAGTTGTCCCGATTACTGATAATATTCATTCATACATACAATCACGACTATTATCCCCTAAGGGTTAATCAGAGAGGCAAAAGCACCGCAAAAGCAGTCCTTTGCCATAGCCCGCGCTTCACCAAGCAGTGACTGCACTCAGCGTGACAGGTGGTGAGCCCGTCGCCGCTATAAGCTTTTGGATGGTTGTGCAGTTCGAAGTCCATTAGTCGCCTTTTACGACACCCAACGGAAGAGATGGGTTGGTTGGTAGTATTCTTATAATGAACTATTTCCACTCGGCACACGGCACGGATTACTGATAAACCTAGAGAAAAACTACTTTCCTTGTATGGACATGTAATGAGGAGAGAGAATGACTATCACCAGGAATGTTATGAACATGAAAGTGGATGGGCGTGTGGGGAGAGGAAGACCAAAGAAAAGATGGATGGATTTCGTGAATGATGCTGTGATGATGAGAGTGACTTTGCGAGCAGGGAAGAGTTGACGAGGAGGACATGTTGCGCCGACCCCAAATAAAATTGAGAACAGGGCGGCACAAAGAAGAATAATAAATGACTATTTTTTATAGGTGGCGTTGTATCAATGTGACCCGAGTCTGACCCAGTGGACTCAAAGGTGTATCCGGCAGGCGGACTGCATCTTGATCGTGGCTCTAGGTGACAAACAACCTAGTATTGGCAAGGTAAGTAATGAGCAATGTTCACATCAGCAGGTATCAATAATATATGCCCCGCCAGACACGATACTTTGAGCTCTATACCAATACCGTTTTAATTGAATTTTAATATCAGATTTTTTTTATTGCCATTGAAAGTTTTTGTTGAATTTTAGCGAAAACATTGAAAAAAAAAGAAAAGTTTAATAGTAATAGTAATTTCCTCGTACCGCCTCATAGTCTACCAATGTTCTAAGTGTAGCTAATAAAATATCAAATAGTTATTCAAGTATTTGATTGTCCTCAGCCTATAAACATTCCACTGATGGCCACAGGCTTTCCCCATGGAGACACATGAGGAGTATTGGCCGTAACACCACCACGCTGGCCCAATGCGGGTTGGTGGGTAGAAACAGTCGCAATTGCAACCGGAACCAACGGCTTAACGTGCCTCCCGAAGCACGGAGGAGTTCGAAATCACAACGAACTGACTGTCGTAGGTAGCTTTTTGTCAATCGAAAGACAAAGCGTACTAACCACTACGCCATCGAGCTGAGTATTTGATTACTCGATCATAAATTGATTGTTATATGCCTGTATTTCAGATAGAGAAAGAAATCGAGCGCCTAGCGATTCGTACACAGAAAGAATTGGTTCTACTACACCGTGAAGGGGCTTCAAATCCGGCGGGGACAGTCCATTGGCTGAACATGCGCTCCTGGGTCAGCCAGCACCACCACGTGCGGTGTCCGCACAGGATGTTCACCAGGAAGAGCCTGTACAGGATCGTGAGTATACACCGAGCTATGTCCCGGCTTCACAACGGATTGCAATGATTGTTTTTATATAAATAAATAAATAAATATCCTCAAGTATTCACACCTATCAATCAGTCCCATTTTAAGCAACTAAATGCAGCTTGAGTTACGGATACTATATGACGGACAAATATATTTAATAGATAAATACACATAATTATTCAGAATATATATGAACATCCAAGACTGGAGAACAAATGTCTGAAAATTCATCACCCAAACACTGCCTCCACTGGGGATCGAACTCAGGATCTCTCGAGATGGCGGCGCCTTGAGACCGAGACAGACCACTCGACCACGGAGGTCGTCATATACTGGCTGGATTTTTGATGAGAAGCGGTAGCTGAGTTGGGACGAACGTGGCACTACTCGTTCGAGAGGCCGCGGGAAACGGGGATTCGATCCCACTGTCGGTACCACTGAGCTTGAATAAAACTTATGTGGGTAAAGTTCATTGTGAATATCGCTTGCCTCACATTGTGCCCGGTGCATGGCAACAGGCTCGCCACCTATTACATGGGGACCTAACATATCTGGCGAAATGTGTGTGTTTAACACCTCTGCCTACCCCTTCGGGGAAAGAGGCGTCATGATATGTTATGTTATGTAGATTTTTGAGACGAGGCTCAAAGGATAGGTATAAGTAAAATCTACCATTTATACCATTTATAAAGTATAGCTGAGCTAATCTAATATTTTTTTAATGCCTATCCTATTAAATGAATCAAAAGACTGTGACCATTTTATGTTTGAGTCCTAGAAATGCGAGAAATCACCAAAAACGTTACTTACACAGATAAACTTCTACATTGGCCACGCTGTCTATTTTGGTTGGATGTGCAGAAAATGTTATTTTTCTAAAGTTTCGTGTTAAGATGCTTTACCCCTTGAGGGTCAACGCGAACACCGGTGTTCGCAAACAATAGATGTTTCTATTGTATCTTGTTTTCTGACCATTGCCGAAAACGCTATCCACCATGTTCGTGAAATTGTGAAGTAACGCGTCATGTAAACAATTACTACGCACGGTCAAAATCCGTCAAACGCCAGTCGCAACCAATCAAGCGTATAAAATAAATAAATAAATATCCTCAGACATTCACACCTATCAACTAGTTCCATTTTAAGCAACTAAATGCTGCTTCTGCTCTAATCTGTCGGCTGTGTCAGTGTTACGCATCCGTATTGAATTGTTTACCAAAATCTTGACTTTATAGCACAGGTAATTTATGACCGAAGGCGTTTTTGACAGTTAAGCAAAAACGTAATTTAAAATTTATTGGGCCTCAGAAAAATATTATATCGTTTTTTGTGGTGATGGCTAACAACGTATCATTTGAGGCCCAATAAAAAAGGGTTAACTAGCCATAGCCAATGATGCTTCCAGAACGAGTTGTACGGCAAAGTGCTGATGTCTGAAGCGAGCGTCCACTCGGACTTCTCCCGGCTGGCGCGCTGGCTGACGGGCACCTCCGTGGGCCTCGTGCTGGGCGGCGGCGGAGCCCGGGGCGCCGCACACGTTGGCATTATACGGGCTATACAGGTATGCTGAATTACCCGTAGGCTTTGTAACACCAATAAGTGAAATGAAATGCTTTATTCAAACCAGAGGTTCCCAAACTTATTTTTCTCATAGACTACTTTCAAAATTTATCTGATTTCGGTGGACCCCATGCAGCTACATTTCTACCATGCTCCCAAAACTCGACAAAAATGTGAATTTTACGCCTTTTACGACATGCTAGGCAAAAAGGCAGTTGTTACATTATTTTACATCTCTCATGTTCGGTAAGTAGGTCCTTAATACCCCCAGATGCGGGTTGTAAGTGATCAATTACCGCCCTAGGTTAATAATGTAACTAGAAACGCCCTAGGGCGGTAAGTAATTAAAAAAAAACTCTTTCAAAAAGTTCGCGTACATCTAACCATCTTACTGGCACTAGACATCATGCATTCAACCCAATGGCAAAAGAGGTCGCTTCGCTATTTTCATCAATTTTGAATATCGAACGGCGAAGCTAAATTTAGTTCTTGAAAATAAATTTATTTATTCTTGTGACAAAAGAGGTCGCTTCGCTATTTTCATCAATTTTGAATATCGAACGGCGAAGCTAAATTTAGTTCTTGAAAATAAATTTATTTATTCTTGTGACAAAAGAGGTCGCTTCGCTATTTTCATCAATTTTGAATATCGAACGGCGAAGCTAAATTTAGTTCTTGAAAATAAATTTATTTATTCTTGTGACAAAAGAGGTCGCTTCGCTATTTTCATCAATTTTGAATATCGAACGGCGAAGCTAAATTTAGTTCTTGAAAATAAATTTATTTATTCTTGTAATGCCTTTTTTCCACTTACCTCACAATCGAGATGTAAAGCAGAGTAGTTAGCTCGGGTGTAAGCATCAATTGCACCCTCGAACTATAATCGCCCTCGCTGCGCTCGTGCGCCTAAATATCTCGGGCTGCAATTGATGCCTTACAGCCCTTGGCTACTAATCTACTATTTGTGTCCCGGACTAACACGGGACGTCCTATTACTATATAATATACGATAAATGCCTTGGGGTCAGTGTTTTATATAATATATAAGCCTAAAATATACAGTTTTTCTTACCAGGAAGCCGGTATTCCCATCGATATGGTGGGCGGAGTGAGCATCGGAGCGTTTATGGGCGCTCTCTGGTGCATGGAGAGGAACATTACCACAGTCACGCAGAAGGCTAGGGAGTGGTCTAAGGTGAGCTTTGACGCCTCTTATTTCTCTCATTAATACTGATAATTTTCAGCAGCTCATAATCGGTCCAACTGGTTCGAGATTAACTGCTAAACGTGCTTTCCGAAGCTCAGAGGTATCTCAATATTTTGTTTACTCATCCAAAGTCCAGTCGTGGTGAAAGTGACTTTGTTTTTAATATCAAACCACCACACTACCAAGCTTTTCAAGGTCATAGATTGTTTGTACAGTCCCGGTCAAATAATGTTTACCACCCTAAGTATCACAATTGCTTGCATACATTGAAGTCAAAAAAGTCGAAATCACGAAATGTCTATTAATGTCGTATCAATTTGATTGATCATAGATTATACCCAAAGATCATACCTATATTTTTTAATAACACGAGAATCCATCGACGACATTTAAGACGTGTATCGATAACTTTTTAAAGAAAACTTTTCTTTAATATTTCAGTTTGTATTTAATTATAAAAAAAAATTTGAAAATAAACTCAAACAATCTTTATAATATCAAATTTAAATAAAAAAAATTCATCTTACTTTTAAAATTTCTGATTATAATTTCACTTTTGTCTGAATGACGTTCAAACAATCATTTTTGATAACTGGTATTCTTTATTTATCTTTTCCGTACTTCATATTGTTTATTAATTTTCAAAGGGTAATAAGTAACTTGATATGTCATAGACTTTATTGAAAACAGAGTGATAAAGAATCTAATTTGAAAACTAATAAACATTTTCTGACCGCGACCGTATATCTGTATTTATTTCAGAAAATGACCCAATGGGGAAAACAGCTATTGGACCTCACATACCCAGCCACATCCATGTTCTCCGGCCGCCAGTTCAACGCTACCATCAGGTCCACCTTCGGGGAGGTGCACATCGAAGACCTGTGGATTCCATACTTCACTGTCACCACTGATATCAGTGCCAGTTGTATGAGAGTGCACAGACATGGTAAGGAATATTACACTGCTATTATGTAAGAAATAAAAAATTAAGAAAAATATGGTGTGAGGAAATTTTAGTATGACCACTTAGCTGTCCATATGAGTCACGGGATAATAAGCTATCAATCTTTTATTAGGCATATAATAAACTGGTATATTGTGACATAGAAAATATGTCAACCAAACTCAACAAATTTTAATTAAATTGTTAAAATTTTCTCACAACATTTGAAGTTATTATTAATAGTGCAACTAATCCCCTATCTATTCTTTAATCTCAGTATTTGAAAAATCTCAAAGATTTTATAATATTATAGTATTTATCTAAATATAAATGCACTTCTAATTTTGAAGGGGAAATCTTAATGGAATATTTTACATAATAATAAAATTCCTTATTTTAATACAAAAACTAATTTTCCGTTTAAAATCTTAACACCAATTCACCTACACATTTATAGCTCACACCAATTGCTTTTGACACAATAATAACGTATTTTTATAAAATTTCTTGTTAGCTTTAGAATTTGATAAACATATATCACTTAAATATGAAAATTAATTCCTTGTAAGCCCTTTTATACTCAAATGAACATTTGACGACGACCAGCTTCGATATTCAAATAATTAGTTTTTAGCAACTTTTCTACCATAAATAATAGAATTTGCCAAGCATTTAAAAAAACACATTAACTTTTGATAACCATTGCTAAAAACATTCAGCTTGTTTTAGGGTATCTTTGTCTGTGTTTTTAGGGGAAAAGTTGTTACATAATACAGTTATTGAATCTGGCCGTAAGTCATATAAATAACACAATCATGGACAGGAAAAGTTTGTGTTTTATTATTTTATAAAAGTTTAAAGCTTTGTTTGCACTTTACTAACACAAAGGTTTTGTTTGCTTGATATACATACTTTTGGTGACAACCGATACTCCAATGGAAAATTAACCTTAAAACCTACGGACCTTACCAACTTACGGAGCAGCCAAGATTGTCCGATAACTTGTTTTCAGAAATATTGATGCATGAATAATGTTATGTATAAGCTGTAGTATTTTTGCCTGTTCATCTGCTGACCAGATGGACTGAGGTATTTTAACATTTTGAATATCATATCTATCACATATTATATGGCTTCATGTACTTGAATGGAGCAATGTCGTTACTGTATTTTTTTAATTTTGCGGATCAGTCTATGCCATCGTACGGTCATAAATATCTATGGTGGCATGGCATGTTATCACACAAGAACAAGACAGTAGATTTATTCACGTATATATCTGTCTCGTTCTGTGAATCTTGCTCATTGGAGGTTAACGCTGTTTTTTCGTTTTATCCGCTACAGTGTTTTTGTTTTTTACCCTACAACCACACTCACTTGCATTTATGTGTTTGTTTGTACCCGAGGAGTGTTCGTGCCAAATGAATTTTACAGAAATTTATGTATTTTAATTATTATTGTGTGTATTTCCCTCACTCGGTGTTCTCACGCCCCTTGTTTTTCTAATCAACGCTATTTTATAAATGTTTTTGTTTTTCTATATACGAATCCGACATTTGCTTTGGGTCGTTGCCATTACTCACTCGTGGAAAGAAAAAAAGAGCGCTTGTGATTGGTTTACCAAATAACGCTTAAGAATTCTATTTTTGAAAATAATAATTTTTAAATATACCGGTGCGTTACAATGTCGGGTTGGATGTGAATAATCAAATGGTGTATGTATTGGTCGTATAATCGTTTCAATCATAAATTATTCATCAGTATCTTATCTCCATCTCTTTCATGTATATGCATGAGTGTGGTTATTAGTTTTTCCATTTACATGTTTACTTCATCATCATAAGGTAGTTACTTTTCTATCGCATTCATTACGCAAGTGGAACGCTCTCTAATAAGCTTGTAACTGTAGTTGTTTTTATTGAATAAATAAGACCTTTCTGTAAAATTTATTTAGTGATATAAGGTGTTTTTATACAGGCTGTTAAAAGATGGGTGTATATTTTAATAACATTTTTCTTCTTCTTTCCAATGGTCTCGGTGGCTTGGGAAGTCTGGTTAGTTACATTGGTTTTTATAGCGGTTATTTACATTGCTCAATAGTAGACAACAATTTAACATTAACAATTTTAATATATAATAATTTTATGTAATAAAATTTGTTCTACAAATTGTAACTAAAATATGGCATTGCATTGTTTTTATGTCCAACTTTTATTTTTTTGGAATGCTGTATCTTATATTGGTGATCTAATAAATAAATACTTCGGCTTCATAAAAACTGCACCTGCTTTGAGCAGTTTCTGACATATGTCTGCAACGCGCCCGGGATAACAGACCAGACCAGATCTCTTTTCCTTATAATTAGAGCGAATGAGTGAAACCGTGAACTAACAGTTGTAAATACCCTTTTTTACGACAGTCGTCAGTAGTCCTGACAAGAAACAAGAGGGATAGAAAAAATTGCTTTTTGCCTCGCTTCTAAGCAATGAAACAACAAGAGGCACCTAGTAATTAACACTCCGGCCCCTGCTAGGTCTGTAGTCTCAGTCTGTGCCTTGCGGAAAGAAGTATCTCGCCAACGCTCTTGCTAACGTAAATCTTTTAAAATAAAAACGTTATAAATTAGGTAAATTTATGTTTATTCAGATTTTCAATGTCACCATAACCCAACAACTCTATTGCTAAAATAATTTATAGGTACTGATTTTTGTTGCTTGTGTATTACGGTGTGACAATTATATTTATTTTATAATAGCATATTTTGTGTTAGAAGATGCGTTAGTGTCAAATTATATGCGTCCGCGGGACTGAGCGGCCGCAAAATTACAATCAAATGATGAAAAATCTAGTTGCGGCCGCGCCGATTCAAATAATACGTTGCATACAACCTTGTTGGAATTTCGCGGTCCAGCTTGTATGGATTACAACCACAGTCAAAGCGCTATGTGGATGTACTTGCTACAAGCCCTCGCGGCAGTGAATTTTAATAGTCTTTTTTGTGAATTTTATTAATAAAATTTACTATAAGTATAATAAATGTGACCATGTGTAATGTGCTAAGTTTAGCCTATGAAATAAAATTATTTTTGATTTTGATTTTAGCGGATCGGATGCTCGGTCGAGCGGGTGCATATGATTAGACCCTTATCTATACATATAATAAAACTGTAGAGGGCTATGGGGGGAGAGCTATGAGGGTTATGTCTGTACATAGAAAAAAAAAATCTCCGAAATGGCTGGACCGATTTCAATGAAATCTCGCATGAAGATACCTTATATCTTAGATACTTTTTATTGCGGAAAATTAAAGGGTTCCCGTGGGATAGTTAAAAAACCATAGTAACAGCAGGTGAACTCGTGGGCAACAGCTAGTTAGTCATAAGACCTTCCTATGTTTAGTACACCATAATTGAAATAATAATTGTGATAATCATTCTTTATTAAATTATTGAAGAAAGTGTTCGTAAATCTTGACCTTGTATCAGCTTCAATGAGTCAGATAAGTAAAACTTGAACCAATCGCAAAATAACCGTCGCTCGCATTATATCTTACGGAATATCGGAAATATTTCTTATACCTAAACGGAAATTATGAGGATAAAAGAAGTGGATGCTGAGCTGACGAGTGACAGAGGAGAATGGAAGAAGAAGACATGTTGTGCCGACCCTACCTAGAGTGGGAAAAGGGTAAGAAGAAGAAGAGACCTAAACGAAAATATTTATACCTAATTAAAATTTGAAACATACATTGACGACACGATTTCATGGATTAATTTGTTCTAGGCTTATGTTAATAATATTTATCTATTTCTTGACGTATTTATGCTAGCTTTGGATATATCTGCAATTTAGAATAAATATTTTATTCTATTATTTTGTGACTTGTTTAATGTAGTACCTAATGTATATTACTCACGACAATCGCGACTTTAAAACAAAAATAAATGCGTTTCATTTGCGTTTTGGCTGCGATAAAGTAGACTCTTAACTGTAATTAATTCATTGGCATGTTGTGCATGTGAAAATACTGTAGCGAATATTTCCATCATTTATCTTCATTAACCAACAAATATTTTTCTGTGACCAAAGTACCAACTTGATCTTTAAGTGGGAACACTTAAGGTCGATTTTTAATTATAAGTATGTTCTTCTGGGATGGCATTTCACATCATCTTTTCCTTTCCATGGTCTAGTTTACAGAACACAGACTATGTAAATAATCCACAGAATTTCTTTTAAACCTTTAACACTTCTCTCGATATGTACTCCTTGGCGAAATGACGCAATGATGTGGCCTTAAGTGTCTAAGCGATGTTTCATAAGTAGCGTGACTAAAGATGCTGAAAGACATTTGCTCGAATATTCACTTTATAGTTCAGGAATAGAGTTCAATATAATGTTGTGCTCCTTTTCTCATAATGAATGCACACTAGGATTCACCTACCGAACCCTAACTGTATACATTTACCAGATAATAAATGTTATTGACATATTTTGTGACTGAAAATAATACCAGCAGCTTCGAGAATCGGAGTTCTAGTATTTTTAACTCTATTTCTTAATGCATAAGTCTCATTTTTGTATAGATATCGGTATTTTGCTTTATGCCCGATAATGGGAAGTGTGTCTAACACATTCCGCGCGCCGCAGGTTCGCTATGGCGTTACATACGTGCCTCGATGTCGTTGAGCGGTTACATGCCGCCGCTGTGCGACCCGGTAGACGGCCACCTCCTATTGGACGGGGGTTACGTCAACAATCTACCAGGTAAACCAATCACAAAGCACTGTTGCTCTGTTGCGTGATGTACACGCCACGCGATTGGCTAGAAACGGTTAGCTGGACAGGCTGAGTGTAAATAAAGCTTCGGGGTAATTGTTTTGTCCCAGATAACCTTTTAAAAGTCTTCTATTGCACTAAATTGTGGCCTTGTCCAAAAACCCTATGCTGACACATTGTATAATGCTTGGGATGTCTCTAAGGGAATTTTCAGGAACTGTTTCTGTATTCGTGCACTAATCTTACATAGACTGAGTCCGAATCCATAACCAGTCTTACATATCTGGCAGTTTTCCGCCACTAGCAATATTTACACTCAGCTGGAGCGGGTAAGTGATGGCAACGAGCACGTGCTCACCGGACGAGCTCCGCAGGTGTTCTGTGGCGGTATTGCCGCGCATCCATGAGTATCGCGGGCATATTCCCGCCGATATGCGATCCTGCGGATGGACACCTCTTACTGGATGGATGCTACGTTAATAATGTGCCAGGTTTGTGTGTGTGTAAGAATTATTTCAGTTTTTATCATTGATTTTGACATTCCTGCTTAAAATTTCAGGTTCTAAATAGGTTTTTGAATTTGTTTTTTCTGAAATGTAAATTAAAACGTCAATCTTTGATCATTCCAATGAATGGCAATAACCCTACAAGGAAATAAAATTTGATTTATTTTAATGAAACTGGAGAAACTCTTATCAGTAATTTATCAGTTTATCAGTAAAAAATTTTTTTATTATACGCATATTTCCAATGCATTTATTATAAGAAATCTATTGAATAATGTTAGTAATAATGTTGTTACTGTCATCACTTAATATCTTTTAGCAACGTTTCCCTATAAATTTTGTACATAATGCTTTACTAGAAAGATGTGTCAAGATAACACTAATGGTATTCCAGCTGACGTCATGAGGTCCTTTGGGGCTAAGCACATCCTTGCCATTGATGTGGGATCCCAGGACGATGTGGACCTCACCAATTACGGAGATGACCTGTCTGGCTGGTGGCTTCTGTGGAAAAGGTAAGCTGCTAATATGTTTCAGCAGCTCATCTACTACGAAAAGTCTAAAATCCTCAATATTATGTTTTATGTGTGTGTTAAGATTGAATCTGTAAAATAATTTTGATTGATTTGTATTATTACAATTAATTACAAGGCGGATGAGGAGTCGTGTGGTAGCGGCTTATTAAAACAATACTACCAACCCATCTCTTCCCTTGGTTGTCGTAAAAGGATTTATAACAGCACAGCCATCCAAAAGCGGCGACGGGCTCGCCATCTGTCACGCTGAGTGCAGTCACTGCTTGGTGTAGTGCGGACTATAGCAAAGGACTGCTTTTGCGGTGCTTTTGCCTAGTCTCTGACTATCCCTTAGGGGATAATAATCGTGGTTATATGTATGTATGTAATTAGAAGGATCATAGTATTCGGAGCCTTTGTCACTTACACAATTTTTAAACATAAATTGAAAGTGTTACATAGCAAATTATTTCATAAAGGGTTACTTCTGTGATGTTTCATGTTGAAGTAAAGACTGCCTGCGTGGGCAATTTGGAAACAGAGCAGCAATTATGACTTATTATTAGTATGTTTCTAAATGATTTAAAAAATATATTAAAAAGAGTATCTGTTTTATTGCCTGTTAATAGTCAGAAAATCAGACATAATAGAAACATCTATTGTTTGAGAACACCGGTGTTCGTGCTGATCATCAAATGATTGAAGTAATTTATAATATTCAAAATATTCGCATCTTATTCTTAAAATATGGTTTCAGATGGAACCCATTCACAACGCCAGTGAAAGTGCCGAACTTGCCGGATATACAGAGTCGACTAGCGTACGTGTCCTGCAACAGGCAGCTTGAGGTATATTCAATTTAATTTCTAATTACTAACTTGTTTTAGAGATGTTTAAAATTGTTCATATGAAGAGTAAGATAGGTAATGAAATTGACTTCGTGGTCTAGTGGTCTGTGCGCCGGTCTCAAGGCGTCGCCATCTCGGGAGGTTTGGGTGATGAATTTTCAGACATTTTTTCTCCAGTCTTGGATGTTCAATATATATGTATTATATTATGTATATTCTGAATAATTATGTGTATTTATCAATTAAATATTCTATATTTGTACGTCATCTAGTATCCGTAACACAAGTTGCTTAAAACGGGACTAGGTGATAGGTGTGAATGTCTGAGTATATTTTTTTATTATTATTGACATTCTGATAATTGTAAAAGATTAAAGCAGATGTTTCATCACTTTTATTGTATAACTTTAGCCACTTGGCCAGTCTGCTTTTTTAACAACTGCATTGAGTAAAAAATCATAACAAATGATGGATTACTTTGCTCTTTTCAAAAAAAAAATAGCAATCATCTATGTTACTATATATACCGTCATAAGACAAAGTCGATACTAAACTTTCCTGGATACATCTTAATAATATAAGCACAATTCCTAATATACCAGGAGGTGAAAAAATCCGACTACTGTGAGTACATACGGCCGCCAATCGACGCGTACAAGACGCTTCAGTTCGGTTCGTTCGACGAGATCCGCGAAGTTGGATATAGGCATGGCGCAGCGTACTTCGAAGGCCAGCGACGCGGCGGCGGCGGCGGCGTCGTCGGCGCCGCCGCGGAGGGGCGGAGGCCTGACACACAGCATGCGCTTACCGAGTAACTAGCCTTTGTTTATTTTTACATACGACAGGTAAGCTCTAGACCTTCATCTCACCTAATGGTAAGTGACGACAAGGCCGAAGGTGGAAGCGAGCTTCACCTGTAATCCTCAACAACTGAGGAACTGGCTATCTTACCTCTGATTGCCGGAACACGACAATGCTTATAACATTGTTATTATGGCGACAAATTTAGGTTAGCTAAGCCCTACCACCAACCAAACCGAGCAGAAAAACTTCTGCCCAATTCCAATTTTTTCCAATGCCAATTTTTCTCTATGTACAGACATTTGACCTCTACAGTTTTAGTATATGTATAGATTTATTGTACACAAAAAAATGAGAATATACAACACATAAAATAACTACAAAAAGACGACTACAAAACTGTATGGCTAAACTCCGTGGTCGAGAATTTAAGTATTTTGTACGCGAAGTGGTGTGTACTGGCACAGCCTCGTCATCAGCCTATATAGGTACGCCCTACTACTGGGCACGGGTCTTCGTCCGTAGAGAAATCATATATTTAGGAATATGGACCATAAAACCACGCAGGTTTTGGTGGGTAGATACAGAGACCACCGATTTGTAGTACTTCTTCCAACACGAAAACACGATTCCAATATCGAAAATGTGGTACTTTTTTCTATTCTTCTTATATGATATAAATAGGAAGTAATTTTTGGTCAGCAAAAAAGTCAGCCGAGAAATTATTTGGGCGGCGAAATAAATTATTTGGGCAGTAAAATAATTATTTAGGCACCAGTATGATTAGTTGGGCGGCAGAATAATCATTGGGGCAGAAAAATAAATATTTGGGCAGTGATAACTCTAAAACAAAGCTACCTTCGCGATGGTCAGGCCTTGGATGGGTTACCAAAACTTTGTGATCTCGAATTCTTCCGTGCTTCGGAAGGCACGTTTAGCCGAAGACGTTGGTCCCGGTTGCTATTGGAACCGTTTCTACCCACCAACCCGCAGTGTGCTAGCTTGGTGGTGTTACGACCCATATTCCTCACGTGTTCCTCCATGAGGAAGGCAGTGCCCAGCAGTGGGTCGGGTCGTATATAAAAGGAGCAAAAATAGGATTGGTCAGATGAAAAAATCGTGAAAGAGTAGTAACAAGTGGCTAGCTCATCGCCCACACAATCACAGACCCAGTACCCAATACGCCCTTAGTCGCCTTTTACGACATGCAAGGCAAGGAAAGCAGTTGGTACATTCTTTTTAAATAACACCTAATATAAATATGTTTTCCCTTCACAGTTATACGTTCACGGACCTCGCCCAGATGGTGTGCGCGGTGCGTACAGGCCAGGAAGCCGACAACGAGTCCTCCTCCGATTCCGACTACGACGACCACAGGCACTTCGAGGGGTACGCCTCCGAGCCCAGCGCTGGGATACTTGAGGTTGGGACATAAATACATCTTACACAATAACCTAACTTTTTTCTAAAAAAATTTAATAAATATCTTCAAACATACCTATCAACTAGCCCCATTTTAAGCAACTAATGCTGCTTGTGTTTTTCCATGTGGTTTTCCATTTTAAAGTTACCATTTTAAAGCACGTAATCTATTTTTTCTTGGAACTTGACCTAAAACCACTATGGTTGCTGAAGATTCTTCTTCCGCTTTCTCATAATGCGGAAGGTCTGCAATATTTTGAATTGCTCAACCGTTACTGTATCCTGATTAATAAAAAAGAAAACTACCTCTTCCGCTATCGCTTCTTCAAAATTTAAGTTTTGAAAATTTAAGAGGATCTTTACTGCGCATGTGCGCATTCATGACAATGCACGCGCCGCAACACGATTCGCTTGAGCCGAGCAGCGAGTGAGCCATCTGCTCTCCTTCCTTGCTTTAACTTGACAATGTATATTTCTTATGTGAGGTTGTATCACTGAATCTCTCCTAAAAGGCTGGACCGATTTTGATGATATTTTGTGTGTTGAACACACACGAATAATTATCATCATGCTCTTCCGAATCCGCTTCCTCTTCCGCGTCCTCGCTTAAAAAAATATCCTTATCCGCATCCCCAAAATTTGTGCTTGATAATTCCTCTTCCGCCTCCTCTTCCTCATAATCACTTCCTCAACTACCCTTAAAACTACACAGCCTTTAGCCCGCGACATTTGTCCTTTGCTGTTTGTCTCAGACAGCCACAGCCCTATCTGATTAAAAGAAATCGAGGACCTGTAGTGGTGAGCCATCACTAGTAAATAGGTGGTCGTATAGTCAGCGTCATAAGCGTATTGTCATCGGTCATCTGAATAGAAAACGGAGGGCTCACATTCAACTGTTTAATTTATAAAAAAAAAAAAAAAAAATTCTATGTAAAATACAATAAGGTCGAAAATCAAATGCAATCACTGTTTCACATCTATCATATATCCTTACTGAAAAATGTATGCAATGCACTTAGCTGTAGTGTATTCTCATTGTATACACAAGAAGTCTTATTGTCAAATAAATCGCTTACTTCGATACAAGTAGTCTGGGTTGGACGTACGCGTGTCGATACTAGCGCACAGTGTTATACCAAGGCATGCTTATCCCATGAGCCCGGTGTTCCCTCCAGATGTCTTCCAGCGTAGAGGAGGCACCGGCGTGGATCAGTGACACGGAACTGGTGGGATTATACGCACTGTAGAGGGAACTTTTTTTTGTATGGAAGCACCGCTTTGGGCCTGGGTTTTGTAGATGGCTGTGTGTTAGTTTCATATTGGAGTAGACAGGTGTATGGGAGATGTTTATTTTAATGATATAGCTTCTGCAATTTTGTAAGCTTTTTTGTAATTTATTGATCTTTCACAATGTTATGCTTAATGGCTAAATTTTAAATTAATACCACATTGACATATTTAATTTGCGAGCTACGTTAGGGATATTTTTTTTACATATGACACATGCTCTTGGCCATCATCTCACCTGATAGTAAGGGACGATAAGGCCGAAAGAGAAAGCGAGCCTCACCTGTAATCCCCAACAACTGAGGAACTGGCTATCTTACCTCTGATTGCCGGAACACAACAATGCTTAAAACATCGTTATTATGGCGACGAATTTAGGTAAGACGGTGGCAGTTAGCCAGGCGGGCTTAGAAGCCACACTACCAACCAAACCGAACAGAAACACTTCTCCCCATGGGGAATCGAACCAGAACTACACCAGAGAGGCGGTTAAATATAAGTACATGATTACAGGTCACTCGGCCTCTGTGCCTGTCGCGATAATGTATATTTGACATCTAACCATCGATGCAAAATGTCGTCAATATCTCCTTTTTTATTTGAATAGTTATCAATGACAATAATTATATTTAGTTGTTTAGTACAGAAATTAAAACACAGCCAGTTAACGTAATATTCAGACTAAAATGTTTGTGTTGGGTTTAACGATTGTCCTGCACGCTCTCAAGGGGGTGGCCCTATTATATTTAATTTTTTTTTCTGTTAATAGCGTTAACAACCTGTTTTAAGCTTTTTGCCTACGCTTTGTGTACGTTTCTAACACGATTAATCAGGGTTTATATAAGCTTTTAGGTATTAGTTTAGATAAAATCAAAGATATTTGTTTATCTAATATCGGTAATGCTTGATAATTGTGCTAATTTTTGGGATGGGATGGATGAAACTGTGGAGCTCGGTGGCGTAGTGGCTAGTACGCATTGGCTTTCGATCGAAAACAACCTTCGCTGTGGTCAGGCTGTGGATGGGTGACCAAACTTTGTGATCTCGAGCTCCACCGTGGCCGTGGATGGGTAACATTGTGATCTCGAGGTCCTCCTTGGTTCGGAAGGCACTCTAAGCCATTGGTGCCCGGCGCATTGGGACAGCGTGTTTACGGCCCTACTCCTCCTGTGCTTCTCCATGAGGAAGGCCTGTGGCCAGCAGTAGGACGTATAAAGGCTGAGGACGGATGGAATTGAATAACTTAATTTCACACCTAATATTAGAGAATAACAATACTCTTACTCTCTTTAACATAAGCATAATATTTTTAAGATGTGTTATCTAACCGCTTTTAGCATTTGGGTTTGGGTGAAGCTAATTCTTAGGCAAAGTATTAAAATTCTTCTGCTACCTTACAGGAAGGCTTGCGAACCCGGCGAGTAGGCGGCAGCCTCTCCCTATCTGAAGACGAGATCGACTCAGAGACAGAGTTGTACGACCCTCTGAACAAGCGCGGCGGGGGTAGGTGAGACCCGACGATGCACGACCTGTGCAAGGCGTTGTACCAGTACGTGGAATACAGCGAGCGCGACGAGTGCGGCGGGTACGTAGCGCCCGGGATGCATCTCACTTGGGTCACTTCTAGGCTCGAGACGGGGTCGAAGTGAGAGACTGGGGTATATTTGTGTTTTGTAGAGACTGGGGATTGTATTTGTGTGAAGACTCGCCTGTTACGTAGGAACGTTCAAGACCAAAATCATTATAATAACATACCTTTACCATAGATAAATTAAGTAGTATAGATCGCTATTCCCCTACATGGGTTTTTAGTTCGTCTAAAACTTATTGTTGCTTGTACCCCTTCGTTCGACTTATTACGTTAGGTGGCGCCACCTAACGTAATAAGTCTATACTATACTAGCGGAATTAATTAATTTATCTATGATTCTGCTAGTATAGTATCTATACTACTTAATTTATCTATGCCTTTACCAAGCGATTCTGATGCGCACGGGTACGGAGCGAATCGCACTGTGTTCCAGACATCAATTACCCACAGGACTTTAAAGTTAGGTTGTTTACAAGCCTTCTGGAAAAACTTGCTCCATAATATGTGGCTCAGGTTGTGGTTAAGAGTAATCCCATAAAATGTACAGAGAAAAATTATATTAATTTGACAGGTGTCACAGGACTCTTCTCACGTCAAAAGACCTATTAGTTTATCTTTAAGACTGATGTCTACGATAAGTAGTAACTTTTAAGACTAGAAGAAATGTACGCATGGAGTCCTAATGAATACAAATACCCAGTTTATACAACTGTATAATCAGAGGAGTCATTGATGGTTATAGAATGTTGCAAAGTGTGGATTAGGTAATGATTTTAATAAATTGTGTATGTAAAACCCTGACTGTAATAGTTGTAGTGAAAAAATATTGTAAATAATTAATATGCCTTAACTTTATCTAACGAAAGAAAAATAATGCGAATATCGGATTAGTTGGTATGCTTAACGGTGTAAATCCTTTTATGGAGATACAATATTTATGAGCACTAGTATAATCTACGAGTTTGACCGTCTGCAAGCCTGACCTACAAGATTTAATCTTAAGTGAGGTACACATTGTAATTTTTTATAAACTCACTTTTGTATTTTAATAAAAATTTTTGCTTCGTTAAATAAGGGATTTTTTTGTAATGAACGAGTTCAAAGTACCTATTGAAAGTAAAATGTAGGCTTTTTTATTTCGTTTCCAGCTATATTCTTTTATATTAGTACACAATACTCATAAAATACCGAAGCTAATGCTGCTTATCTTTAAAGAAATAGGATATTCCTTATTTTATTTTCCTTTTTGATTGATGAAATGTTTTTTTTTGTTTTGTAGATATGAACACGATACCAGTGTATATTTAATTGATGAAGATTTATTCAAGTATAAACATTCGTACACTTGTGGCAACTTTTTGTAAGGTTACATCATACAAAAAGTAAAACAACAGGTGTTCATTATTCTCCATGCTGCGCACGTGAATAGTAAAATTATATGATAGTAAAATGTTACTCGATATTATTTCAAGAAGTGTTGTGAAGTATTTATATGATTTTTTTATTGTTACACGAAACTCCAAATTTCGTCAGCCGACTTTCAACCTTATAATTTTGTTATAAAGTTGAAAATAGATTTAAAAAAAGTTAATACCTTGAGGTAATTTTCGATAATTTGATTGTATATTTACAATTAACTATCTGATCAAAACTTGAAATGATTTTCCACTCTAATTGCAATAAGTAAAGATCGATATTGACTTACATAGTTTCCTGTTGTTATTTTAAGTTTTGATATTGAAAAAAAATTTTAAATGTAATTTTTATCATTTCCATGTGATTGTTGATTAAATAGAGATTTTTACAGGTATTACACAAAATATTGTCGATGGGAACCACCTTGTATTATAACAGGTCCATATTGGTCCATAGTTTATTGACAGGCAACTAAATTTCGATTGAAATCATACTTAGCTTTCTAGCTAACTTATATTTATGTAAATTAAATATTATTTCTAAACTGTGATTTAAACCCAAGTTTACAAGAGTTCGTAGTAATTTTTTTAACCAAAATTAGGTATAAGATTTTTTTTATTATAATTCTGATTGCTTAGAGTAAAATTATGCCAAATTGGGCTTTATGCTTAAATTTTATTGGAGAAGTATTTCAAAATCAATAAACAATGTGCTGTGTTCTTTCTTCAATGATGTGATATAATTGAGTTTACAAAATCTGTATAAATTTATGTAATTTAAGTATAGTTTTAGTTACGTGCCATAGTATACGTGCAATATTTTCTGCATATTGGTTATTTGTCAGCTATTTTCAAAATAATTCAGAAATTATGTTCTAAATAAATTCAATCGTCACTCGATGGGCGATGCATACAATTTTCATTTTGAACACACGTGTACTTAAGGTCTTTATTCAATAAGCCGCGATGACAATGCACTTTTTTTTTAATAGTTCGTTAAAGCTAAAGTTATATTTTGTTACAATACAATGTTATTTTTACTGTGCTAGTGAAATACCCAAGTGTAATCTTTACTTTTATTCGTCCATGAATTGTTCCCATTACTTCAGCTGCTTCTGATTTATAGGTTTTTGTTAGGCAATTAGTGTTATTTGATTTTTGCCAATTTTGTATTAGATTGCGATGTAGATAAATGTTTACGTTGTGGACAGAAGAAAACTGCTAGAAAACAGAAAGCTGCTATTCGAATGTAAATAGATTACTTATTTATTGATGGCATTGAAAGTTGTCTAAAAAGATGCTAGAAAGGTTTTCGGAGCCTGAACTTATCCCCCAAAAAAGGCCTCACTTTCTTAGTTCGCGTCGAAGAAATGTTTTTTGCGCATGGAGTAACTATTGCATCAACTAGCTGTATATATATATATTGCAATAGGACTTCGCACACATAGCATCTCGAGTTTCGAATTTTTGTGAACGTCAACTGTTTTCAGTTGCTGCAATCCATGTCTAAGTTGTCCGGTTTTTAAAGTTTCCGGTTTCCGCAACCGCTTGTGCCCGGCAATGCCAGTTGCTCACAGATTGTCATAATCGCGGCAGTCGTAAACAAAACAACTATCAACTTTTACAGGAAACTTTAAAATTGGATAGTCACCTACCTCAACTTAAGTTGCTCCATGTGCAAAGCGCCTAAGCAACAATAATTAACCTTGTCTCGAAGACTATCTCTCCGGTCTGTGCTAGGCTCCGTATTTCTTACCTCAAGCTTAAACCATGTATTAGAAGATGGGTAGATATTAATTCGGTGCTTCTTAGACGGCATGCTTCCCAGTGGGAACACTTTTACTTTGACTGAATATAAGTGACCCAAAAAATCTATAAAATGACTATAAAATTCCAGTACCAATTTTAAAAAATCTGTCTTAAGTTTCACCGTATTTTTATGTCGAATGTGGTTGTGCTGTGGAGCATCCTTACTGGCGGAACCATCACCATATATCTAATTTTTTAAATAAGGATTAGAATTTTATAGTTAGTTTTTTGTGTCAGATATTCAGTCAAAGTAAAAGCGGTTCCGCTGGGAAGCATGACGTCTTTTTAGTCTGACTGAATCCATAGCTTTAAGTCCGCCATTCGAGGCACAAAACTTTGTGTATTTAAAACAAAACCAAATGTAGCTCAATTAATGTTAATGAATATTGTATAATGGTAACTTTTGTTCAAATAAATAAATAATTATGCATAACTATGAAGGAATTTTTATTTCTTAAAAAAATATAAGATTTTGCTCTAAAACTACTAAATCTTAATGTACATTATGGGTTTCGGTTTCTTGAGTATTTAAGGAATGAAAGAGGGCAAAAATTTTTGTAAAATGTGTAAAGAGGTCAAACTCTGTAAGACTTATAATTTATCGCTTCTAGTAACTGTTGTTTCTTCTCAGAGACTCTTCTTATGTAACTGTGCACATTTATAACGTAGGCATTATCACCATAATCATTCTTGATCGTTTCTACGTTTTCAATGCACATGGTTCTGTAATTATGTCCAGTCTCGAGTCCGTAGCTAGTGGTTTCTGAAGTGCCGTCCCATTGCTCGTGAGTCCTAATGCGAACATTCCTTATTCTGGTTTCCCAGTGCGTCTTCATATGGGCTCGGATGTCTGGGCAGTCGCATAGGTTGATAAGAACTTGCATACAACGTAACTGGAGAAGCGGCTTGTTTGGTGACTGACACAGCTTGACAAGACGACAGGTGATCTCAGCACACCGTTCCTTTGCTCGCCATTTGGATCTAGTGGTAATTGTCGTGTACGCCATCAAGCCCACAGCGCTTATTGTAACTTCTATATGAGGCGAAATTATGTAGCTTCTTAATACAAACGTCAGGTCATTGTTATCAGCCAACTTCTTCCCGATGTCGTGTTTGCACAGCTGCGTCATGCAGTCCATCGCGCCGCTGACTATTCTAGGATCTTTGTCCTCAAAAAGCTTAAGCATGATTTGAAAAGCGTTCGCTCTCAACGACCGCACAGGATCCCACTCTGAAAGATTTTCCAACGTTTTCAAATGCAGAACTACTATACCAGTGTGGTCACTTTTGACCATTTTTAGAAGATTTTCAATGACTTCGGGGTTTTCCATTATCTTTTCGCATGTACATCTCTCCCTGGACAATGTCCGTAAGGTGTAGGCAGCTGCATACCGTATTTCTTTCCGATCTCTCAATATCAGTTTCATCAAGTTGTCCACAATTTCTGCCCGGGACATGATTCGCTGTCGTCCTTGATAGTACGTTGCTAAGTGCGTGAGGATGAGACAGACCTTCTCACGGATGACTGGATTGCGGTCTAACATTAGGTCAATAACACGATATACGACGTGGAGGTTGATAAGGAACAATGCATTTTCTGATATTTGCACCTGAAAAACATATATTACAGGTAAAAAGCCTAAACATTCTGTAAACTGCACATTAATGTCACGCAAGTGACTAGACGAAGGCAGTGGTAGGTAGTCTAGGTAGGTAGTCAACTTACTTCATCGAGCATACGAGTGTTTTGTTTTTCGGATATTACTCCTAATTAAATAATGTATCGGTGATCTGACGGAATTTCCAGAGAATAAAACAAACTATTGAAATTTGCATTAGTTGAAGGTATTTCTGATTTAAGCCAACGTCGACACGTTTCCCGTTCTGGGCTGCGCTTGCCCGAATGCGACAGACACGGATACCATTCCCATTTGAGAAAGCATTTACTAATAAATTTAAAATCACAACTAAAATTATAACAGTGACATGATTTTGTTGTTACATAAACCTATAAACCACCTCTCTGGTCTAGTGGTTCAAACCACCGGGTGTTGATCGGGAGGTCCGGTTTCGATTCCTCATGGAGGCAGAAGTTTTTCTGCTCGGTTTGGTTGGTGGTAGGGCTCCCGCCTGGCTAGCCAGGCTAGCCGCCTGGCTACCACCGTCTTACCTAAATTTGTCGCCATAATAACAATGTTTTAAGCATTGTTGTGTTCTGGCAATCAGAGGTAAGATAGCCAGTTCCTCAGTTGTTGAGGATTACAGCCCAACAAACATTTATTGGCTGAATAATTTTTGTATAAAAGCAACTCGACTGACTTTAAGCTGCATGGGTTGAGGTAATAACGTCTGTGTAAACGCTTATAGAGACGATATTCAAAGGGTTTGGGCACATTTTATCTTGCTTTAATTTGGATAACCGCTGATTAATGGCCACATACTATCTGAATAAATGTACAACAGGTTGGATATCTTCTGAATAAATGCTGAACTACCTCTTATCCAGCACCTATAACTTAATTATCCAGTAAGTAATATCTGACCTCAGATATTCAGTTTATATTAAGACTTCAGATGTAAATTGTAATTTTATAAAGAAATAGTGCAAATAAAATTAAGAAAATGACAGTTTTGCGAGTGTGATTTGGATTTCTAGTAAATTTACAACAGTTAACAGCGAAAACTGGTTAGTAGTTTTATTTTACGTATTCCATGAATTAGAAGTGAATTTGTAAACGCATGCTACTTTACGGTGAATATATATATAACTTTATTGTAAAATTTTCATGGGCCACACGATAAACTACTTTAAAGTTAATTATTTTTTTTTTTAAGGTAAATATTTTCCATGCATTCTTAATATTTTAGTACAGGAAAATAATGAGGCTATATTGTTGGTAACCTAAAGTATTTTTACTTCGGGAATCTATGTGTTTGATGAGTAATTTTGCATTATTTTTTATAAAAAAAGGTTAGGTAATGGCGATATGTTTATCTTGATTAACATCCGCTCGTTCAGTGGTTTTTTTGCTTATTTCTGTGTAATAGTTCGTTTGTGACTATTTATTCAGGTACAATATAGTTAAAAGTACAATAAACATAACTTTTTTGAAAAACAGTTCTAAAATTACCCACATGTCAACTTTTACACAGTTTATTGGGGACCATTTGGAAAAAACATGATGTCCGTGTCATGTTGAGTTACCATGTCACTTATGAGATAATTCTTCGAGGAATGATCCTTCCTCTAACAGTTAATTGATGGTAACATGATTTGAATTTAGATTCTTAGAATAAATATATTTAATTGAAATTGCTACCTGACCAATACTAAAAATTCTTTCACCGTTAAATGTTGAAAAATTATGGTATTGAATATTTGTTTTTTCTTTGTATAATGTATTGTATAATTACAGATTGATTCCGAAAGTACGTGTGCAGTGACAGAACATCCTTTACTTGAAACTCATAGCACGAACAGTCACATGACAATGGTCAAAGTAACATATCAAACGACCAACTACGAACGCGGGACGAAGTGCGAATGGGACGAAGTGCGCATAAACATATTAAATTTCAAAATACATACTTAATACCCACTAATTCCATATAAGTTTAATATCTCGTTTATTTATTGGAGTGTTTGATTTTATAAGAATTGCAAATAAAACTTATACTTAATAAAAACTTACTTCGTTTTATTTTACATCGATCGTTTCCAAGAGATGTCTATACCTACTAAGTCAAATGGCAGAAAGTTTATAACTATGCTTCTAGTGTATGTAACAGAGGAATAAAATATAGATTATTTTTGTACGAGGTGACCACCAACTTATGACTGATTTTATCAAAGTCTATATCGACTATTGTACGGTTCGCGTCAGGTAAACTTGCTTTGAATACGAGTATATTTAGATAAGACGATTTTAGAGGAGTTTGTAAAACTTCGGATAGATTTTCAAATCTATAGCCTTTAATACTTTTTTCAGATATCTCTTTCATTTCTATAATTTCCTTCCGTAGCTAATATTTGTCACGATCTTTATGTGAAATTATAAATGTTTACTATATTGTAAAGTCTACTTTTTGTAGTATTGGGTAGTTAGTTTTGAGTCCAGTACCCTTACATTTTTTTTAAACAACCCATTTCACTGCTTTCTATTAACCATTTTGCAACTTGCATTAATGGCTTTTTTTCATGTCTTAACAACATTTTTACCACCAGAACTTGAATCGCTTTGTTCGAAATATTGACATACGGAACCCTCTTCATTAATTCCACTCATGCTTGGGCGCGGTATATAGGTATCACTTATTGCTAGATTTATTTCTGCTGTTGAACAGATATAACTTTTTATCATGTGGTACTCCTTTAAATACATTCTTCTTATCCCTCCCGTTCTTTTTCTTTTTTTCTATGAATTTGAGGCATTTTTATTTAATCTTTGTGTTATTTAATCACATATAATTGGCTCATTTTAGATAAAACCATTTGATTCCTCCAATAATCAGGTACTATCTGCATAAAAACCTTGAATTAATATATTTTAATGCTGTAAGCTGGATATAGAGGTGTTGTGCGCTTCTATCGCTGAAAGTTAGGTAAAAGACCGTACTCATTTACAATTTATGCAATCGTTTGCTGCATAAAAGCTTAAAAATCAGAAAATATCCAGCTTCTGTATAATAAGAATAATTCAATGTGTTGTGCAACTTACAGCAAACAACAAAACGCATATACAGAAATAATCTTCATAATTGAAATGATTGTCGGAGTTAAACAGAGCAATGTGAAACCTCCAGCTACTATTCAGATGTAAGCTGTCTCATTTGCTTCAATTTGAATATAGTTTATTTAACAGTACTACTTAAGACCAGTATTCAGTTTGGATAAAGATTATCAACCGTATACAGAATTTATCAAGCTTATAGAATTATTATTGTTCAGAAACTCTGTTATTCAACATAATGCTCTCACGTCAGCTGAAATACAAATATTTTGAAGCTTTAAATTGCCTGTTGCCGCAAAAAGTTGCTGTTATGTGACTTAAATGTTTGTTGGGAGGTGAAGCTCGCTTCCACCTTCGGCCTTATCGTCACTTGCCATCAGGTGAGATGAAGGTCAAGAGTTTGCCTGTCGTATGTAAAAAAAACAGAAGATATAGCACACCAGATCCAAAAGAGTATGTAACGCTTGCAGCTGCGTGAGGTTGTCCGTGGAGTGGATGTCTCTGTTAATGATCCGGAGACCCATTCGGCCAAACCCTAGGCGCGCGCGGCTGATGTCGACGTGCGGCGCGTACAGCGACGGCTGCATCGAGTCAAGGCGTTGGGCTGGGGGCTGTTCTGAACAATTGACAGGTAGGTTAGGTTATTAAAAAAGATAAACTTGTCAATATTTCGTTTGCCATTTAAACAACCTTCGCTATATTTTGATTGTCTGGAAGAGGCCGTCCTTTTTGTGAATACTTATATTTTGTATTTCTAGTGCTTATTTTTGTGTTCTAGTTACCTATGTGACATTATGTGCAATAAGGAACAAGAAAAAATAAGTAGGTAACGAAAAGTTCTGTGGTGCAACATATATATTGTACACAAACATTATCGCTATTGGAAATCTAACCTAGGAGATCGTGGCAACATCATGAGACTGGCGTAGAAACCACTCGGTCACGGAGGTCGTGAACCAAAGTACATATGATAGGTAATTGTGTGCGAGTAGGTATAGGTAGCTATTAAAATCTTTGGTATCCTACCTGTGTGTGGATCAAAATGCCTTATTCCCATGGCTTTATCTACTGCTTTATTTATAACTCGAGGGTTCATGGCACAGACTAGTTGCAAATATGAGTTTTTGTGGGGGCAAAACATGATTATGATTTATCTTATTAATTAAAATGGAAAAAATACTACGAAATATAATGTAAATAATTCAAAAGACGGGACTAAGTTGACATGTGCCAAATTGTGTGTGGGGAAATGTGAAAATCATAGTTTTTTATTTTTTTTTTGTTTGCATACAAACTCTGGCTTTCGATGTATGTACTGGCTGTTTGGAATTTCATGATGCTGTTGACATTTAGAAAACCAAAGAAGAATCATCTTTGAAAGAACGAAATTTTCAGCAGTCAATGTTTTTTCTAATGTTTTAATTTTAATTGCAAAATTTTAAGTAATATTAGCGATGAATAAATAAGCCCGAATGGGTGTTAGCGGAGGCATGGAAGCCGATGAGGAGGCGAAGAATAAGAAGATCAACGAGGATGTGATGGTCTTCTTGAGGAAACGGAGTGAGACCAACGCGCCTCGGTACACCGCTCGCCTGAAGACATACGTCGACCTGCAGCACAAGCGGAGACGCGCGGCCACGGCGCGACGCCGCTCCGAGCAGATCCTCAAGAACGACCGGTCTACTGTGCGGAAGAAGAATGAAGAGAATAAGAACCTTGAGTCGGCAGAAGTGCGTGGTGCCGACAAAGATGGAAAACACCGCGATGGGAAACGTCGTGAGCGCCGCATTGAAAAGCCGAATAAAATTCGTTCGTGTTCTCGTTCGAGGTCCCCAGAGCCTGTGGACGGTTGCGGGCGCCGCCGCCGGCGACGCCGTCGTCGCAAGAGCTGTCGCCGCCGCCGCAGCTGCAGCCGCCGCCGCCGTCGCCGTCGCCGTCGCCGCAGCTGCAGCCGCCGCCGTCGCCGCCGCAGCTGCCGTCGACGTCAAAGACGACGTCGTCGCCGACGCCGTTGCTAAATCAATTTGCATTTATAAGTTTGATTCGATAGTTCTGTCTTGTATTTGTTACTGAAATTTTACAACGTATTTTACATGCATAGTATTTTACATTTTTATATGTTATCTTCTGAAAATTGTAACTATTCCATTATTTTTGATTATACAATTGTTTTTCTGTATTTGCTTTTTATCATTTTCAAAAGTAGGTACTGTACACACAGGCGATGTTTGAAAGTTGAAATGGATGTGTGATGGTGACGGATGGAGATCACCATCTCCGTGTGATGGGACTGTCTCACTTATTCAGCTCCATTTGACATTTTTCTAAGTAAAACGACAGTTTAGCGGCTGAACAGAAGGTATGAAGCTGGTGAAGGTATGAAGGACGGGCGTACGCTTCCAAAATAAAAATGTTAGCTATTTATCCGGTACCTAACAATACCTTTGTTAAAATTCTTGGAACTCCTATGAAACAAGAATGATTATGAAATTAAAGTGAACCGCAGTTCTGACTTCTGAACCGCGGGTGTACTGAAGTTTTTGCCTAGAAATACTATTAGAAATATATTAATAATTATTAATTATTAATATACATTATTAATTCCCTACCAATACTGGGTAGGGACCTGTCAGGACTTAAAACTGAAAAACCGTTCAATAGCCTAAAGCGGCGACGGGCTCACCACCTTTCACGCTGAGTGTAGTCACTGCTTAGTGAAGCGCGGACTGCTTTTGCGGTGCCTTAGTCCCTGACTAACCCTTAGGGGATAATAATCGTGATTGTATGTATGCACTTTATTCCCAATTAGGTAGCAGCGTCGAATTTGTTGGTATAGGAGGTAGCGCCTCTCCCGCTAACGCAAGGGAGAGTAGGTACCCTGTAAGTCTAAATCCTAGATTTGTCTTTATTTTCTATGCTAGGAGTGATATAATTCTTAGCTATTATAATAAATCAAACGATTCCGTTGCTTAATTACAAGTTTTTTTATTTTATAAAATTGTTCTCTTTCGCATGCAGTAGGTATATTAGTGACTAGTTTATTTTCTGGGATATGCTCTGAAGCCTTTCCTTCTGCACTTGGTGTCGACGATGAGCTGCGCCTGTCTCTTCAGGTAGCATCGCGATGGAATGTCTTCTTCCTCCTCGGAAGCTGGAAGTCAAAAGAATAACACAATTCACCAAGAAAAAAATTATTATTATTATTTATGAGAAATTATATGTTAACATATTTATCCCATTTCTGGGGTGTTTTTCATTTCGTAGACTTGTGGTAAAAACGAAAACTTTGTTTCAAACTGTAGCTAATCAATTGGTAGGAAATTGCGGACTATTCGGCACGTGTTAAAAAGCGACTTTTTGCAATAGGAGGAAGTTGAGTGGGTGGATTTTTAGGGTGTTCAAGCTATTGTGAAGGGTTATTAGAATGACGCCCGTAGTGGAATGAATAATTGGGATAGTTTATTATTATTATTTAGGAGCATAAGTCCTCAGTTCATCACCCATCCAGCTAACGGCGCTGAAAAATCCTATAATTATTAAGCTGGCCTTTCACGGTCCGTGATGGCAGACCGTGGAAAGCCAGCCCTAGAAGGGACCTATCTGTTAGTCTTAAACGACTTCTAAGCATCATCGGCTGAGGGGTCGGCAGAGGTGTAAACACACGCATGTAGCCTTATTTGCTTAATTCCCAATGTGTCAGGGGCGAATCTATTGCCTTGCATTGGCAACAATCTAAGGCGAGTGAAGCTACATAGGCAATAAATTGTGTACTAAAATTTTAATGGTACTGATGACTCCACGGATGAGTAGCATTAGGTACATAGTTTCCCTTTTAAAGCTTATTAATTACTAGATGTAACCCGCGACTTATTCGCGCGGATACTATGGGTTTTAACTATCCCACGGGAACCCTTTAATTTTAATTTTCCGGAATACAAAGTATCTAAGATGTTGAAGATATAAGGAATCACCATGCGAAAAGGCACTGAAATCGGTGTAGCCATTTCGGAGATTAGCCCGTACAAACAGACAAACAGAGAAACAAAAAAATTTGCTAAATATTTTCTTGGTATTTTCCCCCTTGATATTTTCCCTCTTTTTACATTCCCCTGACTTGGTTTTAAGCATTTTTTTTTCATGTACAGATAGTCCACCTTTACAGTTTTATTATATGTACCTATAGATCGTTTTACCTAATTCGAACGATAGGTCGCGTTTATAGGTATCTAGGATGTTGATATAGGTTGATATATATATATATATATAAACAAGGACCTACGTTACGTACCTAATATTTATCTAGTACAAAAAGTTTTGAAGATAAGTTACATTGTGGTTCTAACCACATCCTGTGCGTAAATTTTATATCGCTTATTAGATATATCCTGTTCGAGTATCGCGTTTGTCCTAGTTTTGATTAAAATTCGTTTATCATGAACAGATTTTCAGGTTTTTTTATTATAAAATAGTCTCCATCTATTTTTTTTTAGAACATGCCTATGCAGAGGCTGGTGCCTAAACGAACAATGTAGGTATGTCTATCCATGGTTTACCAGTTAACTCCTTGGCGGGCACCGCGAACACCGGTGCTCGTACCAATAGATCTTTATATTGTGTCTCGATTTGTGCCAGTTGTCTTGTTAATAAACTTATATCTAAATTTTGTCTTGTACATTATTCAATTGATTGATTGATTAACACTTTATGGCACAAAAACAAAGTACATAAAAGTAAATATAGACCTCTGTGTGTTCTACAAAGGGCGGCCTTATCGCACAGAGGGATCTCTCCCAAGCAATCTTAGGATGGAGAGGAAAAATATCCATGAGAAAGTGAGGGAAGATGGAGGTGCAACAAACTTATATAAAACAAAATAGAAACTAATTAGATAATAACTAGATAATATTGGGTCCTTACCTATGAAATTGGTGTTCTTTTTCTCTCTTAGTATTTTGTCCGTAACTATTAAGATTCAGAGTATTCCTAAAAAATAATTACCTCGTCTAAAAATAGACCATATTTTCGAATTCTTTTGATTTGTTTTGATAATTCGTTGTATGTTTTATTGTGTTAAAATTGGACACGGAGACAACTCCTTTTCAGTGCCTTCCGAATGCATAATTTGATTTGCATTCATATAAAAAAGATAAACAATTTTTAAGAAGTGTGATATCACACATATAGCTAAAGCTT
Source organism: Parapoynx stratiotata (assembly GCA_910589355.1). Classification (NCBI taxonomy): domain Eukaryota; kingdom Metazoa; phylum Arthropoda; class Insecta; order Lepidoptera; family Crambidae; genus Parapoynx; species Parapoynx stratiotata. The sequence goes on from OU342459.1 coordinate 16,733,474, forward strand.
GTCTAATGATACATGCCAAATATTAAAAAATCTCCATACAAAACGCCAATTTCATATGGACCTAATAAATAAGATTTTCTAGTTTTAGCATTTCCTACAAAATAAAGATTTGGTTCACAGATTCAATTTTTTTTCTGAGAAAATTTGCGCTTTTGTATATGACTTACGTTGTGACTTTGTGGGTTCCTTCTGAACAAGTTCCTTGTAAGTGGGGACAACTTTCTCCGTTTCTTTAGGCGTGCTGTTGCTGGCGCTCATGCCGGCCACTGACGAAGGGCGACTCGTTTGCTGCAAGATTGACCATACATGAAAAAAAACTTCAAGAAGTCACTTACAATATTTTTTTAAAACTAGCAGTAGACACCTAAAGGCCAATATACTGATGATACTGATAACTAGATTTGAAAATCATTATTCCTGCGCAGCATTTCGTAGCAATCAAGAATTAAACGCAGTAATCTATTGATCTATTTTTCTTCGGACATGCTTAAGCATAACTAACGCGCATAAATCTGGTGAAAAAGCAGCGTAAAGGGCATAGTGATTCGTTAAAAACTTTGACATCAACTGGAGTAGCACCTCTATGGGTGGTTTCAAAGGTATACTGGCCATCTATAATTACACGGAGCTACTAACATCGTTTTCACCGTCACACACGCGTGCTTATACGTCAAAATTAATGGAAACCTCGCTGGCGCTGTTGGCCAGCCTACCTATAAGACGATTACCTTAAAGAACACTGCAGATAAATAACACTACATAGAATAATATGATCGCCTTATAATAGTATGAATTTAACCGCCTCTCTGGTCTAGTGGTTGACACCACCGGGTGTAGATCGGAAGGTCGGGGGTTCGATTCCCTACGGGGGCAGGGGTTTTTCTGCTCGGTTTGGTTGGTGGTAGGGCTTCTAAGCCCGTCTGGCTAGCTACCACCGTCTTATCTAAATTTGTCGCCATAATAACAATGCTATAATCATTGTTGTGTTCCGGCAATCAGAGCTAAGATAGCCAGTTCCTCAGTTGATGAGGATTACAGGTGAAGCTCGCTTCCACCTTCGGCCTTATCGTCACTTACGGTATATAAAGAAAAATTTTGAGTAAAATCACCAGAGCTCATTATAAGAGTTTTATACTAGATGCCGTCACTATCTGCTGTGGGGAAGAAATTATGTGTTCCTCCTCACGTTGGAAGGCAGCGCGATAATGGGCATGTCTCCGTGTTTGGCCCTGATGTCGGCTGCGCGTGCGCACGCCTTCTCGTAGCGCGTGGTGAGGACCTGGATAAGCTCCTGCACGTCGCGGGCTTCCGCCGTCCACTCCGGCACCGCTGGGTCGGGGATTACCTGGGAAAGGCGTACTTAGGTATAGGTAAAATATCCGTTTTTTTAATATCTTCCAACATTGACACCTATCAACTAGCCCCATTTTAAGCAACCAATTCTGCTTGTTATAGGTACGAATACAGATGACGGATAAATATATTTAAAAGATAAAAACACGAAATTGTTCGGAATATGAATAATAAATATGTAAACATCCAAGACTGGAGAACAATTGCCTGTATTTATGACACAAACACTTGCCCCACCGGGGACCGAACTCAGAACCTCTCGTGTCGAAGAACCATTTTAAAGTTGTCGTGTATGTTAGAGAAAGAATGAAGTTGATTCGAGTGTATAGACTGTAGGTAGTGTAGGTACCTACTATGAATGTTGCAAATGCTTTATTGCATACATACATCCAATAGTTTGCACAGCTCATACAGCAGCTCCTTGATGTCCAATAAGATCAAGGTCACTTCTTCTAGCTTCACTGAGAGCTCTGCGAATTTTTCATTCTCTTTTACAATTTCCTCTTTTAGTTCGTTAATTTGCTCCTGTCCCCTGTAAAATTACAACATAATAATACAATTTATCATAAACTTAACGGGATATACTGCTACAATATTATTATGATGTTTGGGATTCTCGTTATCAGCCCATTGATAATCGTCGATTAGGTCCAGCAACGTCGATAGGGACCTTACTCGTCCCTGTCCTTCACGGAGGCAAACTCCAAGAAGAAGTCTTGGAGTTTTAGCATGAGCGCCGTTTGCTCGGTCTCCAGCTTCTCCTCGGTCACTTGCTGGAAGTAGCTCAGCCGCTTGCTCCTCAACATATGGTTCCCTGCAACCTTACTGGTCCTTGTCCTTAACGAGGCAAACTTGAAGGCCTCCAAATCCGCCTTCTGCTCAGTCTGCAGCTCCTCTACCGTGACGTGTATGCTGCAAGTAGCTAAGCCGCTTGCTCCTCAACATGTGCTTCCCTGCAATCTAACTGGTCCTTGTCCTTAACGAGGCAAACTTGAAGGCCTCCAACTCCGCCGTCTGCTCAGTCTCCAGCTCCTCTACCGTGGCTTGCTGCAAGTAGCTCACTCGCCCTCAAAATGTGCTTCCCTGCAACCTTACTCGTCCTTGTCCTTCACGGAGGCAAACTTGAAAGCCTCCAGCTCCGCCATGAGCGCCGCCTGCTCAGTCTCCAATTCCAGCTTCTCTTCCTCCGTGGCTTGCTGCAAGTAATTCAGCCGCTTGCACGTCTCGCGCTGACCTCGGAACCTTTCGAATACTTCCTCTGTGTCTGTTACGCCTGGAAAATGGACATTTTTGGTTGTATATTAACCATGTTTAAATACGCTGTAAATATTGGAATAGTTAAACAGTGTTAAAGATTACAACTTTTTTTTTAATAGCTGTTTATTTGCACCTGTTAACTTCATGAGCCTTTGAAAGATCTCTTCCATCTGAGCAGCAGCTGAAGTTTCCTCTGTGACGGCCTCTGCGTCGGTAGATCTTGTAGACTCTTGACGTACCACTGAACGAGCTGAAACGAACAAGGATTTTGATAACACGCGCTGTTTTGAATTAATTATTGTTGAGCATAGAGGCCAGGTTAGGTCGGTGTCGAAGTGGTTCGCTTTGATTGCGATATTGTCCCCGTGGTCGAACTTTGGTGGCATGATCAAATAAGTTAATTAATGATCTCGAATTCCTCTGACTTAAACCCAAAAAACCCATAAAAGTACGTTAAACCAAGAAGCGAAGCGGCTCTCAGTGATCTGTGGTTAAACCGTTTGGTCCTGATTGCTATATCATAGTTATTTATGTATATAATCTTTGAACATATTTCTCCTAATCTCTGCTGTTACTAGTCAACGGGCACAAAACGAGATACAATAGAAATATCTTATGGTTGTGAACACGGGTGTTCGGGGTGCCCGCCAAGGGGCTAATCGCTTCTGACCACCTAGAATCCTAGTTTTCAAACCATATAAGATATGCGGCTCTTGACTTACCATAAAGTTTAAGTAAAGCATTACCTTGCGGAGGGAATATCCTTTTCTCCAACTTCTCCAACTCTCGCTTCCTCTCAGCGAAGCGCTGCGCGAAGTACGCACGTTCAGAAACACGCGCGTGTTCAGCGTCATGCGCGCGCGCCGCTTCCGCCGCAGTCGCAGCTGTAGCGCGTAAGCGCATCTCTGCTGCTTCTGAACGGATTTGCTGGAAATATTTATTTATTTAATCGTCAATGTCTATTGCAAAAAATTTACTTATCTATAAGAGGCGGACATAACGACTATAATATTTATTTAAATAATTTAAATAACAATCATTTTATCATGATGTTGATGTCGAAGTCGATGGATTTCAAAATACTTAAAAAATAAAAAGTCGTTTAATTCCACTATAAATTTTGGTAGCTTACTGCCGGGAACTTACTGACATGAAATTGTCCAAGTCGGTCGGTCCTTTCTAAGTCAAGAACCTGCTGATGTTGATCCCAGTAAAATGGACTCAATCACTATACACACATATAATCACGACTTTTATCCCCTAAGGAGTTAGGGCTAGTCAGAGGCAAAAGTGCCGCAAAAGCAGTCCACTGCCATAGTCCGCAATACATAAATTAAATTTCTGTAATACTTTATAATAATTACTTAGGTACCTCTAACTTAGCCACTTCTTCCTTTTGTTTCTTCAGCAGCTCTTCAACGTGAGATAGCGAACTCTCAAACTTCACAGAGTCGTCTATGAGAGCTTGTCTGCGAAAGACCACATACGCATTTAGAATTTAGGTTACTAAGCGGCATTTTACAGTATTTACCTACAATTATACATGTGTGGGCACTGGCTAGGAAACACCCAATTCAACCGCGAAGAACAACTAACGTTAAAGTCATTTATCTATTTCTAATCAATACTTATAATAAAACTAGAGGTCGAATGTCTGTACATGGAAAAAAAATCAAGTCAAGGGGATGTAAAAAGAGGGAAAATATCAATTTCTTTTAAATTATTTATTTCCTTGTCTTTTCGACTGTTTTTACGGGCTAATCTCCGAAATGACTGGATCGATTTAAATGAAATATTGCATTGGTCAACATCTGGACACTTTTTATTTCGGAAAATTAAAGGGTTCCCGTGGGATAGTTAAAAACGATAGTAACCGCGGACGAAGTCACGGGCAACAGATAATAATAACAATATATTGGGTCCTTACCTATGAAATTGGTGTTTTTTTTCTCTCTTAGTATTTTTTCTGTATCTATCAAGTTTCAGAGTATTCTTAAAAAGTTATTACCTCCTCTCAAAATAGACCATATTTTTGAGCTCTTTTGATTTATTTTGATAAATTGTTGTAAGTTTAATTGTGTTAAAATTGGACACAGATACAACTCTTTTTAGGTGCCATTTGATTTGCATTCACTTAAAAACGATAAATAATTTTTATGAAGTTTGATATCACACATATCGCTTGAGTTTGTATTATGATACACGCCAAATATTATTGTCCTTGGATTTGTGGTTGTGAAAAAAACTGAAAAAATGTTAGTATGGAAAATGCAGAATTCCCCAAAATCTCCATACAGAACACCAATTTCATAGGTAAGGACCTAATAGAAGGTAGTGGCATGGCATTATATTTTAGTCTTTATTTACCTTATTGTCAAATATTTTTTCTTCACTAACTCCGCTTCTGTCCACTGAATGAGCACTTTATGTATCTCATTTTCCAAGTGAGATGCGTGCTAAAAAATTGTAATTAATTTAAATAGACATATTTTGTTATTAGTAAAAAGCTGTGGCATATTGTCACTGTAGCACAGGTGCAAGGTATAGCTAGACATTGCCGTATACTGTCACATATATACAATCGCATAAGGAAAAAGTCGCATTGATTAAAATATAGATCTGAGTAAAATATAATTTTTTTACAATTATAGAAAGCCTTGAAAATTGAGAATTCATTTTATTATTCATTAAGTATTCATAATGTAATCAGATAATAATAGATTGTATTCAGAAATTTCTAAAAACACAAAGAGAAAAAACCACGGACTAGCTTACTTACGTTCCAGTTAAAACCGTTACCTTTCTTGCCCTGGTAGATATCTTGGACTTGACCAGCTCGCTCTTGGTGCTCTCGATGAGCAGCTGCTCGTACTCCCGCTCCAGCTGCGTTAGCTTCGTCTTCTTACTTTTCTTCTCATACTTCAACAGGTCCAGCATTTTCCTTTGTTCTATCACTTTCAAATCTAAGTTGTGTATGATCTGTAATAAGTTTCAATTTATTTTCTTGGGCGTCTAACATAACATACATATAATCACGATTTTCCCCGAAGGGGTTGACAGAGGAACACCCACATTTAGTCAGATATGTGAAGTTCCCATATAACAGGTGGCGAGCCTTTTACCATACACCGGGCACAATGTGAGGCAAGCAATATCATAATGAACTGGACATAAGTTTCATTGTCGAACGAGTAGTGAAATATTTTCTAAGCGGCCTATTAAATAGAAGCCTAGAAGTTTCTTAATCGCAGAAATTCTGATCCATTTAAAATGTAGGCCTTTTTAACCGACTTCTTATCCATAAAATTTCGCTAAAATTTAAGTTTCTTACTTGCTAGAGAATGACCTACTCGTATTTTATCGAAATCATATTTGATAAAATAAATATATAAATATTATAATATTTGTTTAAAGAATTTATTTCTCATATAAACACAGGGTTTACTTTTAATGAGAGAATTTTTTTTGTTAGTATTTAGATGTATCTGGTACCGTACTAATAGACTAATAATAAAACAGAAATTAATAAAATTGTGATGTTAGTGACCTATGATGATATAAGTTTGCTATATTTATGAGACATCAAGATACCGCTCTAACAAAACATTTTTTTACATTCTAAAGGTGTTCCAACGCCAAATCATAAGTATTTTAGGCTTCTTTCCCGTCCTGTCCCATCCAAAGTAATATTACAGCTCTTATTATAATAGCAATAAGTGCTGAGTCAAGGTACTTTTTACATGAAACGTACTCGAATACAGTATTAAGCACCTGCTCTGCGCTCCCATAAATTATTCGATGAAAAGCTTGTTAGTTATCATAGCGTCAACAGATGGCACTGTAAAAACACAGCTTTTTATGTAAAATGTTTTATTTTCGCAAATAAAATGTTTGTTATTTTTTTATACCACGTGCCTTAAGGTATAAAAATAAATAACTTTTCGAGTTCTATTTTTTTATTAGTTACCTAATTTAAAACTCACTTAACGTAAAGTTTGTTTTGTACACTTTACGTTACCGTTAAACTTAATAGGTGCCACCAGTTACCAATAGATGGCGTTACTAGATTGAACAGAGCTGTTTGACAAATTATAATAGCTAACTTTTAGTTACTGCAAGTGGTCGTTTTTCTACTAATTTTCGAATTGATCATATACATTATATATATGATTATGACTTGATTATATTTTTATACTGAAATTTTTTTGTTCTTATTTATTTAATTTATTTATTTAACAATTTTATAACAGCATTTGTGGACATATTATACTCTACGTATAAAATCAATCAAAATGTGTTATTCCTTGTGCAGTTTTTCAGGAAAATTTTGCGATTTTCCATACCTGATCCGAATTCTTATTCGCAATAGGACAAACGTCGTTCAAGTATTTTTTGATCTGGACCTCCTCCTCATTAATGACGGCCCTGGCTTGCGTCAGCTCGGCCAGACGGAGCTTCACCTCCTTCTTCAGGGTGTCTATCAGCTCATTGTTATGCTGCTTCTCTAACTCATACACTTCGTAGCATGACTTTCTTTGGCCTTCTGCAAACAAACAATTTAAAAAATGAAAAATTGTTTGATAAAAAAGTGAGTTTTTGCTTTTAATATAATAAAAAAAATAATCCGCAATTTCTGCTGCAAACAAGAACAATAAAAAAACGACTCTCATAACGTAGTAACTCCAGTTCCCATTTACAGCTTCGCTAAATTACATGTTTGTTGTTAACAAAATCTTAAAGTTTGTTCTAAAGTCGTGAAAATAAGTAAATTTAAAAGTTAAAGAAATAATCAATAAATTCGACAATGGTATACATTTTAATTTGGTTATCAGTACAAATCTTTTCAAGACAGAAAAAGTCGAGATTTTAGGCTGTTTTCAGGTTGAATTATATTGAAATTTTAATTATATTACGTGTAAAATTTACGGATTTTTATTTTGTTGATTATTTGACATTCCAAATTCAAATTACATTATTTCCCTAGGGACTATGATTAGTTTATTTCCCGTGGGCATACAATCTTGCTTTATATGGAAGTTACATGATAATACGTGCCTTATGTGCGACTGGTGTATAATTTATATACATATAATAAAACGGTAGAGGTCGGATGTCTGTACATATAAAAAAATGACAATTAAAATCAAGTCAAGGGGATGTAAAAAAAGGGAAAATCCGAAAAAATATTTCATTTTAATTCTTGGTTTTACTGTCTGTTTGTCTGTTTGTATAGGCTAAATCTAAATCCGAAATGACTGGACTGATTTCAATGAAATTTTGCATGGTGATACCTTATATCCCTGGTCATCTATATTTTTTATTTCGGAAAATTAAAGGGTTCCCGTGGGAAAGTTAAAAAACCATAGTAACTGTGGTCGATCGCGGGCAACAGCTAGTAAAATATAGTACTATACTTTGTACAATAATTAAAATGTGTCTGTTCTTAATATTAATTAGAAATATATATACATATAACCACGACTATTATCCCCTAAGGGTTTGTCAGAGACTCGGCAAAAGCACCGCAAAAGCAGTCCACTGCCAAAGTCAGCGCTTCACGCAGTGACTGCACTCAGCGTGACAGACGTGATGTTTTGCAGTTCTAAGTTCATTAGTCGCCTTTTACGACACCCAAGGGAAAAGATGGGCTGGTAGTAATCTTTTAAATAGCCGCTACCACACGGCTCCATCAAAAATTAAAAATATCATTATGTTTAACACATGACGATAGATTTGCATTACCATTTTTTCTCTTCTCTTAATATTATATAAAAGACTTTTCGTAATATTGAAACAAAAGACGGTTGGCGCGTTCTACAAAAAATTTTGCACTGCCTTTGCCTTTTCCGTGTACAAGACAGGAAAAGCTATAAAAAAAGAGAAAATCTATACATAATTCTTTTGTGTGCCATATACTGTGGCCCTATTGGTTCTTAATCTGAGCTTTGATGCTCGTAGCTTTGGATAAACTTTTTAAAACATATTCTATTTTCAAATGCAAATAAATGGCATTTATCAAAAGAATTATATAAGTTGTACATTTATAAAAATCGTTTAAAAATTATATAATTTCAGTAACCGAGCTTTTCATTAAGCATAATAATAATATTTATAATAAACTACAGTTACAATAAATTATTGATTATTATTTTTAGTAAAGAATTTTGTAACTTTTATAGACAGTTTAGAGAGTTTGTATTTAAAGATATTTTATAGCTCTAACCATTGGCTCTAACGATATTACCGGATTCCCTTCACCTTTCATCTTATAAACACTATTTTTTCTCTCAGTTGATTCTAAATTAAATCTGCTCGCTGCACTGGCCTGCAATTTTTTAATTTAAAGTACATTAAATTATATTGTTAGAAAATATGTTTTAAAATAAATTCGACCTCTTTTACACGGCTCATTTCTCTCATCTCGAAGCCATTAAATACTCGTGAAAAATAAAAAAACAGGAGGACGATCGGTGCGACCAGGCGCGGCCTACGAGATGAGAGAGAGAGAGATCGAGTTGGTCATGCAAATTTTCCAGAAGTAATTCAGAAAATTAGTACAGTCGCGGTCAAATAATGTTTACCACTCTAAGTATCAAAATTGCTTGCATACATTGAAGTCAAAAAAGTAGAAATCTCTATTAATTTCGTATCAATTTGATTGATCATAGATTATACCCAAAGATTATACCTATATTTTTTAATAACACGAGAATCCATCGACGACATTTAGACGTGTATCGATAACTTTTTAAAGAAAACTTTTCTTGAATATTTCAGTTTTTTTAATTATACATAATTTGAAAAAATAAACATAAACAATGTTTATTTTATTTAATAAAATTTTGTCATTTTATTTTTAAAATTTCTGATTATAATTTCACTTTTATCCGAATGACGTTCAAACAATCATTTTTGATAACTGTCATTTGAATAATTGTCTTTTCCTCTTTTCCATATAAGTTTCCATACTTCATATTGTTTATTAATTTTCAAAGGGTATAAGTAACTTGATATGTCATAGACTTTATTGAAAACAGAGTGATAAAGAATCTAATTTGAAAACTGATAAACATTTTCCGACCGCGACCGTACATAATGTTAGTTAATACACGTAATATTTATATATTTTTTGAAATACAATGAAATTACCTAAAATTGAAACGTGTAAAAGATGAGAGAATTTATAAATATAATAGTGCACATTTCCTGAACGGTTATGTATTTTTTTTAGTAAACAATTCTTATTACATTGTTTTGTTGCGCTAAATTCTTTATCATTATTTTATATAAATTTCTGATATAAGTTTGGGTGTTTGCCCACAGGTGCAACCAAATGCGGTGGTTTTTCTTTTTCTTTTTTGGTTCTCTCGGTAACGTAAGTTTTTTTTGGACAAACTTTAATAAATGGGTCGTTGAAATAACGCTTATAACTTTTATTGGAAATGCAAGAGGCAGTTTAAAGAAGCCTAATGTTTACTCTGTCTGCTTCTCTTGTGAAGACTGGATGGAAGTAGGTTTCGCGAGGACATTGTTTCGTTTCAATCGTATTTATATTTAAGTTAGTAATAAGTCATATATAATATATTATACTGGGGACTGCAAAACTAATGTATTAGGAACCAGATTTTTTTACTACTACCGACGATTAATTAAGATCTTTTTTATGCTTTAAAAAATTAAATCTATTGTAAATTCCGAATTTGTTTCTTTTATTGTAAATATATCTGCTCACAACGCTACCCTGACTGGCTAAGGAGCGTTTGACACAGGGAACGCTGTGATATAGTCTTTTCTCTTTTAGAAAAAATAATCCCAATGTGAATTTTAATAGTAAGTGCCTAAATAATACTTAAATAAAATCACGGCTTTTTCGCATAGGGGTAGGTAGAGATTCCATCTTTCCACCTGCTACGAGAGTTGCTACGAAAGTTATTTGTTTCACTTCATGAGCTTTTTTATACTTACTGTTTGTTTTTTTTTTAAATATTTATATGTTTTTTGTTTAAATAAATGTTATTTCGGAAGATCAGCGTATTTTTTTTCAATAAAAGAGAATTTCTTTCTCTCATAATATGACAATACTTATAACAATTCAAATTTAATGTTTGTTATTAGGTGAAGTTTCAGATTGCCTTAGGCACATACTTAGTTTTTAAACTATATTTATTCATGATAATATGTAGTGGTATGAATGTTCCGGTTTTAATTTTTTTCGGTGTAATTTAGGTGGGAATCCACGATAGGAACGGCCTTCGCCTCACCTAGCTGGCACATTCACGTGAAAAATTCGCATCCAATATTTTGAAACATTAATGAGAGTACTCGTAAGTACAAAACCAAACCATTTATTTAGTAATGTGTTCTAAGTGTTATTGTGTACTGACTTATTGTGTATTAAACTAAACATCTGTTCACTGTGATATACACCAGTACTGATTTAATACTTCTTAAAAAATATTTACGAGGATAGTCTTGTTTGTGGGGCTGAACTTTGTTGTGGGAATAATTTGTTTGTTTTCTCATTTTCTTCAGGGCAAAAAATATTTATCATCATGCATACGTGTTTAATTTGGGCAATTGTGTGTATTTTGCTCGTGTGAGTTTATCACAAGTATTTGTTGTCATATTGTGAGTGTAAGCAAACGCGATACACACCTGACAGTTGTATTTTTTTCTTGATCTCAAATATTTTTGTGTTGATCGTCGTGAGACGGTCCTCACTCTCAATCTCGAATGGATGTTTTTGATAACAGATCGCCATCGTGTGAAAATATTACGATTCTCTTAATAATCACTGTCCTATAATTGAAATAATAGCACTAGGCAACGAAGGTATTGATCAAACTCGTTCCTCGATGGGGGTTTTTAAAGGGGATACTAGTATATGGAATATCTAGTATGTCAAATCAATTTAAAATGCAAAAAAATCATGATATAAAATTTATTTAAATTTTAAGTATTAATTTATTTTATTAGCTTGACTTTATTTTATAAATAAAGTATGTATATTTAGATTTTTCCTTCAAATTTTTTCTTGATATAATTAAGATTAGCTAATGTTATAGCAGTGGAAGTCCAGCGCCATCTAAACCATGGTTGAAGAACTACAAAGCTCAAAAGCTCTCGATTGGCCGCAGGCGCGGGGAAGTGTTGAATTGCTTGATTTCTCCATTGAATCAACATTCCTGCGCGTACGCATGTATGTGTGAGTGCCTTCGTTCTCACGGTTAGTTACAGAAAACTCAACAATATCATGACTTAAAAAAATATCAACATGGAAAATTCAAACAAAATCTATCTACTTTTCTAGATCAAAAGCTTTAGATAGCTAAATAAGTTGCGTTACAAGGGGAGCGCACGCACACCGTTGCGCCGGCGGCCATTTTGATTTACTGTACGCTGTGTATTTACGAACAAAGCCGTCAGATGCGAGCGAGACGCGGCTGCGCATGTTTCTACCGGGCTTTACGTTTTTTCAAACGGGTTTTACCGCTAAAATGACCAATTCCGCAAAGTTTTCAACGTAACAACAGTTCAAAAACAAAATGAAGTGTGAGTTTTTACATTTAGTTCCGTGAGTGTTGATAATTTGGTGATAAAACGACACAGCAGAAGTAAAACAAATGTGTGTGATCCATGTGTGAATGTTGTGCTACAAAATGTGGTCGAGAAACTTTATACCGGATTATGGGATTAGATTGTTGTCTGCTGCCGTGTTGCTGTGGACCGTAGCAGCCAGGATCGACGGCGTTGAAGGTAAGAGGAGTTTTAAGTGACCAAGTACGGGTGTCGGGTAGTGGAGCTTATGAAAGCGCGGCCTGCTAGTAACTCGGCCGCGGGAAAAAGTCATCGTAACGTTACGGCAGTTACGAGGGCGAACGGCGCGGCACACCGGTCGGTTTACCTGAGTTCTCACACTTCCACGGAGACTTGTGAAACGAGACTTATAAACTGGAGTTAAGTCAACGCATCGCATTTTTTAATGTTTTTTAATTGTGCCGCGATGTTGACGTTAAGTTCGCTCGCAAGCGACTAAGTTATGTTATGATACCGTCTCACCTTTCGCTTCATGTAGATTAATAAAACGGTCGTTGTTGCCGTGTATACACACTAGCGTTTGCACTAATAAATTTACACGCATATAATTTGCACGATCTCGTAGTGTAGCTTTTGGGTGGGTCTGGTCTCGCGCATATTCAAATAATAATTATGTTTGTTATAAAATATAACTCATTTGTTAGAATATTACTGTTACAAAAACCGTAATGTCAATGTTATTTACATTAGGTACGTAGATTAGGTAATTAGAATTATTGCATGCGTCAAAGTCTGCTACAGAATTGAGAAGTAATTTTATCGCGTACGAAATCTTTAAAAAATCGGACCATATCAGAGTCCGTTATTCTGTTGTTACATTGTCGTGTTACAATACTATAAAGTAAACAGTGAAACGATTACTCGTAGCATACCTTTATGAGATTACCACACATTAGAACAGTTTTAAGCTTAATTCAGAACGTTATCCTAGATCATAGCTGATAAGACAAGTAATTCAATTCAACTCGGCGCACGAAGCGTTCTTCTAAAGCTGTCCTACTGAATATAAATCGGCAATGATTGTATTAGTATTCCTAGCAACGATACACGATTTCTGTGGTCGCGCTACGACGGGTCATTTTGAATATTGATCAACTCCTCCATATTATTTTGTACAGGGAAAGGGATTAAGTTAAACCTCAATTTTTAGGGAAAGTTACTCGGTTATTCACTCGCTAAGTGTCATTTTGTATTCATAGCTAGTGTGTGAACGCTTTTTGGAAACAAATAGTTTAGTTATATGTTGTTTTTGGCAATAGTAAACATTATTTTGGGATACTAAAATCTGTCGTAAATAGCACTGAGCTTTCTATATAGCCGCGCTAATGAATAAGTAAATAGAATGCCTATTAAGGAGTTTTGACATCATAATATAACGAAAACAGGTTCACAGGAAAACGTATAACAACAGCAATTACCTATACAACGGAAAAAAGGATACAATAATACAAAGCTAAGCTTTTTAAGTCATCATTTTACGCGACATTAATGACGTGTTTGTTTCTATTGGTGAAGATGACGAAAAAACACTAGTTTTTTATCAGTGCAGTAATCATCAGACATGTTTTCTCATCTGTCAGAGGTAGGGTAAAGAAAAGCCAACGAAAATATGCGAGATATAAATTCTATGAAATAAAGTTCCACCCGGCGAATGTCTCTTGATTCATCAAAAAGTTTACAATTCCTACAACTAATTACACGCACACTACGCTCAGTTTTTAAACAATATAACAGTACCATTGTTATGATAAGCTTATGCGAAATAGAATGCCGTGGACTGCTCAAATATTGTTCGACGACACTAACGTCTGTTAGTGGTTTCCGCTGAAACTCGTATCTCCCATATGCCTTCAGAGTTTTTGCTTCTAAGAAAATACTAAGCGGTTTTTAGTTGTATTTAATAATGAAGCCTAATGATGACACTAATGGATATCCATATATTAGTATCGATAAAGTTTAATTAGCTTATTTAGCTTTGTACCAAAGCGCTAATTCAAATATACGATAAAAACGAATTTTATAAATTACTATTTCTAAAGACGATAGATTTCGTTCCTAAGGAAGTAATATATTACAATCGTCTAATGTGTACTGACTGACCAAATAATCGGTATGTTATCTACGCGTTTGTCGATGTTGTTAAAACATGTCTGCTCTACTTTTATAAACAGTAGCAATTAATGGTCAATTGTGCGTCCAATTGGCAAGTCGGGTCAGCGTACAGCGCACGTCTCATATAAATCTCAACTAAACCTACTATAAGCAATTTCTCACTTGATTCTTCTATATGGGCGTCAGTTTCACCAATAGCATCTGCTTTATGCTTGATTCTTATGTCTTCGGGAAGAGGTGATATATTTGCATGTAATACAGTTACTAGTACGTTTCGACTCAATCGAGTGTTGGCGACAAGAAATTGTTCTGGGAATCATAAACGCCCCGTCTAAGAAACTTAGCATATGTGATCGTGTAACTCCTGGCAACTTTTATTTACTGATTCATTGACTTGTAATGTATGTGTGAAATAGAACTTTTCGATATTTTCAATCAGTTATTTGGAATCGATGAATAAAAAAGAGGTATAAGTTGAAGTATTGGGACCACACGCAACAAATTACTGCACCTTGTAATTTGTTAAGTATTTAGCCTTTTTGGGAGTTCGACGTCCATGAAACAGTTTGACTGGTTCTGCTCCTACATAACCTTTTTAGATGCCAATAAATACCAATATAATTCGCAATTCTGCTTGTTAGATCGGATAATAGGCTGGCGACGGGTATTAGTCATACTAGTTCTTGTTTATTATATGACAGTCAAAGGAGTCTGATAGTTTTTATTTTTATTTTGTCGGATTTTTCCTTAACATTTTATTTGGGTGTCTATAAAGTAGCCGGTCTCTCCGTTTAAATATAAATACGTGTTCTTTAAGATTTTTGTCTGTTATATCATTCTTAGGAAGCAAACAATATTATATTATCAGTACTCAAATAACAACGGAATCCAGTACAAATACTTATTTCACGCTAAGACCATAAACCGTTTTTGGCAACATTTCACCCTGATTGGGTGCATCTCGAAGTTTGGCTTCAATAAATATCGGTCCAGCAACGATTAAGTCTTATAAAAGTTAATGCACTTGGCTTGCAACCTTTCATATTCCATTCTTTTATCCACTTACATCGTAAAACTGTAAAGCGTTACATGTTTATTTATATGGTTCTTGTAAACATTTGGTTGGATGGAGCCTTTCATAAGTTACATGCAAATTTATAATGCCTTTTATGCCTTATGATCGGTAAGGCGTACCTTATTATTTATAAGGCTTGCGTTTTAATCAATAAGGTAATTATGGCTGTAAATTAATAAATCTTAGTCCTTTTAAATTCTTGTTGTAGTTAGTTCTTGTAGACAAAGTATTTTCCTTTATTTTTGATACAAGCTTACGTTTTCTAGTATTATAGATGGTAACATAGCAATATTCGTTCGTTTTGTATAATTGAAATGGCCAAGTTGATGCGTGAAAAAGGAAGTTTTTTTTTATATTAAAAGATAGAGGTTTGGTTTTATGCAGACTTTAGTGTTCGGTTTAGATTTACGAGCACCATGTAAAATCCATTAAGAGTGACATGAGAGTGTCGTCGCATCTCTTGTCGCATGCGCATGCGGGAACATTATGTAAAATAATAGTTTTGAGGTTTTTTACGTCACTGGCTTGAGACAAGCGTGGTGTTTTTATTGCATTCGCTACAGTATTGTCTGAGAATTGTTAGTTTCTCATGCGAAAGTTGGCTATTGTGTCAGTTTTTGTCATAACCTTTGTAATTTAATGAACATTTGCTAATAATTTTTGTATTGCTTCTATTATTGAGAACTATGTTTCCGTCGTTGCATGCTTATCTTTCTGATCTTTCACACCTGTTTCAGTCTTGTTAATTTTTACCTCCAGAGTTTATATTATTATAAAGTGTTCGAAATTGGTTGATTTTATTCTATTTACCATCAAAATTTTGTTAACTTAAATTATCTGTATTATGTTACTTTTCTATTCGTAATTTGCCTAAATCAAATTAATAATTTTTTAACTACATCGTATAAACAAAACAACACATATTTAGTATATAATGAGTCTTATTATTTTGAGTATATTAAAAATTGAACAATTTTCTTCTAATAAACACTATTACGGTTATCAATTTAAAAATTTTGCTTAAATGATGTCGGCAAACATTAATAAACTATAGTCTGACGGAACGGAAAAATTGATAAGCTCTTTGTCGGAACTTTTTGTGTGTTGTCGGGATAGCATCAATCTACACTCCTTATCATTATGAGGTCTGCACCAGTTATAACTTCCATAAGCGTCTAAACGCTACTGCATTTTAACAAGCTTGCTTTTAAAAATTGCAAAAAATCGTAAGATTCCAGAATTCCGGCGTTGTCGACCCTAGTCGAAGCATGATCGAAGATGCAAGTTAGCCAGCCAACCGTGGGGTCCAAACAGACAGTGTTTGAACAAGTTGTGTGTTTGTCAGCAAACAGTGAGCCGGCAGATAACATGGTGTGCTAAGTGATATTCCGAGAGAATAGTTTGAAGGCTTATCTTTCAGTTGAGAACTTTTATGGGCATTCAGGTGGATTGTAAAAAGTTAAGATATGCTTAACTCATCGTTAGTTCAATAAAAGAAAAATGATCAGGAAAAAGCGACAATAACCTAATATCTGTAGAACATGCAATGATACGAAAGATTTTTGTGCCGCAACTTTAAGAAAAAAATATCGACTAATATTTTTTCTCACACACAGTTGTTATCTTATCATCATACCATTCTGCTCGATAATAAATCCTTCTATAATAAAATATTAATATTTTTTTAAACTGCACAGACACTGCATGCAACGATAACTTCTAACGGATTTTTCTTTCTAAATTATAAAGTATAATTTACAACAATAGCTCAAAATAATGTGTAGTTCTCGTTCTGTGTCGTAAAAAGAGTCGTGTGTAGAGAAAACCTAAGCAACAGCCTGTAAACTAAAAGCTCTCGTCATTCGTGTTCTCGAAGCTCAGCAACGTAAACTTATATTCATTCTCAAAATTGAAGGTAACGGGACGGCAACTCAGTCGAATCACTACTCTGATTCACTAGAAACAGAGTGTATTTTATTAAAATTGTACCCTATTCCTCAAAATGTAAAGTACACATCGGTTTCGAGTATTTACACAGTATCGCCGTATGCATATGAGCGGGCTATCGGACCGTCGCAGTTTGCTTTAATAATAAGCTGCGCATGCGTCTATGTCACGAACACCAAACACTGGTACGAGCAACGTTGGTGTAGTGTTTTGAAAATAGAAAAAAAAATCTCTAACAAATTTAAAAAATACATCGAAGCAGACCCCACATATTTTATAATAAAAGCAGTCCGATAAATGTGCTTTGTAAAAATTGAAAAGTAACTAATGTGGAGTCTTTAATTTAGCAGCAGAAGTTAAGAAAAAATAATTACGATTACTGGAATAATCTTCCACCGCCTATAAGGAATGGTAGTTCACTTTATTCTTTCAAATGCCGTTTGAAAAAATACCTTTTGAACGCGCAGCGTCAGTTCGAGGATATATATGTGGACATGTCATTCATATAGTCTTTGTTGTCAATTGGACATATATATATTATTTATTTGTTTATTATTTTACAGTCTGTTTTCTCTAAATAACAGTGTATAACTAATGTAACAGCATTATACATATTCGTGTTTATTTATTTTTAGTTTTGCATTATATATTATAATTAAAATCTATTCTATTTATTTGTATATATTTTGTATCGTATGTACTATATAGCAGTTGGCATCCTCTGTCAGACCTAACGGGTGCCTATTGAAAATCAGCGTCAGAACATTTTGTTCTCGCGTAATGCTGAATTGGGTCTCCCAATTCATGCAGTTTTAGGGCTTTTTTTATGATCACTAAGCTTAAGTTCTTTTGTTTCAAGCTTAGTTTCACAATTTGATGGAAATAAATATATTTTCCTTATACACCTTCGTAATGTTTACACAATTCAACGAAGGGTTTCATATTGCATCCGTCGTCCGTTCTCAAGTAGAAATCTGATAATTCCTATTCTACAGATTCCACTGTAAATAGGTTAGTATTTCTGTCTATTTAATCAGTTTTATGAACCTTTTAAGGCATAGGTCAACGAGTAACCAAAGTATCAAATGTCGAGATTTC
Organism: Parapoynx stratiotata; assembly: GCA_910589355.1. Classification (NCBI taxonomy): domain Eukaryota; kingdom Metazoa; phylum Arthropoda; class Insecta; order Lepidoptera; family Crambidae; genus Parapoynx; species Parapoynx stratiotata. The sequence continues at coordinate 16,751,913 of OU342459.1, forward strand.
TCTCACACCGCATTATACTGTGATATTTTTACCTTATATGTCATGTTTGAATGTTCCTCCTTGATCCTTGTCTACTCGGAATATGGCTCATTTTGTAGTACCTCCCTAAATTTTACATTATTTATTTTATTAATAGTAATATCTTGGATAATTTCATAGTCATCTTCATTAACATCACTACTAACTAACGGTCTGATAAAGATTCTATTATTATTGCTTCTATTGTCACTATCGGTAATTTTTTCAGTTGCAATGTTTTCTGTCTTCTTTTGTTTCTTGCTATTCTGTGTAATTTGGTCAGGAGAACGAATGTTTCAGTTATTTCACTTAGTTAGCTTAAAATTAGCTGAGAGAAATTTTCGAAGATCACAGGTTGATATATAGGGGCTGTGGGTGTACTACATATCTCACCACGTCTGTCCATTCGTCTAGCCTTCGGTTTCTCCAAGCCACGTCTAGACACCTCCTAATTGCCTCCGAGTCGACCTGCGCAGACGCTCGTGAAAGCGCCTTATCTATATCTCGAGTTATTACAATCAGAGTTTATGATCTGACCGGTTATTATTTAGCTACTTGCTGGACTTGATTCCAATCTTCCCTTAATGTTCGATTAAATGAAATACGACAAAGATTAATTGGTGTTTGGTGAATTTAGAATTGAAAGTTACAATCTTGAATTTGTAATAGTCTTTTAATAGTCCGAATTCAATTTGATTTATAGTATCTGCTTAAAAATGGTGTGTTGGTACATTCTATACACTGTATTTATAAAATGTTTATATTGGAATCAAAAAAAATCTCAATTTAGTAAGTTTTGGTCCAGACTCCCTACATCTTTGTGGATGCAATTTCACTAATCCGGCTATAAAACTAACTCCGGTTTGATACACCGGTTTAATACACCCACGCTCTATAAAAATTACTCCGGAAAAAGTTACAGTAACAGTTGCATAGATTTCTAATTAAGACATTTCATAGTGAATCAGATCTCTGAATGCATTAATGATCCGTGGAGAATTCCTACTGAATGACTTAAAGTTCGGCGTCTTATGTTGTTGAATCTTTGTATCGGATATTTTCAAAATTATTAAAAAAGATTAGGAGTTCGAGTTACCAAATATTTTGGCTCTGAAATCACGAATAATCTGACAACATTCATATCATTCATTTAAAAATGTATCAGCAAAAATCTGATTGCGATTTATAATGAGATAACAATCGTTCAACTATTGTCTATGTTGGATTATGCGAGTCTTCATTGTTTTATCTCAGCAAACCAAAACTGGCGAATGACCCTACAGAAGCAGCGATGATATTGCGAAACAAAAATTATAAACAGTTTTGAAGCTTAACTGTTACATTACTCCGAGTCTTAACACAATAGCTTGATAAGGATTTGAGAACAATTTAAGTTCACGACAATGACATTTAAGTATTGAACGAGCTTTTATAGAGATCTATTAAATTTGATGACAAAGAACATACAGTACACAATGCATTAGAAACCGATGAATTTTCAGCTAACAGTCAATGAAGACAACAAATAAGGCCGAGACAGAACTCCAATGACTTTAAAAACTGTAGAATCTTTTTTGCTGTAGATAATATGTTATATACCAGTCATTCTGTACATTGGCATAGAAGTAATTTGCATGTCATGTGAGTGAGGTTACCGTCTGTCTCAGAACTCTCAGACACCTGTAATTGGATTACGAAATTATTAGGACCAATTGGTGCGGAATGTCTGGACAGAGATTATTAAATGTTATCAGAACCTGAACAAGTATTCAAATGCGCACTCTAGTTCTGAATTAAATTTATTCACTTTGATATTTGCTTCATTGCCATTAAGTGTTGAGTTACTCGTCAATGAGAAAGCTTTCATATTCCAATCGCAATTTTTGGCGTATCTAAGACAAATCTTTTGACCTTTTATACGATAATAATAGATACAACAGATTTTATTGAAGATATGATATCTATTACGCAACTTGATTGTTATTTAATAAATATGAGTACACCTTACTAACGTTACGTGCTAAATATAAGAATTTTATGGCATCATGTTGCATAATATTGAAACAAAGAAATTTCACTCGCCGCCACTATTTCGCTTGTGATTTTCGCCATGAACATAAAGTGACAAATATATCCGTCTAGTTTTAATTACTGATCTCCATGAGAACAGGTCCAATAGAAAATGCAAATGGTGGACGCAGGCAGTAAACGACTACTGACTAGTTGACTACTGTAGGTCAATTCTGCTATTTTATTTTAATCTGTAACGCATGAGGAACGCTTATGTTCGAATGTTATTGGTATTCTGCCAGCAAAAGGCAACCGTGCGTTTTGCTTGCCTTCGGTTTCATTCGGTTCCATTCGGTTTGTTATTTTACATAAATCAAAAGCATAAAACAAAAGCTTACATTTCAATCATCAATGTTTATTCTGCTGAGCATTCCTTCTTCAAACGCATTGATTACGCAATTGTAAATTTTAAGCAGAATTGGGGTGCTGATTGTTTTATTTAATCAGCTTCTAAATTTACAAACATAAATTCTGAAGTTAAAATTTATTTTGTGTTTAATGTAGTCATACTATTAAAATTTATAGATACTGTTCAAAATGCAAGTTGCGAATTTTATGATCTCTGATGAGAACCAGCTGCTTTATTAAAGATATGGAATGTGGCGCGTGTGAAGTTTGCACTAAGGACCTCATTTTTCGTAACACTTCGGTTACGTGATATTGCTATATTACTGCAGTTACAATAATGGGAGCGACAGTGCACAATACGAAAGTGCTTCGGAATCGCGCCTGAGAACTTTTGTCCCAACTACTTACCGTAATCTGATAGATAAGTGGACCTTTTTAAAATTGCTCGTTTCATGGATATCTACATTTTTATCACATTAAGGTTGTCTCATTGTGTTAGTATAAAATAGTGTTTTAAAGTTGAGTGTAAATCACTGTAACCAACATCATGTCAATAGCGTTCTTTACTTGTAATAAGTTCTCATCGCTTACAAATCTTTTGTTTGTTTTGTTCATTATATTCATTATGCAAAGTTGAAGTAGAAAGTAATATAAATCAATATGATGAATTATGAGGCTGTGCATGTCAATACAAACGTCTTTGATTTTTGTAAACCTTTTGGTGCAAAGAAATTTTCCATTGTATCTTCTAAAGTGACTCTCTTGATTCACCTCGAGATGACGTTTGTATGTGATGTTGAAAAGAAGGAAGAAGTCCGAAATGCTACGCTTGACGTGTTGGCTATACATGACGAGCGGCGCTGATCGAATGACAGTAAATCACTATCAACATCGACGGCCACGAAATATCGCTGTCGACTTTGCGGTGTCCGGCGGAAGCGGGTCCGATAGCCGGTACAGGTCCTGACAAGTCAGCGGAAGCCCTCGGAAGAGGCTATCAGAAGCGTGTGAACCAGGAATGCGCGGGCGCCGCCGCCATTGTCGCGGTGACCTCGCATGCGCGGCCCAAACGACATTGGGTTAACACAGTAACACTGTTTTTTGTTGATGATAAATGATAACGTTATTCCGGGTAACTACTACAATAAATTTATATGCAGCGTAAAAATTCTCTTTCTAACTTGCTATTTTAGAGGAACCGACCGACAATATCATTACTTCATCTGATGGAACATAAATAATAATGAAGTTCATACCTTTTCACGCTTCTCTTTATTCTAAAGGACAAAGTCAAAACTAAAACATATTTTTATTATGATCATAGTATACTGATGGTCTTATGAATAAGGTATCAAACAGCCCCCGATAGAAATTAACCAGTGATGTAGAATGGAAAGAAAGGTCACATGCTGGCTAAGTACCTTCGCGCGTTAAAACAACTTCGACGGGCATAGGTCATTTAAAGTCTTCACTAATAATGACATTCAAAGTTAAAAACGATCCTATTGAATATTAAAAAATAAACTATAAAAAAATGAATGAAATGCCTTGTTATGTTTTATGTTTAGTCAAGTTGCGTGCAGAATTTTACAAGCAGCCCTAAACTCTAATCAAGTGTCGTCGACAAACAAAAGGCCCGGAAGACTCGAGCTGTTTTGCTCGTCATCGGTCAGGTGGACCGCTTCCGACGATTCAGTGCAGTAAACAAAGCCAGGCGTGTCATAAAACTCGGCGACTGCACTTGTTACTCTACAACTACCTGACTCAATGGCATTGGAGTATTCACTTACAAAGATCATTTTTAGAACTGGTACTTTTGGGAGCATCGTTTGCTCTTTGAATATTTTTGCCGTTAGATTTGTAACAACAATAATAAAGTTAATATGAAGTTTGACATTTAATTTAAATTCTATCGGAAAGCACAATGTAATCGTAACAGAATGGTTAATGTAAATAACACAACTTGGATGCAAATGTATTTGCAAAGATCCTGATGAAGCAATAGCGTTTAATTATACGGATTATCTTTGAGCTGCGCGGGCGCTTGCATGTCGTGGTAATAACGGTATGAGTATAAAATCGACATCTGGTCCACGGGCGCGGCTGACTTGTGCAATTACTTAAGTATTATTATAAAGCTACTGGATCCAGGGTCAGGCTTATTGGCCGTTTATATGGTCTGTAAGCGTGAGAGCATTTAAGGCGCTTCTGATGTTGTGAGACTCGATAAAATTGAAACTTATTTTATTTAAAAAAAGTCCCAATATCCATGTCAATTATTTCAAGCCTTCTTGCAACATGGCTTTAACCGTCACCCGCCATGACCGGTCTCATTTTGGGAATGTTGTTCGCGCAATATCCGGTAAAGCAATGCCATCCACATTTTGCACTTTTGCAAAAGACCAAACAGGTATCCCAAATATGTTCCTTTACCATAAATGACAGGTTAATTATTGTAATGGCTGCCTATTATCCCGAACGATGGGAGCACTAGCTAATTATATAATGCTCGAGTGCGAGCGTGATTCAACAGTAATTAATTCTTCTAATTTATTCCATGGCATGTTTTTTATTCTTAAATCTTTGTTATAATCGAGAAGTAGATACAAGCGTGTAATAACTACAGTTGAGGTTGTGTAATATGTTACATAGCCTTTCTATGTGTCTGTAATCAGAATGTTTGTTTAAAAATTTTGTGGCAATTAATCGCAGTGGAGAACGGGTAATCTGTGTTAGAAAACCAGTTTTGATAAATTACGAAACTGTTGATCGCCAGCGTTTTCGGGGACCGTTTACCTGCTCAGATATCCCTTTTCCCCTTGAGCGTCCCGAGCGTCGCACCCTCCGAGATTTGCGCCGGGTGCGGGCGCAGGTGCGCGGCGCACGACGATGTTACTAACCGTCTATTTTGTAAAAACAACAAATCCTCCTGCAGCCATGGAAACCATGTCATACCTCACTCGGCCGGCTTATATTCGTAAAAAAGAACGGAGAATTTGTCGTTTCCGTTTTCGTGGAACAGTGATTCACCTCGCGTGTGAGATTATAACTCTATGATTTATACGCAGATTGTTGTTGCGGTCAAACTTTAATGTTAGCTGGAATAAATTTGGTTTAAGTACTACTTTATATTTAATATTCGTATAATATTATATATGCACGTACAGTCGGTAGGTTGCTTAAATAATTTAAATGGCTTTAAGCTCGTCATTTGGAGTGGCTTTCACTAGTAAGTCACGCGATGTCTGCTCAGTTCCTGCAGCTAAATGATAGCTGGGTGATTTAGCTTGTGGTTTTGAGTCGTAATTATTTTGGTCCAAAGACATTTCTGTGGTATTATTTTATAATAACATTTAGGAAGTTGCTTGCGTTGTAAATTCAAAGGCAATGTAAGTAATCCTTTGCATTGAATAGATTTCTTAAGTTTATGACGTTTTGCATTCAAGTAAGTATAGTCTTCATACGATAACTTCTCATTTAAGCCAACTTACACTCTAGTTATTCGCTGGGACCCACAATGAGGATATGAAATACTGGTATTGCGTCTGCGCTCGCTCGTCGCTCGCTCTAAATTACGTGCATTACAGTAAAACGTGAAACGGGGCTTATTGTGAGCTAGACGTATATGGGATATTTAAGCAGATTCGAGTCGATTCCTCGAGGATATTAACCTACGGGTCGGCAACTATTCCTTAACCTTTAGCAGAAAATTGGACAAGACTATTGAATCTAATTAGATGATACTGCTTTTGGGACAACATGGACCAATAGAAATTTTGAAAGACTAACCAAAAATAGATATAGTGATTAAGGATAAGTTCTTCGAAATGAATTATGATGATTCTTCATTTAACATTGAACGTCTATTATAAATGGATTATCTTCTTGAGAAATACTGTTCGCAATTGTAACCCACTTTCATTTTTGAGGTATTGCAAGAATAATTGCTAAGGGTCAATTTTTGATCCGTTGTCAGGTTGACCAGTAGGTTAAAATATGGACCAATGGCGAAAACGTATGATGTCGTCATATGACAGCTTAATAGTCGAATTCGTTAATGTAACTAAAGATAAATAATCATAGACAATTTAACAATAACACCGTGCTGGGATTAGTAACATGGCTGCTGGCTGCACAGCTGATGTATATTGCTATGAATTTTCATCGCAAATTTAACAATTTATCAAGCTGACGTCACACATTTTGGCGTTTTAATTGACGCTTTTGGTTTAGAATTTAACCATTGTGGTTACGGATCAAAACCTCACTCTAAAGCAACAATATTGAAGAATTAAGCGATATGCTGTTTCAAAATGAGTTTCCTTGTCAGCAATAATAATACAGGTTCATACTTCATTGCGTCTTAAGTGTCTAGCCTCTTAATTATTATGTATCTCGGAATTTCACAGTTCATTCATTTACATATCTGCACGTAAGTTTAACACTCGGTTGTTATGAGTCATCGTGCGTATGCGTTGTCAGGTCAAGATCTTAAGTGAGCTTTTAAAAACGGTATATTTTATCTAGATGATATGTTGTGGTCAAACATTAGTATCTTTATACTGTTGAATTTAAAACAAAAATAAATGAAAAAAATTTAAATCCTTAATATTAACTTCGTGATACATGTTGTTAGATAAAAGCTACCAAATTTTATCGAAGCTAATAAAACACGAGAGTTCAATATACCTCAAATTACATGGTCATCAAAACCGATGGACCACAATGGGCCGTGTGTAAGACAGATGATGGCTGCGGCATCGGATATGGCTGCCGACGTTATATTTATTGACCACTGGCTCTAATAATCCGATTTGAAGGTTCGGAGCTTTGTGATTAATTAATCTATCAGTACCGGTACTTTCCTTGCGTGCAGTGTAATTTATTGAAACTATTAAGGGAATGAGAATAGACTGGATGAATTTTGTTATTTTGTTTCTGGGATTAAATTTTGAATTTCATTATTAATAGAACAGTTAGACTTTTGTTAGAACGTGTTCTTAAGCTGCATTTAATATATATTTTGATATTAAAGTAACAATTATCTCGCATTGAATAAACATTAACAATAATCTTAATTTTAGTTTATTTCCGGATCTAATCACTTTGCTGGCAAATAACAAGTTAATTACAATGACATATTTCATATATACTGGTATTATTTTGACTTTACTGTGCCCATTTACACTTTTGCATTATCAAGTCTGATAATGATTTGATTCATTAGTGGTGATGCGTGTCTTCTTTTTTTCTCTAACGTCTACAGTTAGTACTAAAAATAATATTTGCATGTGCAAATCTCATCGGAACACTACAAAAAACATCGCCATCGTTATAGTTACGACGAATCGAAATATCTTCAGTGAGATTATTTTTGAGATGGTCCAAGTTTGCCGCTCACGACAAGATTGTAAGATGACCAGGAAAAGATCGTAAATCTTCAGTCTTTTATTTGCTTGGTCTACTTAAATGTTTGAAATTTTGCAGCGTTAACAAAGTTTGTTATTACGTTTAAATTAATATAAACGATAAACGTTAGGACTGTAGAACAAGAAAAACTAAACTGGTAATTGCTAAGCTGGTAATTTGTGGTTTCATATTTACGATCAGAACGCTTCGGTCCATGAATTGAACCATCTTGAGTCGATAACGGCTTTCGACAAGTCTATTCTAGATGATAGACACTATTGTGAGCTAAGTAATGACTCAGAGCGGTCGTAATAACACCGTATAGTGTTCAGATGGTGTTATTGCCTTAGAATCTTCAAGTCGTTCAGAAATATTAGAATTTAAACCATCTCCCCTGTGAATTCGAATCTTAGTTTCAGTCCGATCCGACTTATTGGTATATATGCAAATTGAAGTGTATGTTGATGATTTATGATACAGTTAGCAATTTTAAAATTTTGTTTGTGAATTCTGTTCATCTAAAGGCGTAGATTAAACTTCTCGGTCCTTCTCCGTAAACACTATAGCTTTGAACTAACTCATATATTAGGTTCTTACCTATGAAATTGGGTTTTGGTATGGAGATTTTGGGGATGTCTGCATTTTACATACTAACATTTTATCTGTTTTCTTCACAACGACAAATCCCGAGATAATAATATTTGGCATGCATCATTAGACAAGCTTTAGCAATATGTGTGTGAACACGCTTGATAAAAAATATTCATCGTTTTTATGTTAATGCAAATCAAATGATGTATTCGGGAGGCACTTAAAAAGAGTTGTCTCCGTGTCCAATTTTAACACAATTAAACTTATAACAAATTATCAAAGCAAATAAAAAATGCTCAAAAATATGATCTTTTTTTAGAGGAGTTGATTATTTTTTAAGAATACTCTAAAACTTAATAGGTACAGACAAAATACTAAGAGAGAAAAAAAACGGCAATTTCATAGGTAAGGACCCAATACTTACTTATAAATAGTCTAATTACTATAGCATACTCTGACATGAATATTCACTTAAATCGCAAAATCGAATTATGCAAATGGCAAAGAATCGAATCATGTTTCCGCAGTACCAATTAAGTTTCAATTAATATAAATCTTTTCAATAACAGTTTGGAAAGATGGTTAACGTTTCTGCTGTTATAGATATAATTATTTGTTTCTTAGAAAATGTGTCATCCATATCTGTTTACCTAATGTCATTCCAGAAAGTTCCATGTTGGGAACAAACAAGGAAAGTAATTAGACCTTATTTATTGTGCTACCTTATCTAAGGACGGCGCACGAACGACAACGGGCAAGTAATTGTTTGCATGCCCCATGAGCTGCGCCCGCGCATGTCCGATCCTAACCGCGGCATTGTGCTCTAGAACCCTTGTTTGTAGGAAATAATTGATAGTGTGGAATTACAGCCCTGTAGGATAAGTTCTCCGCAAGTATTTCCGATAACATTTTGAATAAATATAAACTATAAAGTAATTAATAGGAATATCTACTATTTAGGTCAGTCAGGCATCATTTCTGTCAATATATAGATATGATACATAAGATAGAAACTGTGGTTATTCCGTTTCATTGATGTTATAAAAATGCTGCCTCTATAAAAATTATAGATTTTAATAAAATTCTTATATTTCTTTAATGTGAAAGGAATATTTATATGCCACAGTAAAATAGCTCACAATTATTACATGAAAATAGATATAAAATTAGTTCTGTCTTGACAAAAATCAGAAGTGTTTAATCCTCCCTTCGTTAGATCCCTTTGTGGAGTGGATTTAAATATTGCAAATGTTACTGAATGCGTACTCGCAATCAACATTATAACATAAACTGTTTTTATTCTTGTATCCTCGGTCGAATGCTTCCAATTCTCCCCTAGACCCCTTATGACGGAAAGCGGCAGCTGCAACTAACGTACTCTACCATGTGCATGTCCCTTTCTAGCACTAGTCCCAACATTCGTTGTCTCTTTCCAACGACACTACATATCAGTCATCCGGTCAGTTATGTTTGTGGAATATCGATTTTTGTGTCGTATTAAATTTATCTCTTCTTAACATTTAATACAATAATTTGAAGTAATTTGATTCATTTATATAATTCATCTTCCTTGGTTTTGGAAACAAAATGTCTTATGGATTATGTCACCGAATAGAATTTTGTGAAATATCGAGAGTGTCATTTCTGGATACTTAATCTGAAAATATCTTGTAGCAATACTTTTCTTATAAGACATAAAAGTAGCAACCATAATCTAAACCCAAGGTGCATTACGAAGCTGACAGCATCAAGGTAGCATAAAATAAGTTCGGTATTCAACGGCCACGTGTTCTGTATCAGAACTTTTTTGGGCACTTTTTGTACACCAAGTTTTTTACTGATGCATTTCGTCTATACAGTCTATAGCGTCAAAAATACAATACGAGGGTCAAACACAACTGTCTTTTGTATTAAATACTGCGTTTTAACTATTATCTACAATCTTGTCTTTGGTAACATCCATATGGTCCAGTAATTCAAATTTGAATAAAAAGATCTTGATTCTAGAAAAACCTTTTAACTATTAAAAATATTCCTGGTCTTGGTTTATGGTTACTTCCATTTGTTTTGTTTGCAACATCGTGGATTTTGTTAACTTGTAGCTTAATCTATTAATCTGAAAATAAATTGCTCGCTAATGTTATTTCTCGTGTTACTGATACCAGAACTGTTGCTTCAGTAGTTTCACGATGTTACAAAAGGACAGCGTGGGGGCAAAGAACGATCGTCACCTGGGCTATATAACGGAAACTCGAACACAATCTATGGGCGTAATGTGTTTTTAATGGCGACTATATAAATATAGGTAGCGAGATAAATCAACAGTTAAGGACTCGATTTAATTTAAAGAAAGAAAATATATCAATTTCATACTTTGAATAACGGTATTCCATAATTTTATTGTTTGGATTTCTTTGTTATTTATGTTATAAATGAGTTCAATGTTATTTCTTAGTATGAGTTCTCACAGTTTTAATTATTTACCAGAGATTATCAGTATTACAGCGCTTCTGTATAAAACTACCGGATTCCGCAGCCTCTTAACCGTCTACTGTAGGGCAAAAATAGTCACTACCACAGTCACTACCATCACGTTGGTACAAAGAAGATACGTGACAAGCTTTCTGAAGTATAAAAGAACTCGAGATCACAATGTTGGGTTACTTACCTAACGTAGAAAATTTTCAGTGTCCGATCGACGACTCCACCGAGCTCTTTGCTGAGATTACTACGTATAATAAAATTAATGAAACTTTTTGCCGCTCTCGCTATAGCTTTTGACATTAAATCCCGCAATTTCATGTCAAGATTCCCCTTTTATAGTCTTTTAACTATTGATTCAGTCGTCATTATACATTCCATTTATTCTGAACCAGATATGTTGCTTCTGTTGATGTCCTATAAAAACCGCTGCATAAATTGATTGTCATTGTCATTACACTCGTCTGATGAAAATATATACCGTCCTTAATATTTAATATTCTATATACGTTTTTGATTCTTAACTGTATGGCTCTAATTAGAGGCTTTATTTTTAACAGCTCGGTGAGAATTTACGTTCGTGGACGGCAATAACAATTACTGATTTCGGTTCTTTAATGTCCCTCGCTTATGAATGTAAATTGATGTTATTAATGTTTTATTATTTATAAGCTAAGGCACTCAGAGCTTAGTTGCTTTGAATTAAAAATATCTTTTTTCGGAGAGGTCTTTCCGCCTTTAGTTGGTATTTTGTGATTGTAAAGTCATTCGGTCTAATCATTGTTGGTAAAATTATTAATGTACTAATTTTGAAAACATCATTGGTATTTCCAGTTGTTTTTACCGCTTTGTTTGTAAAAAGTAATAAATTATTGTTTTTGTTGCTTAAGCTATGTAAACAGGTTTATGATCTGTAATATTGTAATAAACATAATCTTTCGTTTATTTTCACTTAATTTATGAGTTGTAGGAGTTTGTGGCAATATTTCGTCATTTATTTGTTTTCTTCAAGGGTTACTTTTAATTGGTTTATGTTCGTATAATTTACGATAATACATTGAGAGTAAAATTAAAAATATATGCTTATTCCATTTCAAGTTTAAAAAAATCGAATAAGTTTTTTTAAAAGCCTTATCAGTTGAAATCAGCAAAGTTGAGTTGAAAAAAGTATGTAAAGCAAACATAGAATTTTATATTTGAGTTTGATGTCTGTGTTATATTAGGTTGGGGAAAAGGTCTTTTCGCATTTTAGTATGTATAAACTTGTAATAAAATCTCTTTGGCTATACTATTTGTATCTGGCTGGTTTTGGTATCATTGAAAGTTTAAATTTTAAAGAACATAATTCCAAATTCAAATTAGGAAAATGTGTGATTTTCATTTGTTTTTCGTACCGCCAAGATGAGTGAATCTAATGAAGAAATTCGATACATTTTAAAATTTTACTACAAAAAAGGTAAAAATGCAACGCAAGCCGCGAAAAAAATTTGCGATGTTTATGGACCTAGTGCAGTGTCTGTGAGAGTAGCACAAATTTGGTTTAAGCGTTTGCAATCCGGAAATTTTGATGTCAAAGATGCACGTCGCTCTGGTCGCCCTATTACAGATAAAATGGATGCCATTTTTGAAAAAGTGGAGCAAGATCGGCATGTCAGTAGCTACGACGTAGCTGAAGAACTGGGAATTGACCACAAAACAGTTTTGGCGCATTTGAAAAAAACTGGGTACACAAAAAAGCTCGACATTTGGGTACCTCACGAGCTCACTGAAAGAAACCTAATGAACCGTGTACTCATTTGTGATTCTTTATTACGACGTAATGAAACCGAACCATTTTTGAAGAAGCTGATAACTGGTGATGAGAAGTGGATCACGTACGACAAGAACGTGCGAAAAAGGTCGGGTCAAAGGCCGGTCAGGCTTCACAGACTGTGGCGAAACCCGGGTTAACTCGCAACAAGGTGATGCTGTATGTGTGGTGGGATTGGAAGGGCATTATTCATTATGAGCTGTTACCACCAGGCAGGACCATCGATTCTGAACTCTACTGCGAACAACTGATGAGAATAAAGCAAGAAGTTGAGAGAAAGCGGCCGGAATCAATCAACAGAAGGGGTGTGGTTTTTCATCATGATAACGCTAGACCTCACACATTTTTAGCCACTCAGCAAAAATTAAGAGAGTTTGGCTGGGAGGTGTTAATGCATCCGCCGTATAGTCCTGACCTTGCACCTTAAGATTTCCACCTGTTTCGGTCTCTTCAGAATTCTTTAGGCAGTGTCAGGTTAACGTCACGAGAGGACTGCCAAAACCACTTGTCGCGGTATTTTGATCAGAAGTCCCAAAATTTCTATAGCAATGGGATCATGTCCCTACTTACAAGATGGCAAAAAGTTATCGAACAAAATGGTACCTACATACTTTAGTTAAATGTAAACAAACTATATTAAAAAATGTTTTGATTTTTCTTAAAAATTGCGAAGAAACTTTTTCCCCAACCTATTATTAATTAGGTACTAGCTGTGCCCGCAACATTGTTCGTGTGGTTTTTGATTTTACGCCGGTAAAATGATTAAAATTATGAAAATAACATAACTTGGCGCAATGTCATCTGATTATTGTCATGTTGATAAATCTCTTTTGTTTTTTTACAATCACAAGATATTTGAAAATTCTAAATGAAATGACATTTTGACGGAATACGTCACATTACACTTGCTCGACATAGTATAATGTGACGTATTCCGTCAAAAGTTCCGTCAGTTATTGATAACCACGGTTTCACCCGCGGTTATCGGTATAAAAAGAAGTGTCTATGTCCTATCTCAGGCTCTAGACTATTTGTGTAACAAATTTCGATAAAATCGGTTCAGTAGTTTTGATGTGCAAGCCAGACCGACAGACAGACAGACAGAGTTCCTTTCGCATTAATAACATTAGTATGGTTAAACCTATCTCGAGCCATAGGTGCTTTTTATTTACTACCCCTTTTACAATATCATTGTGACACTAACAAAGTTACCAGGCTCAAAGCCCTAGGCGTATTATGTATAACGACATCAAGTCATATATTGATTTTCTTTTTTGTGGTTTTATAGCTGGCAGCCCCAAAAAATTGTGATTCGTGTACGATGTTGTTGTAACACATGGGTCAGCCAGATGTTGCGCACTTGAGAGCGAATGAGGAAGGGTGCGCGGTGGGAACTCGCGCGCATGGTATTCTGTATTAAGAAAAAATATCGCTTTAGTTGAGATTAATGAACATTTATTTAATTATTAACTTAAGTTGGTTTGGAATTACGGGCAGTGAATGGCAAATACAAAGAAGATCTAAAGATTTTTTTTTGCAAATAAAATACATTTGATCGGCAACCGTAGCCGCGGTATAAAAAGGCGGCGGTAGCCGAGTTGGGACGGAAGGGGCACTATTCGTTCCAGAGGCCGCGGGAAACGCGGGTTCGATCCCATCGCCTGTACCACTGAGTCTGAATAAAACCTCTGTACAGTTAATTGTGAATATCGCTTGTCTCACATTGCGCCTGGTGCATGGCAACAGGTTCGCCACCTGTTACATGGTGAACTATCATATTTGGCGAAATGTGGGTGTTTAACACCTCTGCCTACCCCTTCGGGGAAAGAGGCGTGATAATGTTTTGATTCAGCAACCTTTTATAATTGAATTTTTTATGGCGACCATTATAATAAACTGTGATAAACCATTATATTTTTGTGTAATAATTAACAGGAAAAATAACATTTTTAATAATCTTGACGACCTCTGTGGTCGAGTGGTCTGTATGCCGGTCTCAAGGCGTCGCCATCTCGAGAGGTTCTGGGTTCGATCCCCGGTGTGGGCAAATGTTTGGGAGATGAATTTTCAGGCAAAAAAAAACGGGAAAAATATATCTAGGATATTTATATGTATTTATCTATTAAATATATTTATCCGTCATCTGGTATTCGTACCACTTGAAGGATTATGGCTAGTTGATAGGTGTGAATGTTTGAAGAAATTTATGAAAAAAAATTGATTATTAGAACAGTTCTAAATTAACCATATTTTGTATATTAAATAAAACCCTATTAAAAAACCAGCACTGTAACAACGTACACACCGTTTAATTCATTTACCGGTCCGCCATAAGACCCCGAATGTCGTAAAACAAATATTAATGTGTACCCATAAAGGCTTCCTGTGGCTTTGATTTGAGGCGAAGCTGTTAAGTTTTGACGTAACTTCCAAACGGCGTATAAAAGTATCAGATTTAAGCCCACACTCGAATATTATTCTTAAAACATAACTCATAATGAGTTAATAATTTGAAAGAAGCTTAGGTTAGGTTGGCCTGTTTGTAAAATTTTAAGTTTCATCGCGTTTGGGAAAACTTTTAGATTAGGTTTATTGATATTTACATACAGAGATTAATTTCTAATTAGGTGTATGAATACTGGTTGAAATTGGATTAAATTGGAAATATCGTCCTCAGCCTATATTCGTCCCACTGCTGGGCACAGGCCTTCCTCATGAAAACAAACACATGAGGAGTACGATATGGGCCGTAACACCACCACGCTGGCCCAATGTGGGTCAGTGGGTAGAAACGGTTGCAATGGCAACCGGGACAAACGGCTAAACGTGCCTTCCGAAGCACGGAGGAGTTCGAGATCACAAAGTTTTGGTCACCCATTCACAGCCTGAATATGGCAAAGGAAGCTTTGTTTTCGATATCGAAAGTCAAAGCGTACTAACTACTAAGCCACCGAGCTCCTCAGTACGAAATATACTGTTTCATATTTGAAATAAGAACGTATATCACTCTAGAAAAGAAAAAAACTAAATGACTGTTGTCGTTTTAAAGAAACAGCTGCCGTTTTTTTACTTATAAGTACGTGATTGTCCATTCAATCCCTGAGGGCATATCTCCAAAAAAGGTTCGTGGTCCTATTCCGGTTTCGAAAAAATGTCCTCTTTTGAAATCGTCATTTTCCATTTAAGATTTTATGTTATTGAATCAAGACTTTCTAATTAAAAACGCAATAAAATGATGTACTACCAGTTTTGTTTATTATAAATCTTTATAATATAATATGTTCGGTAGTTGAAATATCGAATGTACATTTGAATAATTCCGCCTTATTGGTGTTCTGAGGCCACAATGGCTCATAAAAGTTAATCCATTTTATTACTGTCTCATCTCATAAACATTTAATATTGCTTTATGGATATAAATTAACGACTCCAAAAGAAGAGGATGCAAAAACTTTTTATCAGGTTATTTAACGTAGTTTTTAGTATAATATGGTATTGGTGTGCAAAATATATTTGAACATCAAAAACAAACGTTCGAGCCACGCTTCGATTGCAAGGTAGGCTTCATTTCATTTAAGGTGTGGATTTTTCTTCTTCTACCCACATCTATTGTTTCACAATCCAAACAGCATAGGGGAGTTTTTGGCGGCATCCAACTATGGCAGACGTGATTTTTATTTCAGTGATTGTAATATTGATTCGGAGTTGATCTTGTTGCGTAAAATCAGTGTAGTTTTATATAGTAAGTGTCAATAATGATGAGCAATATGGGATTTTTATTGTGGTAATCCACCTCATCGAAGTAACACCACAGTGTCTACCATCGATCGTTTAACGCCAAACTCTCCCAAGATGCATTGAAATGCACTAGACTATAGCATTTCAATGCAAACTACTGAAGAAAAGTATTCTACTGTTAACGTGTGGCTCATAAGGTCCTGAAACCAAAGCCGTAAAACTGAATATTAAAAAACAAACAGCATAGGTAACCAAATTTAATGTTTAATTAAAAAATCTTCCTCAGTATCAACATTGGAGCTAGGAACGCATACATTAAGTGAACCATGTGTTATGGGCGGTATACACGGGACATTTCCCACAGCCCAATGAATATTAATAAACAAACAAAAAGAAGGCTACTGTTGCATTTTTCAATAGACAAACACGGATTTGGTGGCGGCCAGTAGCCTCGTGTCTTGCATCTTGGTATACCAGACTGAATAAACGGAGGCCAAGTTATCGATAGCTAGTATTTGCTGTGTAATGAGGACTGTGGATTTCCAATGTGAGCACATGAAGAACCTCAAGTCCCAAAATTAATAGAAGGGTAACGTAATAATAATTGTGTTCACATTTGGTATTTTTGTAACTTTTAATTAATATTAACTTTCTTCTTGTTCCAAATCGGAAACTTGCTAGACAAATATCAAAAATATCAGTACGTGTGCACAGTAAAAATACTTCTCACTCTTAGTTGCGTTTTCAATCTTGACATTTCTTAACGCAACTCAAAGTAAGAAATTTTTTTACAATTAATACTTCCACTAGCAGTACAGCAAAATGTAAAAATTCTAATAATAGTTAAACTAAAATGTTCAAAATAATTTTAAATATCCTGAGAAGCAAGAATTAATATTATTTAATACGTTAATAATATTATTTAATTATAATAATTTAATACGTCGAATAAATACACGAAACAATAAATCAATTACATCATTATTAGACGTCATAGCTTTTCAAAATTAAAATTATCTCAATTGAAGCCCTTCATTAATAGCCAACACACGTCTACAGTTGTCCACAGTACCTTTTGCAATAAACACAGGAGTAAATGCGTAATTTATTTCATTATATCTTGTACAAATTCTTTCGCGTGCAATTAATCCAATATAATGACGTAATCGATCATAATTTGAGCGACAGCACACACAAAAAATAAGCCGTTCGTTGCTTTTGACAATTATGGTCCACTATTGTTCCAAATACGTGCCGGAATTAAAATCAGAAGTGATTATGGCTATGGTTACAACGAGGGACAAGTCTGGTCATTGTGACCTTGGTGCTTTAATGGACATATCATAATAGACCCATTTTCTAGCAAATGAACAGTAATTTTACCTCTGATTGGTAGCTCTGAGATTATTAATCTAGAGCAGCAAGGACGTGTGACGGTCGTTCTAGATTTAAATTTAATACGTATCATTTGACACTAGATTTAAGTGCTCAATTTATGACTCACATAACAATGGAACGATTAAATGACAAAAAAAAATGTTACAATTTTGAAGGTTGTCTAAAAGTCGTTAAATTAATATTGTTAAAAGGTACCTTACATAACTCAATGGTCTACAATAAAGTTAACACTAAGTTATCCTCGACATCTTGATGTGGGAATACAATGTACCCTTTTCTATCAAGATTCAATTTCTCACATTCTACAACTTTAATTTTGCGTTTACCCAATTCCATTTTCGTTACTCACGCTCTTGCGTCCTGCAATTAGCACATACCGTCGTGTACAAGACGTTTCCGCTTCGGCAAGGTTTAAGTTTGTAAAGTTCACAGTGCGGTTATCCAATTTTTAATACACCAAGACTAATTCGTGTAATCGTATCGTTTCGTACGGAATCGACGCAATCAGTCGCGGCTCTTTTGATCGCCAGTTGATCTAGAGTAATTGAGAAGTTCTATTAAAGCTGTACCTCTGTTTAAGCTTAACACGTTCAATTAATGGGTTATGTTTAATTACTCAGGTCAGTTAGTTGGAATCTTAATAAATTCTTCGAAAAAATCTACTTTTATTCAGTTGTTGCCATTGTAACCAATCTTGTATACTATTAGCGTATAGCACTAAAGATTCTTTTTGATTAGAAATGCTAAACGTGATTTAAATTTTGAGATCAAGTATAAACAATTTTTTCAATATGAATGTTACATTTTTCTTTGGAATCAAAACTAGCTTTCGCTCTGTTTCACAACTTACTCCAATAAACCAAAGAGATAAAATCGCAGTCCAAATGCAAGATTAACACGAGTCCCCGAAGAACTTTCTACGAATTTATTCAGGGATCACTTCGAGCGTTGCCGCGATTAATCGTTCTATTCTGCACTTGATCGATTTACGAGTCGATTTGTGCATCGATTTAATGTCCCCCATTAGTGCCTGTTATGGCAATAACCCGTGTTGCTCGCGGACGTTGCCGGCATTCATACGTCCGGGTACTCCCGATCGCTTTCAATGTTCAAGTTTGTTAATTGAGGTCTCTGTAAAGATATTGAAATTCATAAAGCTTGCTTTTTCAATGCGACAAGCTTACATTTTGATAGCAGCGACCTTTTCATTCAGTCTGCCTTTAGCAAAAATCACTCTTAAATTGGCTAATGGAAATTAGATCCAGAATTTTTCACTTTATTAATCCGAAAGGTTTATCTAAAGATCCATGTCTTGTGATTTGGTTAGTTTGTAAGTTACAGATTGAGAGAAATAATATGAATAAGTTTGGTATTCACACCCGCAAACACCTGGATAATATCTCGGTAAGACAGGGGCGAACCTTATACAGGAAATGTTGTGGGCTGCAAGCTAAGGTGATTTATACCGTGCTGACCACATTAGTACTCCCCAGTATCTGCAGATTGTGATTTATTTTCAATAAACTGCATCAGTAGGTGTATTGTTCTATGAATTTGCGTGCTAAGGTTTTGCTGCAATCTCCTCTTTTGAAAATAACAGAGTGTATTATGGGAATAGAATGTAGAATATGCTTTATCGAGCATATAATTTATTAGGACTTAAAAAGCAACTACTTTTTGCCACAGTAGCGGTCGCAGCGTAGACTTATTTTTATTCAATGCACAGATACTCAGCACAGTGTTTTGCTGTCAATGTTTATGTGAGATGAACTCCCAAGAGATTCCATTAAAAATTGCTAGCATAGATTAAGGGGCATTACAACCCGGACCCGTCTCGCCCGTGTTCCCGTAATCGTCGTCGTGTCTCGCCCCGGGAGCTATCGGCGATACTTTATGTTACAGCCTCGGACCGCCATAACGATTTGTCACAAGTATCGCGTCGCCGTCGATAAATTAAAGATACCGGCCGATGTGGGTACTCTAGTCCACTTCAATATATGAGACAGTTCAGGTTTATTTCGGTTACATTAAAATGTTATCACAAAAATCTTAACCAGGGTGACGAGAACATTTCTCGTTGACAAGTAACAAATTCATTAACATTTTAAGGGGCATTCTGGGTAATTGTACTTAAATCTTGTTTAATAAAGATTAAGGTTCACAATTTGAGATAGATTTTGTACTTTGATTAGGTAATTGCGTCAGGAACCAGGGTTGCGCTAACCAGCGTCCGTTTGCAAGTGTCGCTAGTTCATTAGTACAGCATTAGTCAGCCCAAGGTGTTGTAAATTGTATGAACCATTTATCCAATCCCACGCACGGTTCGCAAACAACGGGCGTGTGCGGTCAATTATTATTCCTTTAAGAATCCTGTGACAGTATTAGAAAACTTTTAAATGGAGCAAAACTTTTCTTCAACATCGACAAAAAAATATCCTGCTCGAAGGACCAATCTATTGTATTCAATTTTTTCTCGAAATATTTATTACAGGAGTTTTATTTATTACCAATTTTTGCGATGAACGACTCAATTGTTCTTAAAATATTTCGCATTGAGAAAAAACAGATTGTATAAAGCGTAAAATATAAAGTATAATGAGTTCATTTTGTGATCCGCGCTATAATGTCTGCTCTGAAGTATAAAAGTCGCATGATATGTGATGATATGATCGTCGATCAGATATTTTTTCACGTTACCTTTATTCGGTGACAGTGTACAATAAACAACGTGGACACGACTTGTGGATTTCGCCTTGCAATTAAAATTAAAATGTCCCAAACGGGTTTTTCGGTGTTCCGCTGCCGGGAAGTTTAATTGAGAGTCGTATTTAAAGTGAAGTTTACTTATCTTATTCGCTTGTTTAAGCTAAATTTGTTAATTTAACTATGAGTACTCCAATTACGATCATAGACACCAACGCTTTTGAACAGGTCTTTGGCAATTATTGGCGCTGCTTAAAGTCGTTTTGAGAATAAAATTTTAATGTGTACTTTGAACTCACGGTTTCTATTGTCTGCTGTTTAATTTTATAGTTTTACCTTAAAAGTTTTCTGTTATGGTTTAATATTCAAGACAGTGAACAGGTGTTATATTGTTGAAAATCCTTTGTAACGGACTTTATAGGTCGGGTATTTCTACATAAAAACACCATTCACCGCTATAGTACTACTATACCGGTGAATGGTGTTTTTATGTCAGTATTCATTTTGGAATAAATGGGTTCTTCTAATTTTGTTACTTAAATAACGTTTGAACTAGGAAAAAAATATGTCGTTACTGGTTCTTGGTGTCTGAGACGAAGTGCTAGCAATCCAAAAATTATATTGGGTCCTTACCTATGAAATAGGTGATTTTATTCTGTCTTAGCAATTTGTCCGTAACTATTAAGTTTCAGAACATTCTTATAAAATAACTGCCTCTTCTAAAAATACACCATATATTTGAGCTCGTATTATTTAATTTGATAATTTTTTGTAAGTTCAATTTTGTTAAAATTAGACACAAAGACAATTATTTTTAACTGCCTCCCGAATACATCATTTGATTTGCATTAACATAAAAACGATATATAATTTTTATCAAGCGTGTTCACACACATATTGCTAAAGCTTGTCTAATGATACATGCCAAATATTATTATCTCTGGATTTGTCGTTGTGAAGGAAACTGATAAAATGTTAGTATGTAAAATGCAGACATCCCCAAAATCTCCAAACAAAACACCAATTTCATAGGTAAGGACCTAATATTTACGAATAAAATAGGTTGAAACCAAAACATTTTGGAAACATTTTCTGTGTTTACTTCATGTCGTCGGCTGTACCACAAAGGCGGCAGTAAATGCGATATCTAGTGCAATGCCCCTATATTGTCCTAACACATCTGCTCATTATCAGCCCACAATACCACAATTGTACAGTCCAACCTTATACGGCACTCAGCCGCAATTGTCTAGGAACTTTGGGCATATTCCTTGCAAAACAAGATCCATACTCCGGACTTTTAAGGCTTTTATGTCAATGCTGTATTTTAAATTAAATAGTTCTGAACTTAGTCTTATTTAGTCCTAATAAACTGGTATTTATTCTACAGAATTATTTAAATATTTCTAAGCTTATAAAAAGTTCAATAATGCAAGCTATCTTATAATAAATTATTTAAAAAGAGTCGGCGGCAATTTGTAGCAAGAAATGGTTCAAGTTGTACGGCAGCTTCCAGTATCCAAGGTTAACGTGTTATGAACACGTAGCAAAATGCCTCAAAATTATTTAGGATCATTCTATATCAATGAAGCCACCAAATGGTTGATCATTTAAATGTTTTTTTAACTTATTAAGGTTTTTTTTTGTAGAATTTCTTTCATCTCTGTGATTTTATTAACTTGAAGAGTTTGTCTAATTGATTAACATATCCACTGATTCTGCTAATGGTCATATTACATAAAAAGTTAAATCTGCAACATCCATAAATTTTTTTCTAATGGAGCTTTGAAAGCTTTTTTAAAGTTAGTTATTGTGTTTTGTTAAAGATGTCAATTCTTTTCAGAAAAGTTTTACTTTAAAATCTCGACCTCTGGAAGGCTTATTTATGTGTTGTGATTATAAATCAAATGTAACAATTATCAAATGTAATATATCAAGTAAAAAGAAACCTTGAGAAACTATTTTTAGTGCTAAAAAATAACATTCCGGTTTATTATAGTTACATAATATCATTTTTAATGATTTTGGCATTCACGTATTGGTAAATGGGTCGCGATCATTTATTAATTACTTTTTGAACTCTTGCATAGATGAGAGAACAAAGAGGTCCCAAGGTTTTTGGACGTCAATTGTTACAGCGGTTATTGTCTTCGCGACTCGTCATGTAATATTGACGTTAAAAAATTGGTCCACGTTCGACAGGAGAAAGCAATCAAATTATTAATGGGCCCATCTGAACATTGTGTGAGTGGTCCATACGTCTCTGTTTCGACATCCATTGTGAATACCATGCGACGGGTAATGAGACGAAGAATTCACGTACAATAGCGCAGGTATTGTCACACGTGAACCTATGACAATTAGTTGACAAAGTGCTGAGATTGATGGCCTGGGGTGATTGAACGTGTAGCAATATGCGCTTGGGCTTCAACTTGAAATGAAAAGAATTTTGACTGCAATTAACTATTTTGGACCTTTGCATAGCCCCATACTTAATGATCATATTTTTTTTACAATTAAAAACATCTCTCTCAAATCAAACCTTAGGGAACACTTAGTTCCAAAAGTAGAAAAAACACATGAAGAATCGTATGAAGAAGAGTATGAAGTTCCAAAAGATAGGCAGTATGAATAATATGATTAGAAATGAAGTTATTTTTAAACGAATAAATCGTAAAAAGCAGGACGGAAGGGAAAACGGAAAATGTTAAATCGAGATGGCTAAAAAACCAGATTAAGATAAAAGTCCAGCACTAATAAGCAACACAGAAGCACGCCAGGTGCAACTGAAAACCTAGAATTTGCAACGGATTCTTGCGAGTCGATTTTAATCGATTTTATTCCGATGCAAATGCATCCAAAAGGTACGAAACGATACACCGTACGTATTATATTGGTTTGTGTCTCGACAGCAGCCAGTAGGTCGGTAATGGGGCCTCAAATCAGCGTAATTGCGGATGCTCTCGCTCCTCTATTGTCGCATCCGCTCGTTCGCCTTTGATCTCGATACATCGATTTCGCTCGATCTTGTTGATTTGTCTGTATCGATCCATTTATCGAACACTTGCCGACACTAGAGTAAATAATGTGTTGTTGAGCCTTCTTTAAGAATGAAATTTAGACTGGAAGGTTTATTTTCGTGTTGTGATTATAAATCGCATAGTTAAGTTATCAAATGTATATCAAGAAAATGCAGATTAATTTCTGTGCCCAAAATTGGTCTGGAATAATGAATTTCGACATGGTCCAGGAGACATATTGCGGTTTGGTGTTGGTTTCACAAAAGTATTACACGTTATTACGGATGACATGCGATAGGCGAAACCGCAATTACTTTGGAAACTGGCACCTGAGGTTCCATTTATTATTGTATGACTGTAGTGTCGCTGTGGTAACAGCCCGAAGTTTTAGTATATATGTTTTTTTCTTGCTTTTGTACAGTCAGCGTCAAATAGTTAATGACAGTCAGGGTGTTCAATTAGATAGACTCTACCAATAGGTCAATAATATCGGTACAAATAAAGTTTTCATATTCTTAAACACACAAAAGAGCTTCCATATAATATATAAGAAAACTCTTTTGTGTTATCAGCAATATGGAAACTTTATTTGTACCGATATTATTGACTATTTGGTAGTGTCTAATTTATTGACCACCCTAAGTGTCACTAACTATTTGATGCCGACTGTATGATATAGCTTTCATCCATTGCGTTGTGCTTTAGATAATAATGGTATCAAAAGTATGCCAGCATTGCTGGCAAAGGTAAATACAGGTATTACCGCGGTAGAAAAAAAATCTGCAGGTATTGCCGAGGTAAGTAATATTATTGCAATTTTATGCCTCTCGAAAAGTTAAACTTTTATGAAAGATCGATCTATAACCGTTTCATAAAAGTTTACTTTTTAAGTGTAATTGCTTAAAACTGCGATAATATTACCTGCAGATTTTAACTACTACGGTAATACCTGCGATTACCTCAATATGACAGTTATAAGTAGGTAATTATACTTATCTACTACTAAGCTTTACAGTACAGGTACCTCTTTAAATTGAATTAAAAAACAAACAAAATAATTTTGCCTAAAACTACAAAAGACTTTAATGCCATTGAACTTAGGCATATTCTTCATTGGCAATTGTGAAACTCTAACTAGTCGGTACTTCGATCACATTCTACGATAGAAGTCGGACTAAAAAACGTTCCATTATCTCGAACCTTTTGTTGACTTTGCGCATAGAAAAATCAAGAAGACAAAGTCTGATTATGATTAATGTTTCTCGTACACAAAAACCTTACCGTTAGATTTGGCCACTCTTATTTTCTAGTTGACAGGGTTCAAATTAAATAGTCTCGAGGCTTAACGTGCGGTTTGATAGCTCATTACATACTGTCATTGGTTGACGAACAAATCTAAAAGAGAATAGCAGATGCAGTACAAAAAGCTTCATTAAGACACGGTGTCGGCAACCTTTGAAGCTGCAGGCGTAAGTTATAAGCGATAGATGTTAAAATAGAAATGTGAACCATTCAATTCTAGTTGTTAATTGAATAAACAATTAAAATATAATATGTCAAATGACGATTTCATTACTACATTATTTTCTTTTCATTGAATAATAAATTTTTCTGCGATTTTTGCTGTGTATGAATGAAGCTGTTTTTAAGGAACTTGTTACCTTATTCTTTAAAATAAAACAGAAAATTCTATTATATACTAACTTAAAAAGGAGTTCGTTAAGGTAGGCAGAAAATCGCCGACATTATTATTTAGGTTTTAACAAGACGTCAACAGGCCTTATTTAAGGCACAGTTCACAGAGTTAGGCAAGCGATATTTATTAAAAAGTTTGTGGGTTTTATTAAAATTCAGCACAGCCGGCAATCGAACCGTATCCAGTATGATAAATGGCGTGTTTCTCATCATCTATCACTGCATTAATCTTAATAAAATATGTTTTATGTGTTTACGCTTTATTCTTATTACTTGAACCTCACCTTTGTTACTAGGCACCGTTAGCATAAGAATACATTGCAGGTATTGCGAACTGATCGCGATATAAGTTAGATCGTCCCTCTCTGTTAAATAAGGAAAAAGAGAGATGTAGCGGTATTAGTCGCTTTTGATATTAGTCTTTCTTATCTATAGGCGGCATGGTTGAGTGGTTAGACGCGCAAACCTTGAGGTTCCAGGGTCAAATTCTGGCACGGGCAGATGTTTAAGGGCACGGATGTTTTATTGCTACTTTTCCATTATGATTTTCAATATTTCTATACGGCGTAATTTTGTTATTTTTATTTTCAAGCAAAGGGAAGCTTAGATTCGAGCAAGATAGACCTAATAAAACATGTTTAACTACAGAAATCGACATAATTATAAGTTTTAAATGAAATATTAAATGTTTGGGGTTTTGTTTGGTAATTTTACGTTTTGGTGCGCAGTAAATATTATGATAAAATAATAAAATTTGCAAATTATCGATAAAAAATATTACTCACCTCAAAAATAGATATCCAAAGTACATTTAAAGGAAAAAAAAAAGAAATCATACGGAAATCAGTGGCGCCAGTGAATTATTCTTCTTGTATTTTTTTAATAAATGCATATTTATTTACAAAAATTTCGACGTCGTTGTTTTGGCCTATAATTCTTCTTTTCTGATAAATATCAAAAAATCCAGAAAGTGAACAAGAACTTTTTGATGGCAGTCGCGCCCCAAACGTTTCGTCGCATCTAAAACGTTCCATGGATGCGCGGGCGCCGCTCTCGCTGTCACAGAGGGGTGACCACCCTTACAGTATCCTCAGCGGAACAAATAGTATAGTAATAATAATATATGATCGATAATGCACTTTGGTACAATATTTTGTTAGCTCCATTCGCAGTTTTAAGTTTATTACAAAGTTTTTGCTGTAAAAATGTAAATACTAATTCTGTGAAATAGAGGTTGAAATATTTACACATAAATATATTTGATTATGTCAAGATTATATTACAATATAAAAGTATTTATAGGAAAATAAACACTGAAAGAGCTACTATCACCGAATAATAACAAGTATAACAACAATTTTTAAATAAAAAGAGTTGTTATATAATATGAAACACCTATTTTGAGTCAAAGAGTAACTAATTCGCATACAGGCAGGATTTTTATATATTGTAAATAAAATACACAACACTTTAAAGTGTAATTTAATTTGAAACCTAATCTATTGAATTAAAGACTCATTTATAGTCATAATCATAAAATCGTTAGATGTTATATAATTTTGAAAACACGCCTGATTTACTGCCTTACTTAACTCGCTGGACGAGTATAAATTTTAATTGGGCCCAACGATAAAAATGGTGAATTAATGATAATTTGAGGAGCTCGGTGGCGTAGTGGTAAGTACGCTTTGGCTTTTGATATGGAAAACAAAGCTACTACGCCACGGTCAGACCTTGGATGTTTCTCTATTAGGAAGGTCTGTGCCCAGCAGTGGGACGTATATAGGCTGAGGACAATGATAATTTACAAAAGTTTCTTAAAATTTTACTGTAAGGTTTTAGCGGCACTGTTGACTTAACTAAACTAAATGTAAAACAACTTTTAAATTTTTATTGAAAATGTCCTATTATTTATGTTTTTTATTCTAGGTCACCGCTTCAGGCAACGAAAAGTAAAATATTTCTTTAATATTATCATTTCATTAATTTAAATTGCCACTTCCTTTACATATACTAGATATTTATGGTATATATAATATTTGACTAATAAAAATAAATCTAGAGTTTATATTTGTTGTGTTTGGTGCATGGCAACAGGCTCGCCGCCTCTAGCTTAGTGCCATAAATATGTCAAAATTAAAACAAAAAAATAGAACAGAAAATATTAGTAGCATGCATTTGTTTCCCAGACTCTGTAGGCATAATCGCCATGTTTTGTAGTTTATAGTGTGTTACCAATCTGCGATAATATCGAGGCTATCTACCACATCTATGAGATCTTTGTTAGAATCAACTGCTTACTATCGTAGCTAACGGATATATATGGATATGAATATTAATATATACAGAATGTCTTATCTATGTTATGCTAATGTCTCCGCTGAGATCGTATCGGTTATAAAAATATAATGATTAAACATTTACATCCAATTATTCAACTTGTGGTGTCATAATCTCGGCTTATATATATCCCGCTGCTAGTACAGGCCTCGGAGAGATTCATAAGGAATTGGGTTGAGATGCCAAATCCTGGCTCAAAGTGGATTTGTGCCTAATGTAGGGGGTCAACTGTTTAACGTGTGCTCTGAATCACGAATGAAATACAAAGTTGTAATAGGGATAGTCTAGTAATATATATTCACATTTAAGAGGTGACAATCTTTATTTCCTTCTAATAAGAGTCATTTACTGTCAAAAGTGGTTACTTTTAGAGTGGGCTGTACTTTGCTCTGTGTGGTAATCTGTCAGATCATTACATTTGTCTATGTTTCGTCTCTTAGCTATAAATTAATTTAACACAATTGTCGGTCAAAATATTTTTTCACACTGAGTTCAATATAATTCTACAACATTCTTGACATGACGATAGATCGTTTTTTTATTCAATAAGTTTCCAATATTGCGAAAGAAACAAGCTTATCACTTAAATCCTTAGTGACTGACTGTGAAGACACATCTTCATTAGCGAATTTCTTCAGAAATCGCCGATTACAACTTTAGTTGTAAAACATGTTTAATTAAAGTTTAATTCTAATGTAAAATGTTGGTTTCACTAATAAACTTACGGCGATCGCTATTTGGTGTGAAATTTTTGATTGGCGTCAATTATTTTGTTCGTCGTCTTCACCTACTCTCAGTGGTATTTTGGGTTGTAACTTTTTACGATTTACCGTCACGCGATGTACACTTTTTGTTTAGTTTCCATGGATGGAAGTGTTAGCCATTTTGGATTTATTAATTTTTAAAAAGATTCTGTTCATAGATTTATAGGCAGGTATGGCAAATTTAAGTAAAATTTGCGATTGCTCTTTGTATGGCTTTTCGCTATTTTTGGTACTGCTGATAAACTGTTTGATCCAATATTACTACATCTGGTAGAACAGTCTTATTTGGCATAAAAACTATACCACATCTAAAAGACAAGGGGTTAATAATTCTTTCTCTAGGCTATGTTTTAATTTCACAAATTTATTGCCAATTTATGTTTTTAATGATCGTAATATAATCTTGAACTTATTAATGGATTAATGGTTCAACATTCCTGTTCAATATGTAGATCGGTTTATAACGAAATGCTTAATTCTCTATCGACGTTCGATATACATTTTGCCTAAACAACACTAACTAAAAGAAAAGAGACTGTAGAGGTGCCTACAAACTTTGTAACATATTATAAAACTTGTTTTATAACACGTCCATATGATGTCCACATTGCAACATAAAACAATACTGTACACATTACACACAACAATGCAATATAACCGTTGTCGTTTGTCGTTCTTCAGTACTAAGTTATATAACATTGTTGTACATATTAATAACATGTTATTATCTGAAACATGTTATAATATAGAAATGTTGTATAACATGTTATGTAACAGTTTGTACGCACCTTAAGATTTAGATAGGATAGTATAGTCATATTTTATCATCATGCCTATATCAGAAGGGGTAGTCAGTCTACCCATACAACACCGTTATAAAGTATATTGTAAAAAAAAACTTGATTTATGCAAGTATCAAAGTTTGTTCAGCATAATAATATGAAATTAATATGAAGTAGCACTGAAATATTTTGTCAAGACTATCTTTCTGATGATGAAACATGATTACTATGGTTTTGTACAGAAATAAAGATTTTCAATAATTTATTCGCTAACAGTGTTTAAAATTACACAAGGACTTTAAACCAATTCAATGCGGTTCAAAGACTATTGATATGCTTACCTTCCTAGTAGGCCTTGGATCAGTCATAAGCATTAGATTAAAAATCGATTTATTTTTTGTTACAAAATCCGTATATTTTTACATTAAGATCTTGTCTTATTTGTAAAACGTACCGCTTGTTACCAGTAGCGTTAGGATAAAACCAGATGTTTAATATTCATTAAATTATGAGATATAAAATTCGATACCTGACTTTTAGAATTGGCTTTTCAAACAAGAATTTGGGATCTTTAATTCGATTCTCTGATAACTTTTGAAATGAAAATATTTTACGTATGTAACACGTGTGAATTTTTATATTTTTATTTATACTAATTTTAGAAGTTAGCGCCAATTGGTGCCGTCGAAATATTTTCCTTGACTATTTTGCTAATATAATTTTTATTCAATTAAAAGTGTGACTAATCAATGTTTATTTAAAACGAAGTATTTTCCAAAGTACAAGAAGGTATGATGACATGTTTTATTTTTTGTTTTATAGTGGTTGGCTACTTGTTTGATAACTTATTCCTTAAATACTCGTGTTTAAGACGCTAGAGGAATAAGAAAATATTGGGTCCTTACCTATGAAATTGGTGTTTTTATTCTGTCTTAGCAATTTGTCCGTAACTATTAAGTTTCAGAACATTCTTATAAAATAATTGCCTCTTCTAAAAATAGACCATATATTTGAGCTCGTATTATTTAATTTGATAATTTTTTGTAAGTTCAATTGTGTTAAAATTAGACACAAAGACAATTATATTTAATTGCCTCCCAAATACATCATTTGATTTGCATTAACATAAAAACGGTGAATAATTTTTATCAAGCGTGTTCACACACATATTGCTAAAGCTTGTCTAATGATACATGCCAAATATTATTATCTCTGGATTTGTCGTTGTGAAGAAAACTGATAAAATGTTAGTATGTAAAATGCAGACATCCCCAAAATCTCCATACAAAACACCAATTTCATAGGTAAGGACCTAATATATCACACTAGCTGTTGCCCGCGACTTCTTCCGCGGTTTTTAACTATCCCACGGGATGACACGTCAAGATTTTAGATACTTTGAAAATTTAAAGGGTAACTTTGGGATAGTTAAAAATCCATAGTAACCGCGGACGGAGTCGCAGGCAACAGCTAGTCTCTTGATAAAAGGCAATATTATAATCAAATTCTAATCCTTCATAAAGCTTAGTATAAGGACCAGTCGGTTTTCCCATAACTAAATTCCTGAGCCTAATATAAAACGAAGCTTTATTTAAATTATTTCGTTAAATATTCCTTGGGCATCGCATCAGCTGCGTGGTCGCCAAACTGGCATGGCAGCGTTTAGTCGGTTTTAGAATTAATTTCGATATATCTTTGAACTAGAGATGTTAAACTGGGGTGGTTATTTAAATGAGTGATTGTAACGAGTATGCGTTTAATTATATTCTATGTGTGCTAAGTAGGGTTTTAGGAAACGTAACACAAGAATATCAGGGTATACTAACACGAAGATTTAAGCAGAGATGAGAGATTTAACATAGGTCCTTATTTGTTTATGTCATATGGACCAGGGCCCGAGGCGACACAGGGATCGCGAGAACTAGAGTATGGAGTATGGATGAGCCTTTACGTTTTCGACTGGAATTTGGCAGTGATAAATACGATCTTATTTAACACGATCGGGAATCAGGTACCGGTAATAGGGTAGTTGACTTATATCAAAAGTAATGAAAATTATGTTCAATTCACATAGTATTTAGTACAAGGGTCCAAATGCCTAGGGGTAAATTGCTGTAGAAGTTCAATTTAAACATGTTTAATTTTTGCTTTTTTTTAACTGCCATAAACGGTCGGCTGTGTCAGTCTGTGTCACGCATGCGTAATGCATTGTTTACCAATATCGTGACGTTACGGCACAGATAAATCATAGACCATCATGACCGAAGGCGTTTTTGACTAAGCAAAAACGTAATTAAAAATATAAAATTCATTGTGCTAAAGGCCTTAAAAAAATATATTATTTTTTATGGTAATAGCAATGTTTTATGAGGTCCAATAAAAAATGGGTCAATTAGTCTATCGTTTATTGCAGTTGGAAGAGGAAAAGGCTTTTCATTACTACATTTAATATTGATGGTTCTCATTATTCTGAATAAGTCTGGATACATAAAAAAACAATCAGTTTCCACAAAGCTAGAACGATGTTTAATATAAAAAATCGATTTACGAGAACCGTAATTTATTTAGATTATATTGGTAACGGTCTTATCGAATGCAAATATAACTGTTTGCGTATCCTTGCTTATTCTCCGCGGAAGTCGAGTCGTAGGCGAATATTTTTTTTAATTTACTACATAATAATATATGTTTTTACATAACTCCCTATATCAGCCAGTATGCGTTCCCACGGTCCCGAGATATAGCTATCGGTCCATTTCCGTACTGACTCAAAACACATATAGTGTTATGATAATGCATCGGATCTAATGTAGACATGTTTGAACTTGTTAAGTTCTTATTATCTTGTGTAATTGTCAAATAACAGTATTAATGTAGGAGTATCAATCGTGTTAAACTTTATCATATTGACATAAGCTTTGTGTTTGCTTGCTCTATGTATTGGCATTTGATTTTCCTTCATTTTGTACGAATCCTCATTTCCTATAGAAAATTAGAAAATGCATAGTTGTACACCTTCACTATTTATACAATTGTAAATAAAGCGTTGTCTGACAACACGAAAAAATCTTAATTTCGTTGTTGGTACATACATTTACCTCAAAATACGTTGTTGCAAGTAATTCATTAAGCAAATTGTACGTTGAGTAAATGACCATAGTAACTCCCAAATATTTTTAAAGAAAAACCACTATTTGCGATTCCATAAAATACAAAGTTCCAGGAACCGGTAAACATTGTTAAGTTTTTCCTTTAAACGGCAAACTTGGGTCCGGCAAAAACAATGCTTGACCTTATAAGGTGAGACGGCTCGCTCGCCGGGTTTTTGTGAACTCGACTCGACATCGAGATGTAGTCCGATTCGTCCTTAGCAAAAAGAAAGGCTTTCTATTATAGTTGCGAAGCTTTTGTCTTTTTAAAAATAGAACAAGATTTAAAAATGAACTGAAGTTACGCAAAAAGTTTTTACGCCAGAAATATTTTTTTTGATGCCTGATTAATATTTTATAGACACATTGGCATGTGTTGTAATGTTGTTCATATTTTTTTTGTCAACTTTCGGCGTTCTCAAGACATTAGAAAATCGTTTTATACAATCCAAATCTTCGTCATCAGCCCATTCCTGTTGCCTGTTGGACAAAGGCTTCCTCTAAATAATCCAAATATTTTAGCTGAATGATTTTGTACCTTTTGGGTGTCTATTACATTATTGTTTTCTAGAGGTATGTTACAAAATTAGGTATACCTTGGCTAACTTTGCTAAAAATATTGAGGATAAATCGAAGATGTATCGTAATCTTAATCTCTGTTAGCATTCGATACACAAGTCCAATATTCGGTAATTGTAAAGGAAACGGCGTTATCAAATGTTTACATTTGTTCAAATTCTCATTCCCACGCGCGCGTCCGACAGTGTGGCAATGTTTGGGCTGTTGATATCTTATCAATTATGCTAACGGACTGATTTCTTTCTTTGGTGAAATTTACAAGTAAACACTAGACTGTTTAAAATGAAGTGTCCGTCTACTTGAAAGGAGTGTAAGGTCTGTTGTTTAACCAATTGATAATAGTAATTACAAAGAACGAAATCCACGCACCTGGTTTGCAATGAAATCTCAGTGAAATTTTATTATATTTCTTTGATTGTTGATTGTAAAATTCTAATTTTGTTTATCCCCTGGACTGTCACTGATCTTTTCACAATTGATTTCCTGTTGTATCTACAAATACGAGTATATCTGATGATAAGTTATGCTAATTAAGGAATACAATATTTTATAAATTAATATTTATTTAATGAAACTCATTTTATTATGAGAAAGTATCTAGACTTTTGTTTTGGATTTTTTCAACCAATCTTTTCTTCTCAAAACACTGAAATAAGTTACTTATTTTCTGAGTAGGTAAGTGCTACCAAAAATATTTAAAAATTATACAAGTTCGTTTGATTAAGATAACACTTGTAAGTTGCCGTTAGGAAGGCATGTTATTTTAAAAGTATACCAAAAACGCATAATACCATGCGCCATGAGAACACAAACAAACTTAATTCGACAAACATTTGCTAGTAGGTACCGCTCTATCACTTCTTATTGATAGTATCTGTTTACCAAAATAAGTGTTATCGGAATAAACATGGCGAAATTTGTAAAAAAGTCTCAAAAACGTTGTAATTTCCCGCAATATGTGATCAATATGGTAGTATTGGGTAAACATCTTGAAATATTTTATGGTCTGAAACATTGTTTGGTTGTCAACGGAAAGTAAACACGATGATTCCCATTGATAATGCTATTACATTCAACACAGAAAAAAATATAGTTAGTGTGTCGCCTGAAGAGTTGATTACTGTTTCAAATATGCAAAAACAGTACAAAATCTTGAAAATTAAAGTTAACAGATAATCAAAAAACGTAAAAAGCTGTATAGGTTGGATAGAACAAAAAAAAAACAAAAATTTGAATATAGAAATTATCCAAATAAAAAGTAAATACAGTACAATGTAACTGAAATAATTGAATATCGAACTGCAATCTCGATATATCCACTCCCAGATTGGGTGGTCCCGATTTTGATTTCCTGACTGATCGATGTGTGGAGATGATATCGATACTTGCGATTCTGAGATAGCATATCGAGTATCTCGAATGCATTTTGCAATCGAATGCATTAGCGTTTAATTGTGTACTAGAATAGCTGACTCCTTTTGCGAGAGCTCTCTCGGCTGTTTTGTTATAAATAATATTATTATTATAATGTTCTAAGGTATAATAAGTCAAGTTTATAAGTTTATAAGGCTTTAGTGTATGTTTTTGAGTATAAAATACGTTACTTTTGTAGTTGTGTTAAGAGTCCAATTTGTATAGGAAACGTGAATAGCGCTTCTAGCGGAACGTAACGCATACTAAGTTTCCCATACAAATTGAGCTCTTAACGCAACTACAATAGTAACGTATTTTATACTCAAAAACTTACACTAAGGCCGCAGTTAAGTATTACCGAAATGTTTTGCTGTTGCTTACTAAAATAACCTTTGACATCTCCTTGCAACAATAATGTACAGTATGAAACGGAAGACCAGCGTTGAATGTCTGCGGTATCCGACATATGCTAAGTGGTTCGCCATTTTGTGTTACAATTACTATTAAGCATAGTAACTACTAAGGTTGATTATGTGTCTAAATAAATTATTTTCTTTCTTTCTTTTAATGATTGACAAGTACTACCGAAGCGTAATCATGGCCTGTGAAACAAATCAATCAATAGTAAAAAAATGCTATTACCTACTGATGAAAATAAAAGGCTGATAGGATGTAGGAAAATTAACTCTGATGGTGATTTAATCAACACAGAACATTGCATTACATTCGCCATCAGTTTTTTTTAAAGTACATAAAAGCACCGGATATAAATTCTTGCATTAAAGAAGCAGTACTCAGTATAATTGCCATAAAATTCTCCACACTGATCCTTATCCACATCGATTGTAAGTGTGATCGATATAACGGTATTTTGATGGTCGTTTTTGAATTTCATGTACTTTGGGATACATACATATATATAATCATGACTATTATCCCCTAAGGTTAGTCAGAGACTAGGCAAAAGCACCGCAAAAGCAGTTTATTGCCGTAGTCCGCGATTCACCAAGCAGTGACTGCTCTCAGCGTGACAGGTGGTGAGCACGTCGCCGCATGTAGAATGTAGAACTTAAATAAAATACTATAAAAAAATTAAAAGTAAACTCCCCCTAACTATGATGAAAAGAACAGTCGTAATGTAAATTATACAGCTAATAGGTAATGTAAATTTATTTTATGTCAATATTTTATTTTGCATGTAATGTTAAATCTAAAAAAAACTAGATATAGATTTTTACGTTTAGAACTTTTAAGCAGTGATTGCACGCGTATAATCATGACTGTTAATTACACAAATTTTATTATTAAGAAAGCTTTTCACGTTTCCCATAGAAATTAACATTCATAAAACAATTAAAAAAGTTGAGATTTTACAATGAAAACTTACACTAGGGGTATTGAACATCATCAATTACTGTCAAACTTACGCTTATCTTAAAAAAAACATAAGGATTGAATTACATTCAAATAGAAATACTCCGAATCCTTATCAAGGGTTAAAACAAAAATACCATAACCAAAAACTAATTAAGTAGCACTCGTCTCATTGCTTGTCTTATCTTGTAAATGTAAGCGGTTTTCTTTATTCTTGACTGTGGGATGTAGTTAGATATTACTAAAGCAGTAATGGTATTATAATAACTATTGAAAATTTTATAGTCGTTTGACGGGAAATTATAAAGGACTATGGGATGGAAAGGCCTTGGATGGGTGACCAAAACTATGTGTAAATTCATTATATTTAACATTATATGGCATAATATAAGATTGAAAAACATCATTTACCGATTTGTCACAATTTGGATTTGGTCACTTAATGATAATGAGTTCTTGAAATAAGCCGACAATGTGGTTTTATCGTTCGTACAATTTAGTGGACTTTGCGTCGATAGGTAGATTTCGATATTAACAAATCCATCTTCGCCATGTCGGACCCAGAATGGCTGTTCAAAGCTTGTAATCGCGAGTTCCTCTGTGAATTAAGAAAAAAATATCCCAAGATCAATCGTTCTTACCCACCAATGTAGGTAAGGTTAGCGTGTTCTTGCGGTAATGAAAGAAAACATCGCAAAATTGTCTAATTGCAATTTATTACCTATACAAAATTATTTTCCCAAATGCCAAATCTTCAATCTACTTATCAAGTATTTTAATTTGTATAAACCAGTTTTTATTTAAACAAATCACAGTTTATTTAATTTAATTTATTTATTCTTTATTTATTTCTTTAATTTATATGTTACTAATGACGTTCATATTAATATACATACTAGTTTGAAGTGTGATTAATTTGAATTAATGAAATTAGCAGTCACGTGTTTATAAAACACTAATTATGTGTTATAAAAATATTCTTTTAACATTTACTTATTTTTTAATTTTGGTAGAAGACAGTTTCTTCAATTATTTTATACTTAACAGTATCTTTGGGGCTGACATGTCACTCATGACAAAAACCTCTAAAATGATATCAGATTATAAAAAAAAACTTTCCACGAAGGGTGGTCAGAGGTGTTAACACCCACTTTTCGCTAGATATGTTAGGTCCCCATGTAACAGGTGGCGAGCCTGTTGCTATGCACCGGGCACAATTCACAATGAGCTGTACATAAGTTTTATTCAAACTCAGTGGTCCAGGCCGTGGTACCAGCGATTCCCGCGGCTTCTCGGACGAGTAGTGCCTAGTCCGTCCCAACTCGGCTACCGCTGCCTACACAACAGTACAAAAAAAATATATTTTTAATAAGCTGTTACCGTAGCCTGTATACAATCGTAGCACTACACTTATTCAATAGCTACGAGTATTAAGCTACAGAAATTTTTATAGTGATTTAGCTATTGATAAAACTTTCCTGATACATTCTCTGTTTGTCTGCAGGCTTTGTGTCGTGTTCTCCCTCGCCGTGCAAGAACGGTGGTACCTGTCTGTCCACACCACGCGGAGAGTACTACTGCAAGTAAGTAGCCCTTTGTTATACGAAAAACATACTAAACACCACCCATTAAGATCTATTTCTTTTAAAATACAAATGGGAATATCGTGATGCCAAGTTGAACTTTGCTATACGAAAAACATACTTAACACAACTCATTATGATCCATGTTCTACACACCACTGTAAATAGCGAGATATTTTTTATTAACAACCTTGTAATTGCAAGTTCATTCAAAATTACATTGTCAGCGGGATAATTCTGTCTTGTTAATTGTTATCACTTAAGATTGCCTTTTTTGGTTTTAACGCGGTTCTCAGTTCAATGCGAGTTTTTGGAAGTGTTACAGCATGTTGTCGTCAAATCTGTCTCAGAAAGTCATAGGAAAACAGCAAACTTCGATAATGTCGAATAAGTTGAGGATTTTTTTTGTACTTTTGCTATGTGTTTTTCGTCCTCAGCCTATATACGTCCCATTGCTGGGCACAAGCCTTCCTCATGGAAAAACATGAGGAGTATGGACCGTTACACCACCAACCTGGCCCAATGCAGGTTGGTGGGTAGAAACAGTTGCAATAACGACTTAGTTTGTCACATATACATAAATATTTACTCATGTCTGGTTAAACTATCATTGATTGGGATATTCGTAAAATAGTCTATGAGTTGGCGTCATCATTTTAAAATCATTGAAAACGTACAAAAGCATCACAAAGTACCGCAAATAGATTGGTAAAATTGCCTAATAATAATGTAATTGGTAAGATCCTGAATTATTATCCAATAGGGGATTTATAAATAAGCTCTCATCAAAATTTAACATTTTTAAAAGCTCGACTACTGACTGCTGACTATTTTTTGTTAACTAGACAGTATACATTGTAACTCTTCTATCAATCACAAAGTATTTACTGTTCTAAACATGGTAATTGTGACTATACAGTTGCATGTTACGTAATCATTAAGTTTAGATGTAATTTCCAGTGTTACTAGCTATAAATATTAGTCCAACGTTTACCGTAATCGATTTCAATACCATTTAGTCTATTGCCTATGATTTATGTCGATGGCTACCGTCGTCCGTCCGTTTGAGACACAACTTAGGCACCTTTCCCACTGGTACAATTAGTCTAGATTTCTGATTTCCTTATTCATGAATGAGTCGCTAATTGACACACACAAAAGAATTTTGTTTGCTTCAATATCAAAATAGGTCTGATTACTACTTAATTACATAAATATATAAAAAAGCTTTTTTAAATCTATTGTATTTTGGCTTTGGCTAGTTTGCATAACTACTTGAATTCCATTAAGTAACATGGGTCATTATTAGAACTGCAATATTCGTGATTCTACCGCAACTAAACGCAGAAAAATGGCTTTCTGTGGGTGTGTTTTAAAGCTCTGTGCCTAGTGAAAAAATTTCCAAATTGCTATTTTAGATTTCACTTTAAACTGTCAAATCATGAAGCAAATTGAGCCTTTTATGGAGAAAGCAGAGGAATAAAGCCTATACAGCCATGTTACAAACTTTTTCTTGATTTTGCATTGATATGTCAGTTTCGTATAAAGTGTTTGATATCAAAAATTAACGGTTACACGTTTTAAATTGAATTCAGACCGATGAGGAGGCAAAATCTTATAAAATATCAATATGTAAGCAATCGTTTCAATGATTTAACATATTTTATCGGTGTCAAAACACAATTCACGGTTTCAAAATGCTTATCTTTATATCAAAAAGTAAGAGCGAAGTATAAATTAATTAGATTATACAGTAATTTTCTTTGAGTATGTACCACGCAAAGGAATCAGTCCAAACAGCCATATCTTTGACTGATGCTAATTCTTAAGTTTAGCTTCATTCCATTTACGAGTTTTACATAAAACTCACACTAATCGCTTTAGTAATAGCTCGATCAATTACGTCAAGGAAGGAGTAAAGATTAGAGTGTTTTAAACAGTCCAGTTAGATTATACTAAGAAATTATGTCAGCAATTAAATAAGCACGTGAAAGCTTGGCTGTACTGTTTAGCAGGCGATATGAATTCACATTAAAATGATATTGTACTAATTAAAAGTGAAGATTAGATAATAAGGCGCAGCAGAGAATTTAAAAGTTTTTATCTTGAACATAAAATTCTATTTAGATTTTTGTAAAGGTATTTTGTACTTAAATATACTTTTAAAATATACCTAGGTTATCTTGATGATGTGTATCTAGCATCGTCAACTTTCTTTTATTTTCATTTACCGATTTTGTATAGGGATAGGCATATGATAATAAGGAACACACGTTAAAACTAAAAAGATAAAAAAAATATAAACTATACAACTTCATTATATTAAAAATAAACAGGTTCTCAAAATTTGGATTTAAAAGTCGTCTTAATTATTCGGCTCATTGAGACAGATTAAAAATTTCTGTTATCAATTACAATAGCCTCATCAGATAGTTCAAGTGTAACATATGGGAGAAAACCGTTACGTACGCGCAGGGACATTTGCTTACCATCACGGCTAGAGAGGGGAACAATATAGTCTTGGAAACATCGATAATACGCTAAATAAGAAGTTTTTTTATGAAACGAAGGATTAGTTAATGTTTTTTTTAATAAAGTTCAACTTAAATAATAGTTTTAATTCGAATTATGTTTATTATGTTCTATTTAGTCCCGATGGCTATTGTAACCATTTCAACCCCCCAACCCGCATTGGGCTAGCGTGGTGCTCTGTGCCCAGCAGTCGAACGTATGTAGGCTGAGGATAATGTTTAATTTTGATTCATTATGTAGTAATGGTAAGAAGCTTAGATATAGATATTTAAATTTAAACTGTACCATGATATAGCAAGTCCTAGACTATATTTTGTTATTAAATTGGTATATTCTTCTACAAGAGATAAAAAAACCTAGTATTTTGCCGCCTTTTCTATCGGAGTCTTTTTCCTGCTTTATGTAATATTTTTTCAATTAAAAGAAATATTTTAATTAATTGTCTTAATCCAAAAAGGCACTTATGATATTTTTGTCTGAAGTTTATGTATGTCGGAGCAAAATGTATGGGCAAAAAGGGGATATCCATTTTATTTTATCAATAAACTAATTAAGGGCCTACCTAATCCCATCCCTAGTAATATTGCCCATATCGCTTGAGGCGCCATGGCACTGTTGTAGTGCGTCTGCGCGCCCGCAGGACAGATGCATGGGACCCTCCACGTCGGGTGGGACAAATAAGACCCCTTCTATTGCACCTAACTATCATTTTACACGAGAAGAGAATTGATATTAAAAAAAAATGGCAAGTCAAATAATTATTTGGTCTATTATTAGGTCTTTACCTATGAAATTGGTGTTTTGTATGGAGATTTTGGGGATGTCTGCATTTTACATACTAACATTTTATCAGTTTTCTTCACAACGACAAATCCAGAGATAATAATATTTGGCATGTATCATTAGACAAGCTTTAGCAATATGTGTGTGAACACGCTTGATAAAAATTATTCATCGTTTTTATGTTAATGCAAATCAAATGATGTATTCGGGAGGCAGTTAAAAATAATTGTCTTTGTGTCTAATTTTAATACAATTAAACTTACAAAAAATTATCAAATTAAATAATACGAGCTCAAATATATGGTCTATTTTTAGAAGAGGCAATTATTTTATAAGAATGTTCTGAAACTTAATAGTTACGGACAAATTGCTAAGACAGAATAAAAACACCAATTTCATAGGTAAGGATCCAATATTATTTTTTATTTACCTACTTCGTACCAAGAAGGTAAAGAAGTTTATTTTCGTTATGGAAAAAGATTAATTTTTAATGTTGGTATTTATGAAAGCATGATTAAATACATTACTTCTTACTTTTTATATATTTCGAATATTAGGTACTTTAATACTGAGAACTTCATTTTACCAGGTAATCTTATCAAAATCATTATTTAAAAGCCTGTCCGTTTTATCGATCTGAACTGTTTAACGCCTACGTAGCCCCAAACAATCGACACTTACATTTGCGATTCCGATTCTCAATGACGATACGATTTCGAGTCCCGATTTGCAATGACAGGCAATACTCGAGTATCGTTTGTTACCGACTTTACGACACGCATTCAAAGTGACGTGCAGCTCCACAATAGACATGTTCGTATTTCCGGGACACCTTTGAATTTGCAATCTGAATCGGGAAGCTTTTATATGTCATATGTATGAAGTATTTTCTAAAGGTTTTGCTGCATTGATCAGTTTTATTAGACTGCTTGATTTGATCCTGTAACTTCTCAAGGAATAGTCATTGATGGTACTCTTCTATTTCACATACCTATTATAGAATTCAGCATAACATTACATATACATATTTAAGTAATAGATGAGATAAGTAAGATCCACACGAAACAAAGTTCGCACTGAACATTCGTGTCTTGGCAGTTGTATGTTATTCAACGTAGCAATCATTAAGATTGCCAACATTAGGTAG
The DNA here is from genome assembly GCA_910589355.1 of Parapoynx stratiotata. Taxonomy (NCBI): domain Eukaryota; kingdom Metazoa; phylum Arthropoda; class Insecta; order Lepidoptera; family Crambidae; genus Parapoynx; species Parapoynx stratiotata. The sequence goes on from OU342459.1 coordinate 16,793,640, forward strand.
AAATTCAATATGAGAAATATATTGAGGCAATTTACTAATGAGCTCAAGATACTAATTATTCGAATACTGATTTTACAATAAACCATACAATATATTTATCCGAACTCGCACTATTCCTACATCAAACGTATCTAAGCCTAACAATATGCCGGGCACTTACCGACGGCTGGCGGCGTCTTTGTTCCTCCATCGACTGCGCTCATTAAACGTTAGCCCTGTATGGTGGTAGAGGTGCAACCACGCGGAAAGCTTCCATAACCCGCTACTTCTAAAGATACCTTTATGTGCGAAGAAATACTATTTATGGAGCTCGTAATAGTTGATGTCAAGCATTTGTCATAAAAATTGTAAACAAATGCATGCGCAGAATGAGTTCAGCACCCGCAGTGTAAGTTATGATTGCAAAAAACTCAATTTCTATGGGAAACGTGATTTCTGACACTTTCCGCTAGGGGCGCTTTTCATATTTCCCATAGGAATTGAGTTACTTAATGCAACTAAAAAAGTTAAGATTTTTACATTAATAAATTAGACTAAGGACAGGGTTAGTTTAGTTTATTAATGATTATTAGAATAATTTATCTCTGTATGGAACTAGAAAGGGAAAAGAAAGTGTAAATGCCTATGGTCCATTGTCGCGTTAGTATCTGTGAAGGGATAGTCGATTTAAATAAAGTCCAAATGTGGATTTCGGAAGATAAATAGTTATAATAGAAACCGAAACCAACAGTTTAACGTATTCTTTATGTTGCACGCGAGATAACAACGTTTGCACATCATCAATAAGCTAGGTTTTCAGTTCCAAACGAAACCCCCCATTTAGTCCTTGCCTAATAAGAATGCATAATATTTTATTTATACCGTTACTAGTTTATGATCGTAGATCATGTTAATGCCGTCATACATTCTCCTAGCATTACGCATTGCAAAATTTGATCTGCGACGACATGGACCGAATAAACAGTCGTTGTAATAAACCAAACGATACAACTACATTTGTTATTTAAATCGTCGTCGGGCTAAACTTATATTGCGAATTGGTGCTTTCTAACAATAATAATGCACTTACAAATCGACCGCGTCGGACGTGACGGCTTGTCAGGAACATGCGCCAGAGCAAATGCACCTTTAATTGTTCTTCAACTCTATGTTTGAGTTCCCAAGGTCTAGTATCCGATGCATAACAGATCGACATTAAATAGTAAGTGGTTTTGTTTGGTGACCGTGATGTATTGGGTATTGAAGTAAGAGATGTAGGAGTAATAGATGAGGTTCATCAGGAGCTATGTGTAATGAAAGCTGTATAAATGGACGTTCAAATTGATGAACTGTCTTCGAATGCTGTGTAGTGTAATTTAGGTCGGATTGTTGTGAGATTAATTGGTATCGTTTTAATCTAATCAATCAAATAAACACGAAAAGGTGTTAAAAATGTCACATTCAATAATATGCATTACCCATGGCAAAGCTCGAAAGCTTATGATGATTCTTATAATATTGCTTAAATGGTCATTTTATGAGTCTTCGGAATTCTTAACACACTTTAAATATGTTTATTTATAACAAACATTTAATAGGCTTTCGCAGATTTAAGAGTCAAAAACGAACTCAAACTTTCTTTCTGCACTGATCAATGAAGATTTGATATCTAATATACACATTTAAAAAGTTATCGAATCATCTAAACTTTTAACCCCAGTAAAAGAATCTTTAGACAGTTTTTTGCTTGCCTGTCAAGTTATGACTCCTCGTATGTCAGAAGCGGTATACTGATATATCAGAGCAAATAGAGATTTGGAGATAGACGTGTAGATGACCGATAGTCAATTGGCCTCTATTTGTCTGTCTGGACAGTTGAACCGTGAATGATGTACGATGAACAGCCTTTTAAATTCTGTTTTCGAACTTTACCGAACTTATTTGCGGAGTTGTACAGTAAAATAGAACTTGTCAATACGTTAATAGCAGAAGATTGAAGGACACTACAATTTGTTACATTAGTTTTCTTTTCATTCGTCATTTTGTGTACTCACAGTTTTGATTTCAAGAATTATGTATAGTTTGATTGGAATATTGTTAATATTACTATCGATTGTTCTAAATATTTTCACGTGATATTACAAGCCTCATAATTAAAATGTATCTTGGCCAGCGTGACTAGATCGTCGTGCTCCTGATTGTCATGATCCCGCCTAATCAATCTTCCATTAGAAGGTTGCTGATGTTAAAGACTTCAGATTACAATCTACTTAATGTCAGTATCTGTCCGTTCAAAATTGCATGTGCGAATGCCGATAACAAATGAAGGTGGGCGGCAGCCCAGATACTGTGATGTCATGACCGCGCGATATCCGTGCTCTCAGGTATGTTCCTTCGCCTTTTGCTTAAAAAAGCAATAAAAATCAATGTTTATAATACTTAGCCGCACGATACTTGAATGGTGAATGTAAATTTGACAATTCATCGTTATCTCCGCATAAATATTTTGAGAATGCTATTTTTATTTTGGTCATATATTTTCCTTTTACATCGTTGGTATTTTGGTCTTCGAACTTCGATACAAATGCGGTTTTGCGAATTTGATTCTTGGATCGAATCTCCTAATGAAATTTTATTTCATTTGATATTTTTTTCGTATTTTACTAATTAGAAAATGCAGTAATAAATCTTGTGAGCTTTGGCACCTGGTTTTATCACTTTTGAATTTCAAATTAACTACTACTCTGGTCTGTTCTGCTTAAATGGATTTTTATTTAGAACCTATTATGTTAGATATGTTTTTAGAAGTGATTTTATGGGCAACTGTTTGAAATAAATACTACGACCCTCAATTACAAAAGTTGTCTTGTGAAATTACTTTCAATAATAAATTTTATTGCAAGCATTCGAAAGTACAAAATCATATATCATGCACACAGTATTAAAATTCAATGATGGGCTTACATTCTCACAAATCTATCATGTCCATTGTTTGACTCGAACAATTACGAAGTATTATAATTTGTTCCGAGGGGATCCGAAATAACAATAACTATTGACCCCGCACGTGTGTACGTTCTTTACTACATTCAGTTTGGACATTCTGACTATTAAGGCAATTATTAATCGTAGTAGATGTTTTGTAATCTATAAACTTTATTAAGAGTACTTAATATTTGAGTACTTTAGAAAGTGTACATTTTGAGTGTATTTTTTTATCAAACTCTGGAGAGCCACAGCAATTGAATCCTAAACAAATATCTCTTTTCTTGCCTTAACTGTTTTGTGTAATTAAACGTGATTCAAAATATTATATTTAAGCTCTGTCGGTAATTTGAGCGACCTGAGTGCCCATCAGATTTGTGTTGGACCGTGCCCTTTCATTAACTAGCGGTCGCGTCTCCGGAATTGCCTCAGATACCCCATAAACCTTTTTGTGTCCAAGACAATGGCCTTCGCATTTCCAAAATCAATTCTCAGTTAAAAGCTCCGCCTACGGCCAGATAAAAGAGGCCGGGGTAAAGCTTTTGTAAAGGAAAGTGATAATGGATCTCCAACCTTTTTTAAGTTCTGGCCTTGTAAATCCATTTGAAACTTGTTCATGTCGAGTATGGATCGTTTATATGAGTTTTTGATTTTGTTGTTCTTAGATTGCAATCATATCGCTATTGGTTGAAAGTCTTTTCTCAAAGCATTTGTTGATATCTTAAAGCAGTTAACCTGTAAATGGTGTTTTAATTCGGTTTCATAATATCGCCATTTACAGTCTGTGCTTTCTCTAAGTTGAAGAGTTAATTCTCCGACTGTGTTATCGATTGTTATAATGACTTTGAATAAATATTTCTCTGCTTGCAAATATAGTTTACATTTAATTGAATCTTTACTTTGTAAGTCTTTTCCTGTTGCATTCGTTCTTTAATTACTTCCAATTTTAGGTAACTGCCATTTTCCTTTCCCTAGCTACTTCCTTAACTGATTCACCCACATGGCTCTAATTATAGGAGCCCTCTTTAGTTATATCTTCATTCAATTGTCGTTCCTGAATGGCCTCTGTCTACTTATTCTTGAGTTTTCCTATTATGGTTGTTAGGTCTCCATTGTGAGCACTAATGCTTTATAAGCTCTGTCTGGAACCAATAACCTTATGCTGCTCCTATTTGATGAGCTTCAGGAATAAATGGTTATTGCGTTGTTTCCGCATTTCTCTTTCTCACGATTAGATTGATGTAATTATATGACGTGATAAACTAAACATAACATTACAACTCCTTCCTTTGGAGAGTTTATCATTAAAATAAAATATATAATTGGTATAAATTTTTTGATCAAATAACTATTTGTTATTTTTCATTGTTATAATTATTTCCTAATTATAGATTAAGGTATTGTTCTAGAACATTAATATAGGTGGTTAAATAGCTTAAATAAATCGAAGTAGGTAAGATTCTTCTGTAGGGAAAGAAACACCTGTCAAGTCACCTCACAAATGTTGATTGTTCGTTTCATTGCATAAATAATTGTTTTCTCCAGCAGCGTTTGTGTAAACAAATGTTGCATTCGTCGATTTGCATAAAAATAATTATTTGCCTAGTACTCCACGCGCGAATGTTTAAATCATCGAAATTATCTCGAGGCGGGATTGAACCCTCGACCTGCGCACACGTCGCGTCACTCACGAAAACGTTATTTGTACGAGGCTAGTGATGAAATATGCTGATGACTAATACAAACTCATGTTCACTTATTGAATTTAATGTCTGTATTGGTGTGCACAAGCTGAAATGATTCATAAGCTTTGGAAATACAGCATATTTTGCAATTAAAAAAAAAATGGATTGGTATTGAAACTGAATTGAACATTTCAAGGATTTTCAGTTGTTGTTGAATTTAATAAACTTGGAACCTGAAAATTTTACCGTTGATAAAAACGTCTTCAGTTAAATTAATAACGACAAGTTAAAAATTTGCTAAGGATTTTGTACCTATTTTCTGACAAAAATTTAAAAAAAAAGATGAACCCTAATACTAACTTAGACTACCGATGCAACCTAATATCCAAATAATGTAATAATATAGCAAACCATGTAAACAATAGAAACCAATATATCATAATCATTTTGACGGATAAACATAACGAAGTACAATATACGTTTGATTTACGGTAATTTGTATTTTAGATCCTACCTCCTAACCTTTTCTAAGTCCATTGTTACGTAATCTAATATAAAATCCTGTCACAAACTAATGTCTGAATTTCAAACTTATTATGGTCAGGTTTGCGTCAAACGCAGCTAATAAAACAAACCTGAAGACATTAACAGTACAGATATTTGAACGGAGCGGAGTTCACACGGCGTTGTGTAACCGATGAATACACAAATCTGTAGCAAGGACACTTGCACAACGCTTTATGAATACAAAGCTTATTTCTAATGCTTTTGTGTCTATATTTGTTTAACTCTTGTACTTTTCATGACTAGTATTTTTGTTTTTCTGCATTTCATTTCATGCTTTAAGCGGACAATCAGACAGTTCTTTTCCTGTAATCTTCAATTGTTTTGCTTTTGATTATTTTTGACTTTATTTTGTTTTTTGGTCCACAATATAATAAAATTATTAGTTTGAGTTGTTAAATTTTGAAACACTAAAACCTAACTGACAGTTTTACAATTATCAATATCTTATGTCTGTTAAAATACACATGCACTTTACTAAGACATGGTCCTAAAACTTGGGTACTTTGGTTAGTATTGACAATGACATTTCAGAAGCATCGTCCATTAGTCCACGAAAATTGTTTTATAATAAAAGGCTTTTCGTGCATTAGAATAATCATAGAGCGCTGTTCACGCATCCTCGCTACTTGGTTGCGCTAGAGTTGACTTTTTTCTAATTCTCCTTGTCTTAAGATAATGGAGGCAACTTCCTCCGGTGGGAGCGTGAGAAATAAAATTATAGTTTGAAGAACTGTTGTCCGTTGCGTCACTCAAAAGTTCGGTATTGCCTTAAGTTGCGTGTCTGAAAGAAATTGCATCCTTACAATTTGGTACGGCAACGTATGTACTATTTGAAGTAGCAGTAGCTAGTTAAGAAAATTGTTTATCTGGTAATGTTTCTTGTTCTGATTGTTTATTTTTATTGTTTACTGTTTAACAGAGGTGTGTATTGTTTGTTTACACAGGTTTATCTCTGAGTTTACGATAGTAAAAATAGTAATTGATAATCAGTTCATTGATCTATTGATAAGCGATCATGCTTTATCTTGTCTATTTATCTTAGACTGTAAGGTGAACCAGGGCACATGCAACTAGAGGGCTATTAGTAGACTCCTAATTGAATTTTTTTAATTGATTACGAAGGGAAGAATTGGAACTACTAAATCATCCAATAACTATACTTATATCTCTCTAGATTTTGAAGCTAAAGTTATAGAGGCAGATTTTGTATATAAGGTCTTCTTCTTCATTGTTGAGATATTTGTGCCGTAAAGCGACAATTTTTATACATTCGATTTGTTTCGTTTTGAAAATTCAATCGGGGTATCATTATTATATATTCTTCGATCGAAGCCATCAATCGCCAAGAATACAGTTCACAGTGATAACAAGTAATTAATTTTTAATTATACAAGTGGACAATTGAGAAAAAGAGAAAGAATAGCTCTTATGTCCAGTATCACAACAGATTACATCTAAATGTAGCCGCAGTGGTCGAGCCATCAGACGGCGACCGCTGTGTTTTTTGTCATTAAACTATATTTTTTCCCAACAAGCCAAGGAACCGGTTGCGAGATGTGTAATCCGTCACTTGATATCATAAGTCGCAGATGAGTAACTCGGTAACGGAGTAAGCTGTCATTCGATACTGGGTTGCAGCTTGCGCGCAATATTATGTTTGATGGTATTTTGAACGTTATTATCAGGTAAAACGTAACTTTGGGTAACAGATATTACTTTTTATTTTTTTGTGATCTGACATAAAAAACACGCCAATGAAATTATAAAATTAGTAAAATTATTGGTTTGAAATGAATGACAGCTTATTATTATTGCACTAAATATACAACGTTTTTTTTCCATATTAAGTGTGATACACCATTTATAAAATATGGTAAAAGTAAAGAATTTGAATAAACATTTTTCCTATTTTTGATGCAGTTCAACACAACATAATTTATTATATTCTAAGACGTGGTCAAATTTCAGTCACAGGTATTTTAATCACAGTTTCTTGGTCATTTGATATGACAGGTTCGATGACTTTGCGTACCCTTTTGTTGTTTTAATGGAACAGAATGCCCGCTGGAACGGTAATCAGGATACTTAAGGCCGTCTTGTTAGCATGAAGTTTTGTTTATAACAAGATTGGATATGGTATTTTTTTCTACATAATGTTCTTTTTCTTGGCATTCTTAGGAATCATGATAATGTGATATTTTTAATGCTATATTTTAGCTCGTTGGTGTAGTTCGCAGCATGTTGCCGTTCGCAAATATGCACTGTCTTCTTTAATATTTTTCTTCTGCTTATTGTTTTGTCATCTTCCTCATGGTGTTATATGAACACAACCACAAAGCTACCGAGCTCTTTCTCTATGTTTTTTATCGGTTTTTTCGATGGTTGTGAATTTACATTTGTTGGTGTTGGGTCCCATGAGTCAAAAAGTTACATAAGATTTTTATTTTAAAATACCCCTACCTTAACTCAGCCTCAGGATTCAAATCACTCGCTAGTTGTCCATTAAAATAAACTTACATTAAATTGAAAATAAACTTAATATAACATACCCAAAGATGCAGTAATTCCCTTTTGCAAAGAAAATGATTGCTACAGTAAAAAACGCTACAAGGCAGCTTCGATTACGAGTACTGATATGGAACAGAGATTGATTGCTCTAACTCCGACTTACAGCTCAATCACTAAAGAAATAAAGTCCAGAATCTTTCGCAGTCAGAATAAGGTTTGTTCCTGTTTTTCAAACATATCCTTATAGTTACGTCCTTAGTGGATCGCAACAACTTAAATGTGACTGAAATCAGCGTTGGCCGTGCCACCAAAACATTTATAACCAAATACCACCAGCCGTGCCCATAATGGTGGGACAGTTAAAGAAATTATGCTAATTTATCTCGTTAAAACTGTTTATGGGTTGGGCGCCGCTGGTAGCGTTTGGATCACTATTAATCATGGCTGGACACATCTTGCGGACTTCTGCGGTACTCTGGCGCTGAATTCTTTGGTTGTGTTGGTATTAGTTTTAGTCATTTGCATATGGAAGCGAAGCAGATAGTCGAGCGATAAATGGTACTCGAGCAAAGCATTTTAGCATTTTTAGAGTCAAAGTTCTGACCAATTTTTTGTAGGTGACATTAAAATAGAAGTCTCCCCTGCGGTTGCCGTAGCACATAGCTCCTCGTAGCACATAGGGCAATACACAAATGCTGCTTATCATAGGATTTCGGGAAAGCCTCCCCTTTCATAGTTTTCTCTCACTGTGCTCCGGCGACCTTTCTCACCCCAAATTGACCACTATATAGCAGTATTACTAAGGTAAAAGTGAACTATTTGGAAACGGTTATGAATGGATCTTACGTAAAAGTTGAACTTTTTAATTTACCTCTCTCTGGTCTAGCGGTTCACACCACACCGGGTGTTGAGCTCATGGGGGCAGAAGTTTTTCTGCTCGGTTTGTTTGGCGGTAGGGCTTTTTAGCCCGCCTGGCTAGCTTCCACCGTCTGACCTAAATTTGTCGCCCTAATAAGTATGTTTTAAGCATTGTTGTGTTCCGGCAATAAGATGTAAGATAGCCAGTTCCTTAGTTGTTGAGGATTACAGGTGAAGCTCGCTTCCACCTTCGGCCTTGTCGTCACTTACCATAAGGTGAGATGAAGGCCAAGAGTTTAACTGTCATTATAAATGTAAAAAGAAACCTCGGTAATACCTACAGAATTTTGACTACCGCGGTAATACCTGCGTTTACCTTAGTTTAAAAAATTTTTGTAGGTGGCACCCTTTAGATTTATTAGAGTAAATAATACTTCTACGGTCTGTCTCTCCTATAAGAGTACTTTAACAAAAAATACATAAGTTTACACGTACCTAATTAGGTAAATGCTCACCTAAACAGGCCAATAATGTTAATTACGTCTCACAAACAATGGTATTTCGGCCCGGGATACCAGCGGAGCATGGACAATGATTTTCTTGCTATTATCTCTGACCGGTTCCTTGGCGAATTTAAACAATGGCGCTGGCGCAGCATATCTTTATGTGATACACGCCACTAATAGTTCCGGCAGCTAATAAATTGCGCGTAATGTAATTAGGAATTTAAATATTACGTTGGTTCTTTTGATTATTAGGAGGTATAATAGAGTTTGAATTAACTCCGGTACTTCTAATTTAATTTTTAAAATATTTCACTTTTGTAAAGTTTGTTTACCAATAGTAGTTTTTTTGTTTTACACTATTATAAAGCTTATATTACCTACTATTGAGTGTTATAGGCTACATTTTATTTTAGTAAACTATGAATAAACACAAACAAATTGCATTCGTGCGAAGATGACGATTTTTTTAGTGCATAATATGATAACATTTTTGAGAGCTTTTAAAAAGCGGAATTAGTTCTCAAATCCGATCGTACAAATGCTAACATTATATGCAAATGACATAAATTTGCCGATGTGAAGAGAAATCCTGCGCAGGTGCAGATTTCCAGCCAATGAATAATAATAAGGTGAGGTATTGGTCCGCTCATGCAATAAATAACTAGATACCATCTAACTCCGAGCTTGCGTTTAATTGTACTTCATTCATTATCATCTTACAACCCGGAGGGAGATTGTTGGGCACTAAGCCTAATAGTTGATTAGATTCAGCATAGAAATATAGACCTTCTACTGCACAGCTTAAGGTATCTTTTGTTTTTTCCTATGTTGTAAATTCTAGTGCCTTTAAGCCTTTTTATTGTGGTTGTTTAGTTTATATCAAGCTGCGAAGACTTGTAAACATTGTTGTTAGTACTTCAGAATGTATTGTCAACAAAATTGAACCCAACTAAAAGTACACAAACAGAATATGTGAGTTATTTTTAAAAATAACTCGTATATTATAGGTAATTTATTGCTAGGACATTGAAATCGTTGTAAAATGTAAATTTTGAACCGACCTCTTCATTTGTGACTAGTAAATGTTTCCAAAAAATACATGTCTCAGAGATCTAATAATTGTTGACAAATTTCCTTCATTACTCAGCGAGCGAATGTTATGACAACCACATGTTTTAATGGACATAAGAATGTTGTATGGTAATCTATTGATTTATATGGGACCCTATAGGTAATCACCTAACATACTAGTTGAAATCCGTATATTTTTACTTCATTATCTAAATAAATGCGTTTTAGTTTTAGATCGTAAATTAGAAACGGCTTTCAGAAAGAAAACCGTACTTACTTGGATAAAAACTTCGGCAAATAAATATTTCCATTTGTATTCACTGTTATTCACCAATTGTTCATAGAAACTTATTAAAACTTTTTTCTTTTCTTTTTTTTTACGATAGACTACAATTCACGCTTTCTTTATACACCTCATTTGCGTAAAATGGAATCTGAATTAACAGCTCTTTTGTGAAGAGGAATATCAGTTGGATAACTTTTTTATTCAGTTACAATCAAATTGTGTATAACAGCGTAGAAGCGCTTCAAATGATCTGTAATAATTTCATTTTCACTTTGGAATTCTTCTCATGGATTGAAGAAAACAAAAAATAAAATAAAAAATCTACATCTCATTAATACAAGATAAACGTAAAAATAAATACTTTCTTTAATATTGGGTCCTTACCTATGAAATTGGTGTTTTTATTGTCTTAGCAATTTGTCCGCAACTATTAAGTTTCAGAACATTCTTATAAAATAATTGCCTCTTCTAAAAATAGACCATATATTTGAGCTCGTATTATTTAATTTGATAATTTTTTGTAAGATTAATTGTGTTAAAATTAGACACAAAGACAATTATTTCTGCCTCCCGAATACATCATTTGATTTGCATTACCATAAAAACGATGAATAATTTTTATCAAGCGTGTTCACACACATATTGCTAAAGCTTGTCTAATGATACATGCCGAATATTATTATCTTTGGAATTGTCGTTGTGAAGAAAACTCAAAAAATGTTAGTATGTAAAATGCAGACATCCCCAAAATCTCCATACAAAACACCAATTTCATAGGTAAGGACCTTATATTATATGCTTACGAAGCTCATAAATAGGTAGGATGTTTTTATTCAATATGATAAAAATTCTACTCCAACTTTATTCCTAAACATACAAGACCAACTTCGTTAAGCAATATTACTAAACTCTCGTAAATATACAATGAAACCATGAAACATGTCGTACCTGCTCTAAATCGCTGCACAATGTGAGATACTATCTGGACCATCGTTCTGCAATGCCTAGCGAAATTTGAATTTATATGATCATCGTTGGTCCATTCCCTTGTTTGGTTTAGGCTCTGTATGCACAGTATTGCACAGGACTTGAGGCGAAAATGCACGTATTTGAGATTGTGCAGATGTTTGCTAATCGCTATATAACTGGCGTATTGGACGAATTCTAGAAGTACGAGTAGATTAGTATTTTATCAATATTTTTTTCCACTTTCCGACAAAAACTCGACATTCCTCTATTAGATGTTTACTTAAGTAGTCTCATAGCGCTGAGTACACACAGACAGTCTAACACAGAAGAAATTTTGAGAAATATGAGCCATAGTTCCACCCTATGCGATTTTAGTACAATTTGCATCAACTTACATCAACGATCCCTCGTCCTAGGTTCAAATATAGAACAATTGCATAATTTTAAACAGAAAGAGCTTGAATCTGGATACACCATCGAGGCCGATATAAATGTTACTACTAAGAAGAAATCGCTAATGTAGACTATACCTTATAATCTAGAGCGAGGTATTCATTTGCCCAATTAGAGTCCCTAATGAAACTACGGATTGTGCAATTCTGTGTTACGTACTCACACATTGAATCATTTGTAATTGTCACCTGAGTTGAACATTAATCAGACTCATTTAGATTACTTTTTGACTATAATGTTGCAGTGTGAGCTAGTTCCATTATATGCGGATGCGAATTTTTTAAAAGATAACCTACCTATATGATCACAGTATGCTGGGCACAATTCCCAGACTCAAAAAAATTCAGAAGTTTTTTTCAAATTTTACTTTTCGACTAGAAAGCTTCCATTAGCATAAATAGAGTATACTTAGATTTGATTTTATATATTAATTAATTAATTTTAAATCTTTATGAAAGAATCAGCTCCATTACATAATATGAAGTCTGTAGTGATAACGCCACCTGTATTGACTATCAGTTAATTGATGGAAAAGTGTTTAAATGTTGCTTTAACTATAGAGGTGAGTGTCATTTTTGCCATTAGATGTTTTTGTAGTATGTTATGTATTGGCACATGGATAGCAGCTTCTTTCAAAGCCATTTCTGGTGCAAATATTATTGCTTATAACGTCGAAAATGGATACATTAAATTATTATCTATAAGTTCCCATTTAACTTACACCGGATGGTATCAAATCTGATCAAACAGGTCCTAGACAATAATCTACATAATAAAATTAAAATACCATTAGTAATATTGTCTCTGTCATTCACTATACTAAACAAACTGCCTCTCACTCACACTAGGCTCCGTTCCCACATAAATTATAAAATCTTGAATGCGAATTTTGTTTTAATATGTAGGTTCTCTTATTAGATTAGTTTCGTTAGATCACAATATCTATATCTATACATATAATAAAACTGTTGAGGTGGTATTGAGGTGTGTAAATAAAAAAAATGCTTAAAACCAAGTCAGGGGGACGTAAAAAAGGGAAAATACCAAAAAAAAAACCTTGGTGATACCTTATATCCCTGGTCAACATCTCAGATGCTTTTTATTCTGGAAAATTAAAGGGTTCCTGTGGGATAGTTAAAAAACCATACTAACCGCGGACAAAGTCGTGGGCAAGAGCTAGTTAGTAATAAACTTTAAATTATATTATTATTAGGTAAATAATGCTATTTTTGCGTGAAGAAGAGGAAGGGTGTGGTATGTATATATTATAAGTCGTCCTCAGCCTATATTCTTCCCAACGCTAAGCCTTTCTGTGGAGAACATGAGGAGTATGGCCGAAACACCACCACGCTGGCCCAATGCGGGTTAGTAAGTAGAAGGTGCAATAGCGATCGGGACCAACGGCCTAACATACCTTCCGAAGCACGAAGGATTTCGAGCTCACAAAGTTTTGGTCACCTATCAAGGCCTGACAATGACGAAAGAAGCTTTATTTTCGATATCGAAGCCAAAGCGTACTTACCAACCACTATGTCACCGAGCTACTCAATATCCTATTAGTATTGTGACGAAAATAAGGTATTTTAAAGAAGCCATACGTTTCATGCCATACAATATGCTCCCTATCCATTAAGGCATTTGGGAATATTAATTATTTATCCAATTGCTGCTCCAATCTGGTAACCTGATAACGAAAGGTCAAACCTATTGGAAATCAACATGCCTTTTCATTGCATTGAAAATCAAAATTATAAAAGGAATTATTGATAAGAAAACAAAACATTTAAAAGTCTAAGCGCATTTCAGCCTCTACAGAATTCGATTCTTATGAAATATTCTCACAAAGTCTATCAAGTCAGTGAGGAGGTTCCCTCTATGCCTAATGAACCCTGCTGGCCCTATAAGGCGTTCGTTTGTATTGTGGCCGGTAATCGGCTTAGCTCAGATATCTGTATCACATCGGTTTAGCTAACGATGCGATTTAACTCCGGACTTGTTACATTTTAATGTAAAGTTCTTGTAATAGCGTGATGTACGGCCGGGCTGGGGGCTTAGGCGTGAGGATTGGGAATGTTATCATGGTATAAATGCCCAGATGATTTGTAGAAATTAAGCGAAAGGAACCCGTATTGCTCAGCAAACACTAAAGTTTCAGAAATGGATTTTGTCGCTTCACCCTTTGTCTTCACAATTTGTCTGCTTTCGGCCTGGGAACCACCTTAAATATTGCTTTACTTGTTAATATCTTACCGATTTTTCAGTGCTATCCATCTGTTTTGTATCGGAGAGTGGATTCCGTCTCCGATACAAAACAGATGTTTCCCGTAGGGGTGGAGGTAGAGAGGAAGAAAAAATTTAATTTCACAAAAATTTTAATGTATTTAAACCAATTTGTAGTTAAATAGACGGAGTGTTATTTGATGCGAAATATTTTAAATACTGGTAGAAACCGGTGTCGCAGTTATGAATATAAAACTAATGGGATTGTTATTGTGGACATAAGAGTACAAGCATCGTCTCAAGTTTTGGGTACGATAAGTACAATAGGACATGTTACCACCACAACTGTCCTATCTCCAATCTCATATGATACCAACAAATACTTCCAAGGAAACGTATCATAAAATCTGACCGTGAACCGCTTACCTTTGTCTCACAATTTACTTATCGCATTAAAAAATCTTGATGACAATACCAGTAATAAAGAACTTGAACTAAACTCGAATGTAACTGACATGCATACATGGCAGTTTACCGAATTTGATCTCTAACTTGTTGTCTTAGAAGTTTTACAGCGGTAGACCATAAATGGTAGCATTCGTGAAAATACACCTGCAAATAAAAGTACATCTCGATACTGTGAAGCACGTTGGACCGCCAAGCTTATCTGTTGTTGCAAAGTCTTAATGGTCTTCTAACTGTAAGAACGTGGGCATATTGGGAGCTTGAAAAAGCATATTTGATATTTTGCACTATACACAACATATATTTAAAATTCTTTTTCCTTTGATCCCTGCTAATGGTCCAATTGAACTTCTCCAACAATATACGATTATTACGAAATGATGAATCGATACGTTAAATCATTCATTCAAAACGAACCATCAGTATTTGTAGATGAGAGTCCATTCTAATGTAACATGTCTACCACCCACTAAACGAACACATAAGTTTAAAGACTGCTGTTCAAAAATTGACGCGTAACACGAGCGATCAATCTACTTGCGGTTACAACATAAATGTTACTATCAATTATGCTTCTAATGAAATAATAGCGGCGCAGACTCACGATCGAGCCTCGTGTTATACATGGAAGATGTAGGACCTCGTTCTCAAATGATATGGCCATTCTTCTCATTTTGACCCTAAAATCAATCTTCATTTAATTTCAACGGTTGTAAGGTTTTAAGTAGGTCAAAGTATGATTTTTTACGAAACAGGCATTCTTACTATTTAAATATTTAATATTTATTGTAACAGATTTCCTAATTTTACCTTCTTTTGGTTTATGATGTTCAAAATGGTCTTTTGTGGAATACAGTTAGTATTAATTTCATTGCGATTTAATACGGCTAGGGCTTCCGTTAACTCGGAGGCACTTTTCCCCTCAAAATAATTAATGAAGTTACCCTCAATTTAACTGCACTAATAAAGCCCACAATGTCATAGACAATTTAATTTGTCATCTTTGATTTCCAAAGCTATTATGACAGTAATGAGTATTTCACAAGTCATGCATCAAATCTTTCAAAATAATCTTTTATTAAGAGTTGCTACAGCGACTAATGATGTCCGGTAACCATTAATTAAGATATGAATAGAAAAGTATAGAACCACCGCCCGTTACTGACTTTTCATCAATTCGCGACACGAAGAGGTTGAATTATGGAGTTCTGTACGGTATTGTCCAGTGTATTCATTACACATATTAACGACTTCATGTTTGCTCACTTTCCCTAGATGTTGCGGTTATATCACGCAATGCGAACAAGAAAACATTTACAGGAGAACAATGGTGTGTCATATCTACATTTGCGTGTGCCTCGCACGCATTCTACAGTTTATTTTTTGCTTTGAAGATTGAGGCTTTCCGTTGCATAAGTTTGATTCTATTCCTATAATAATTACATCATCTTTGTTGGTGCTTGGATCACAAAGATCTTTTTTATAAACTGCACCGATGTTTAGTCATGTTTTGTGATTTGTTGGATTGTTGGTTATATCATTTTCTACAAATATCATGTCATGACATGAGTTGTGTGGTACAGGCTCATTAAAAGAATACTACCAACCTATCTCTTCCCTTGGGTGTTGTAAAAGGCGGCTAATGGACTTAGAACTGCACGACCATCCAATAGCTCATACCAGCGACATGCTCACCTCCTGTCACGCTGAGTGCTGCAGTCACTGCTTGGTGAAGCGCGGACTATGGCAGTGGACTGCTTTTGCCTAGTCTCTGACTAACCCTTAGGAGATAATAATCATGATTGTATGTTTGTATGTGTATATGTATGAACTATATCAAGACCGCGACATTATGCCTCTACAGGTCATTGGCCTTTAATTTTATCAGTTTTTATTTAGTTTACTTAAAATTTTGGCTGGCATTTGTTTTGAAAGTTTAAAATGTATTTATTTAGTTTCTTGTTTTATTAAAACGTCAAGCAGAAACGTGACCGGGCCAGATTCCAGGCCGCGTCGGGTTCGCGACAAAAAACAAACTAATTTAGGATTTAGATTACAAAGCTCTCACCGTGACAAACCGTCTTATACACTATTTACTCAACACCGCCGTTTATTTACGCACGATCTATAAGATTCGAGATTATTAACAGTCCCATGACAGAATCCCTTGGGAGACTGATCACATTTACATTTGGTAGTCTCAAAAAACAATGAGAATCCCTTTTTGAAAGTACTCGATATCCATAAATGAAGATTTATTAGAAACTTATGTCTTAAAATGCCCTTTGCGGATTCGACATGGAAGTATCAATTAAGTTTCTGCGTGTACGCATTGCGTCCGCGTTTTAGTCTCTGCCAGCGATTAATCAGAGTGATTTAACCAAGCGATCCGCTACAATAATTTACAATAGCAATCACTTGCCCGAAGCACTATAATTTCCAATTAGCTGGTCGACGTTAGGTCCTTAAAGGATAGTACGTCAACGACGGACAATAGCAAAAGAGTCAGCGACACAAAAAGCAAGGGATTTAGTATACAATAAACAACATTGTTGTCAAAATACACGGCTCTTCTGGCTCTTTATAGCCCTTAGAAAGTCTGTGGGTGTACCAGAGATATTTGCATAGGAACCATAAAGTAAACTTTTAATGGTGGACCCATATCTTCTCAGAGTGAGCTGCATCTGACGTTGATTGCGCTCGAGTGTTGAGATCCAATAGGATTAGATGATTGCCCGTATAAATATACATTTCTACCTTGTAAAAATATAAGTTTTGTAATTGAGTCTGTGAATGCGACTGTGGCGCTGTTAATGTTGAAAATTGACTTTTTCCTGTTAAATAGTTTCTAATTGACATTTTACGAGAAACGGAGGTGTAGACAATTGAGACGTTGTTGGCAAACGACCGTATTATACAAACAGTGTCGTGAGAATTGATGTCAATTAACATATGGGGGAAATAAAGAGCGCTGTCTTCTTTAATGTTAGAAGAAATGAAGGTCTTAACAAATATATGGTACAACATTTAATAGAACTTAATGTTAGTGTCTTTTAAATGACCGGGAAAGTTAAAATGTATGCAGCTGTTGAATAAACCCAATTAGAGCTATACTGCGTGTTTGTAGATGGTTGTATTTAGATACTTTTAATGGTTTCAACATCATAAAGAATAAATCAAAAATGTCCAAAAAAATCTGCTCTCGAAAGATATTGATAAATGCAATATTTTTGGCTCAGAAAACGAATGATATTGCAACATAGCAGACATGGCAGTCTATATATTTCCTGAAAGCAGTAATTTTTACGATGGTCATATAAATTTGTATTCGGACTCTGGTTGAGCCCTCTTGAAAGCGGTAACGTATTGTTCGGAGATCTGAATGCCTTTCAACCCGTTATTACTGGTAATGCCTTAACATGAGCCGAGCAGGCACGACACGCCCCGCGCTGATCGATGATGGGCCGGGTCAACGGCTCCACAACACCAAAACTTTTTATTGAAATTAAGAATGTACTACTTTGAAATTTACATAAGAAATCAAAAGGATAACCGAAGATAAAGTTGCAAATATACTACAAAAATGTAATGCATTTATCACGGTCTTAATTAAAAGAATGTTCTTAAACATATTAACATTTACATATTTATAACCTGAAGATTTGGAGATTTAATCACCTCAAGAGCATTCTCGAGGCGCAGGATTAGTATCAAATATTTAAATTGTATCACGACTTCCCGTCGATGAGACAGCTTTCTGTTATTTTTTCTTGCGTTGAAGCTTCTAAACCGACTTCACAGTTGACACCGTACAACGGATGTCATCGTTTGACCAAGTAAAAAGGTTCAAACAAAACCTTACCTTAACACAAAACAAATATAAGCCATATCAACTTGGCAATTAGTTACAAAGAATCGATCTTAATGCGTTTGATCAGTTGATTCGTAACATTGTGGCTATAAGGTTGTTTTTTGAATCAACAAGAGCTTTAGCATTTGAAATCGATTTATACACAACGGACTGTTACTAAGTAAACACTTCGAGATGAAGTCTCGAATCGATTTCTATGAATGTTTATCTTGAAAAATTCTCCATGCTTTTTTGGCTAAGTTCATCTGAGTCCATTGATCGGGTCGTCTCGATTAATTTCCACGTTGACATCAAGTATTATGTATAGTATTTCATGCGCCAGTAATAATGTTATTGTTTGTGGTAAAATTGTGGTTTTTCATATTCACAAAGCATATAATAATGTTCACCTTGTACACAATTTGACTTCCATATTAGTTTAACTACATATAGATGGTTGGTTGTGTCAACATTGAATACTAAAAGGAAAAGTGGGTGAAAATTTTGGATACAAATATTTTCGCAGTTCCATTTCTTTCGCCTTTAGAATCAGACAGGACCTAAATCAATTTAAAAGTATTGACAAAAGCCTTCGAGCACAGCATCAGAAACCCAGGTAATAAATCCTCTCAAATTGAATGTACAATCACAGGCTTCATTTGAATAAGCTTCTTAATTTCTGGTTTAAAAAATAAACAGTCATCTTATTGCGACTGGGTTCAAAGATGATTTTAAATTTCATTAGAACATGATTTGAACAATATTATCAATACACATAAATTCGTTTTTAACTAGAGAATCGAATTGCATTATCTTACATGTTATTGGATTTACATTCGATAACAATCTTTAAACTGTGTCTGGACCGAACGCACCTTACTGTCGGTTAGCATAGAAATGGGATGGATTAAGTTTATTTATAGCCACGTTTTAATATGTTTATTTGTGTTTCCGGGTACAAGATTGTGATACTATAAAATGATGTCGCAATACTTTTTCAGTGTCAAAGAGCGTTGAAACAGAACATGCCATTTTTTAGAATAACAAAGTAATTCATGGATGTATACGAAATCGTAAAACTAACAATAAAGTCATCGGATTTTATTGAAAATTTTCCAATGTATCACAATAACATGTCAGTTGGCTAGCAATAAAAATTTGAATATGAGTCGTGGTTTTGTTCAAGGCTTTTATTAATGTTGATCCATTAACATTTTTTATAGCTGCGGATAACTTGTTTGATGCACAAATTGGTGTTCTAGAGTTATACGAAGCTGCGGTCTTTATTGGACCGTTTAATTTATATGGCGGGATCATCTAATGGTTTTGTAAGTACTAAATTAATTACACATTTTTTCATTAATTATAGATTTTTTTATTAAAATTATAGACTAATTCAGCGATTAACGTCAGTAAACCGTTTTCGGGAATAATAAACGTAAATTGTTCTGAGGTTTAACGAGTATCAGAGTTCACGACATTATGTATAGACCAGTAATGAACTGGCTACTGTCCGAAGATTTAGAATTACCATTAACACGGAATACATCCATTAGATTGGACATCGTAATAAAAATAAGTGGTTGAGTAGGTGATATCAACTGATTCATTATATCGAAGGCTTAGAGAGGTACTAATTACTTTCAGAAAGATCCGATGACTTATTATTATGACAAGCTGAAGACTGGGCGAGACCACTCGCACCTGCTTTGATCTTAGCGCCTTCTTAATTCCCCACACGTGATTATTTACTGTGAATATAATGATAAATGACAGAAATCCTACATTGTTTTGTACTATTTGTTAATTAGTTTAAGTTGCTTGCTTGGTGTTAATTTGGAGCAATAGAATAAGTTGAAATTATTGTAGCTAGCTATTAATAAAAATGTCATGTTTGAAAAATGTTGCCAAGAAGTCATCTTGACCATAGTGTAGTGACATTAAACGAGTTATGGTCATTCGTGATGCAACAACTAGGTATGCAAATTGTCCAGCGCCGGTCAACGACCCGTGCGTTCGCGGCATCGTTTGCGTCGCGCCCCTATTGGCCGCTGCGTCTGAATCGATTCGCGACGTGCGCCTGCGCAAGGTCAATGTCGATACGCCTTTGATCTGCTACCGATTTTAATCGGGTAGTCTGCCATTATCGATTATCATTTCTGATCTCCGTTTGATTAGAAACTAGTCCTGTTGTTTCAAATTTATTTCTATTTTCTTTACGTTTGATTCATATTCAGTAACGTACTTATTCCTTTTTTTACGAATCAATGATAGTTCAAATTTTTATGATTAATTATTTTAATTGAGTTTTATCTGTAAGGTATTAAACCTAGAAGGTTTGGTTACTAATAGTTGACTTCCTAGATAAGTTATAATTTTTAGTTACAACAAAATTGCCGTCAAAATTGATAGCGCTATCCAGCCAAAAGTGATTGCGCATCATATTATAACTATTATATTCGATAGCATCTTACGTGAGCCGCCCATGATTAGAGGTGTGCGCATACGCAGCCGTCAATCCAGCCAGTGACGACTAGTCATATTAGAATAACAAATTATAATTCAATCCAATATTTGAATTCAAAACATTATTACCTTAAATAAATCATACAAAAGTATTGAATTTACTTTATTATTCTCAAAATTGGTTAAAAATGGGTTGGTTGGTTGGATGTTGATTTTAAAAATGTCCCGCTGTTTCTATTAATTTTCATGTTCATAAAGTTAGTTTTTATAGTCGATACCAAATTCAAACAAATATTTTCTAGTTTTAACGATTATTTTAATAATATTATGTAGGGAACATAAATAACAATTATAAATAATGTATCCATGAGCTGGTAGCACTGTATATTTCAATGTGTAATGAACCTATTGAATGCGAAGCTTTGATCTACTTTAGATAGTTAGGATGTTGTTTCGTAACATCTTTGTTAAGCTTAATTTTCTTGTGTACGTACTTCGTACACAGCATGAAAGTCTACATTACATAAAAATACACAATTTGAATTCTGTACTGTGCGTTTTACAACATGCTTCAATTTGTTATTTTTTAGTATAAAAATCCACAAACTTTTATTTTCCTAATTTAATTTACTTTTTAATATACTAAAATAAACAACACAGAATGCATCAATGGTCACGGGGTAAACAATTTGCTCTGTGTACCAAAAATATATCACCAGTAGTTCGGTTCACAATGAATGAAAATAATGAAATATCTTAATTAAAAACGGTCTAGAAAAGTTCTATCCAGCTATCGTGGCACGCAATCCTATGATTATGGCTTGACAGACGTAACTAGCGGTTAGTTTACTGTTGTCTACGCAAATCGAAGTGAAAAGTGGCTCAGCACGCCCATGCAATTGTCTACCTTAAATCTATTCTGGAACCCCTACTCAGGATACTTGAGAAAATTCGTTAACAACTTTACGAATGACGAAACAATAGTCTACAAACTATAGATTATTTCTATATCAAACTGATGGCTCACAAACTAGTTTTAGCATTGTTGACCGAAGAATATCTATTTCGAGCGATCATTTACAAATTCTTTAGATATATTGTAGAAACAGAAAAAAGTTCTTTCCAGAATCAATAGGTATAAAACACAATACTTCTCATTTGACTTCATCATCACACATACAACAGTCACGAATGTTAAAAAAAATAAAAGGGCAATAATTGTTTTTAAACATTCGTGATAATTGCATTCTAATTATTAGAATATGTCCAGGAAACCTACTTACAATTCGACCCGGTGTCAAGATAAAGTTTCGAATTCTGACACTAGGTCCATGGTTACGGCGGGTCGAGTAGCCTCCGGCGACCGGCACGGACGCAGCCCGATCGAGGGAATGCCGGCCGCAGGGGCTCCCATGCGGGTCTCGCCTCTTTCCCACAAAACCTAACTACTCCTTCCATACCGACCGATATAGAAAAAGCTATTGGCGATATGCTTTCAAATTTAACACGTCTAATGCTATCTTTGGAAAATTATTTGGATCCTTTGAACTACTTTTCAAGTACATAGTTCACTTAACGCAGTATTATCGGCCATTTATATGCAAACGCCTTTGTTATTATAGCTATGACTTAAAATGTAATTCTTAACAATCTCCTTGGCGTTTGTCTCACATACATAAGGAGATTGCACAATTGTACTGAGAATAATCAGGACGAATTCAAAAGGCGTCTAATTTCATCAGTTTGAAGTCTGTGACACGTTCCTCTTGCTGTGTAAGGGTGACATATTGTGTTGCTCAATCATTATTTATATTTTGAACATTTGGTTCTCAGTTCATGATATTAGCCCTAATCAAGTCTTGATTCTCTAAATAGAGTTAATAATTCAATGTTGACTCATATTTATGTTACGTTACTATGCAGTTTCTCAAATTCTGCTAAATTTATCTGATTTTAAGCTTATTGTATCACCGACAGTTTTGGTTAGCAATATGCCTTTACCACGCTATCGCTGTCGTTTGTGACTTGCTTCTTAAGAGAATGGTTCTGGTATTAGCATATAATGCTCGAGCGGTGCGACCACGACGCGAGATCTGGAGCACAGATCAGCGACGTCGTGCGACCGCGGATTCATGCATCATATCCGCGGATAGTATGATTCAATTCTAGCTTTGCGTTTTCTATCTGCTTAAGTTGATTGGACGTTGGCGTATGACCTAGTTAGTCGCTCTGATGGGATTTCAAGTTTAAGCCAGCGAGATTATAGTCGATAACATTACTCAACAGCACGAGTTAGATAATATTGAGATGATCAGATATTATCTTCTGCTCTTGTTTAGAAATGTTATTGTAATTCATAATTATCTTCACGGATTCATTTATTGAATATTTTATACTCGTAAAGCGCTAGTATGACACAGAGCCTATGAAGTTTATTGACTGTAACCTTATTAAAACGTAGTTGGCATGAGTCACGCCACCGTCCAAGACAATCATGCTAATAGGGAACGTCTAATCAGCCGTGGTTGCTGCGATATACGGCTCATAATCCGACAATAACTGGTTACAATGATAGAGTATTGCATGTTATGTATGCTCACGTATTCTTGTGCTCCTCTGATCTAAGCATGCTTAGTACCAGAGTTGTTGCGCCGCTTAGCACGGTGACCCGACCTCGGTCCGACCAAACAATCTCATTGATTCGATATGAGATTAAGCGGCGTCCGTAAATGTTTCCATTTTGAATTCGCAGATACTCGCTTGAACTCGCACCCGGATGTCATGTTCGATTTACATTTTGTTCTCTTGTTGCCGCATTCAATAGCGATCGTGCACTCTGGAGCGTTCGCCAGTTACTTCATGATTGACGCCGGCACGTCGTCTGATGTAGACACAATGCTTTCAACGATGTTTATTGTTCGCGACAAGATTATTTACTTGATTCGTAATGCCTAAAAACCTGTGAGCTCACGTGTTTCCCCGCGCATCAGTATTCACTTTGTAACCCTCCTTATAATCCGTGCGACGCTTTTGTCTTCGAGCATCAATAATTTAGTCAATCTGTGGATGAGTCGTAAGACTGCCGTTAGTCTGATTCTACCGGCGACCTTGACTTGAACATTGAACCATGGTATTAATCACCATACTCCCAAAGAAGTAAAAAACTCGACCACTTCGAAAGTGAAGTCGCAGAGATACGAGGCAGTCCGCTCGTTACTAAGCGTGCGTTCGTTTTGTTCGGCGAGCGCCCGAGGCCAATCATGTCTCGCTATAATAAAGGGTTGCGCGCGTCCTTTCGGCCCGGCTTTTAGATTTATGGCTCCACGAGAGCCGCCGCCGCCGACGCGTACAACATACGTTTGTCACACAATTATCATGACCATTCGATTTCTGAGCATATCGAGTTCTGCCAATAATAACGAGTGGTGTTCTCGAGCAATCTCATCGGTATTAACTGACGTGTAATTAAAAAGAAAAAGTAATGTTACGTATTCATCGTCCTAAGTGCAACATGACAGGATCACGCCCATTTTAATATTTATGCTGATTGAAACCCTCAATACAATCCCAACAAACTGGTTCTTCGTATTGTTTAGCATTGGTATCAGAATTCGATTATGGATGATATTGATTAAATCGGTTATCGGTTTAAATCGATTATTTCTTTAAATATTTGATCTCTATTTGAATTATTTTTAGACCTATAGTATTTCGTATGCTTGTCATAAAACAGACCAGATCCAGACCCAAGACCAGTTTGGACCAAATCAAACTTTTAATTCACGTTGGGTTTTTCGCATACACATGTCATGAGCTCTTATGAATCTTAAATATTATGCTATTTAAAATATAACCAATTTTACGCTACATAAAGTGATTATGTAAAAAGTGATATATTTTTAGCGATACGGATTTTTAAATATATTTTTATGCTTTTTTCTTTTTCCACAATTCCCTTCAACTGCATCTTAAGTTACATTTCCAGGTGTATTCTGGTCGATATTAGCTTTCATTTTCAATACTATCAATCTTGAGTTTTGTTCGTAGTCTTTGATCATTCTTATCCAATTCTTTCCACCTTCAAAATTTTCTTATTCTTTTAAAAACATAAACTTTTATTTTAGGTTACAGCAATTAGCTTTTATTTAAAGTAAAGCCATTACTTAAAGTTAGGAACTGAAATTGATACTAATCCTTTAGATTTGTTTGAAGCCAGATGCGTGAGCGCAAGTGTAAAGCACTAGCGCGATGCTATCAGCAAGGCGTCGATCAGATCAGCACTCCAGGAAATCGTTGTGTCGTTATTAATCTTCACTGCCTCAATTTTGCTAAACGCTTCTGCATTTAAATGTTCTTTTGCTTTATCAATTTCTTTATCAGTTGGTTCATCATTAAATATTCCAGTAATAATAATTAAAGAATCGGCTTGAATTCTTTCATACTCGTATATGCATTTAAATTTTTAAATACTATTAATTGTATACCAAATATGAATAAAAAATCTCGATATGACTTAGTAAAATTAGCCAATATAGCTAACTCATAAGTCAAGAATAATTTAAATAAAATAATGTTAGCTACTTATTATTTTGTGCAGTCTTTTCGTTGATTTCTAAAATCATTTAAACAATTATGTAATACTAGACTAGCCATGTCCTCGTTCACAAAATCATTAAACTTTTCCTTTGTCTTTGTTTCCTTGTATCAGCTGTCATATTCATAGCTTTTCTAGATACACCATATCCACCATACACCCTTCTTACTTCTCTTTACGTGTCTATACCAAGAAAGATTCCAGTCTCGTCAATATCTTTTTAATTTTAGATGGATTCTATTTCATATTTGGCTAACCTATATACATTTTTTGCGAAGTTCCAAAATTGAAATTAAAACACCGTTATGAGTTACGCCCCACACCTAAAATTGAATTTACGAGTAATTCCTTAACAGCATATAAATTTTATTCTTATCTCCATCGTACCCCGTGGGCGGGTCCTTTTGCACGTGTGTCTCATGTAACCTGATATCGATGTGTAGTTAATAATTTCCATTGTAACGACACAATGATGGATCCCGAGGGGGGCACCGTCAATGGAAGAATTTTGTCTTTTTCAAAGATAGCCTTCATGTCTGCTTTAACATAAAATTGTAAAGGTACTTGACCATTATTTCTATCTAAGTCCACAAATGTGTTTGCAAGTAAGTTGTAAGTTTCTCGGTGGACTCAGTAAACCAATTTGAAAATGATTTTGCAACTTGAGCAGACAACATACAGTAATTTCACATAAGGTTAATAGTTTTACTAGAAATGTAACACTTGCGTAAACCGATTATCCCACGACACTCGCAGCTCCAGAGCTTTAGAACGAACAATGAACCCTTCTATACCTTCGAGAATGACACAATAAAACGTAACGTGAACATTGTCGGTTATTGCTGCTTTCATTTGCATATTTTTCTCTTAATTTGTATGTTCTAAATTCTGATGATACAAACTTTTATAATTTAAAAGTTTGTCGCTTTTCCAGCGATTGTAGTAAATTCATAGTTATATTAGTTATTCACAAGATTCAATGGCATAATTTATATTTTAAATAATAATTGTTATAAAGAATTACTCTGTAGGAAGCTGTTTATAGTTTTTTAGGATTCACAGATTTAAAGAATCGTTTAATTTTAATGTGCTAAAATATCATCAAAAAAAAAATAAGGACCAGAAAGATATGCTTGTTTGATTATAAACGCTAAATTCATGACTCGCATTATAACGTAGTTATTCAACTGAGAGTACGCATTCACCTTTTTTATTCCGGCTTGTATCTAATCCATCGGTTTCAATAGAACAATTTGTTGGCACCACAATGTGAGTTTCACCTTGACGGTCGAATTCGGTCGTGTCAGCGTTGTCAGCAATGTCAGCATCGCGATCAATGGAGATCGGCGGATGTTGGCGTGCGCAAGCGCATAGATGAGGATATTTGAGGTTAAGGTATAAGGTTAACTTACAGTCACTCTAGCAATCTTTCGAGTTATTCATTTGTATTGTATACTTATTGAGGGTATACGATATTATTATTCCGTAAAATTTGGCGTTTCGTATCTACCATGTACGTTTTAATTAAAATGATCAATCAATGTAAAAAACTATATGAAGGTCATATTTAAAATAGGCTCAAGACAAATGTGGGTCGACTAGTAAAGTACCAATGAACAAATTACAATGTGAAATTTTAATTTAGTGCAGGACCAGGTGTCGTTATTGTCGTCGCACCTGCGACCTTTCGCAGATGCGTTCCCGCGATAGTAACTGGTCTATTTTCAAAAAAATTAAGATAAGCAATGTTACCTACTTAGATGAAGACATTAACCTTATTTATAGTGTAAAAACGCTTACCTATGTTAATTGTTTTTAAAAGTTATGTGAATATGCTAAAATTGTTTCAATGTCTTGCTATGATATAATACTTACAAAAAATAGATAATCTGTCGAGTCTTAAGCTAACCTAATCTATGGTAGTAAGGAGAGCTAACTGCGCGCGCGCCACACGCACACAGAGGCGCGCGCCGCGCGTGTGTGCGTGCGCGTGGGAACGGGCGCGGTGGACGCGTGCGCCGCTTGTGACATGCGCGCATTGTGCATTATTTAACAAATTAACTTTTTTAATACCTGCCTTGCGATGAAACGGTCAAAATTAATAGAATAGAATTCACTTATTATTTGTAAACACAAATGAAGGTAGCTTAACGAATATCTTAAAAATAAAATGATCCAAGAAATAGTTTAATACTATACATATTATTTTGGATCAATGTCAATATACCACGATTTCAATACTGAGATTAAATAGGTAGTTCTTGAAAATAACTAAAATAAAAACAGAACATAGGTTATTTCTTGGGATTTTATTTTATTTTATGCTTACCTATCTATAAGATTCAGAAACACTCTACGTGGAATCAACTTAATGTGATAGTGGAAATAACAGATGAAACAGCAAGAAAAAAATACTAGACATGATATGCAAAATATAATATAATTGTTGAGCCTATCAAATAATAATCTTGTGACTCAATGTTTATATAGTAATTTATATATTATTATGTCAATGTTGCGCAATATGTATATCAATGTGCTTTATACATAGATTTAATTGAATGTTGATACAACATCCGTGATTGGATCATGACCCATAGGAAACGATTACAAGTGTATACGATCTGATTCACGATTCAAGTTTGCTGTAGATAATATTGTTGTATTTATTCAGTTACATGACAATTGCGCAAGAGTTGCAATCAAAAATTTAATCAAATATCCCATTGATATATTGGTTCGGTTGGAAATTATTTGCTATAGCCGCAGGACCATGGATGCGGTCTTTGTCCGTATCCATATTGGTGGTATGCACAATTCGAATACACAGGGTTGGTTGACTAATAAAAATGCGTCTGAAATTTTACTTGATTTACAAAATTCACACGAACGGCATACACATTAATCAATAAATACTATGTCATAAAAATCCTGTTGTGTACTAGACGTGCACACACAACGTTCATTCATAGACAAATCCATCAGCGGCAATTAAAATTAACAAATTGCAATTAACATGTTGTGACTTACCTACTACTAAAACGTTAAATATTTAACATCCACTAATCACAACCCACAAGGACACAACCCATACACAAAATTCACATAATTAAATAATACTGGATAAGTAATTTCTGAACGATCCATCAATGTTCCACTGAACACCTGTATAAAATATGCAAATGTCTTTTTTACTCAACGTGTTGACAAACAAATAGGCTTCCATCCGAATGTATAGTTATTGTATAGTTATAGTTATTGCATTTTATGATGGCGAGTAGCTACGCTCTTAACGCTTTAAGATAGAGTATAAAGTCAAATGATTTTGTCGCCTTCGTGAATACGCTAGTTGATTCTTTTTATCGGTCCCAAATGATTAATTACTGTTAGCCAAATACACAATTTTCACAATTTGTTTTGTATCTAGCAATATTGGTTCCGAACAGAAATCAATGTTAATTTTCCTGGAAGTGCCAGTATTTGACCATTTTTTTTAACTGCAGAATTCCTGGCAACCCTATATTTATTGTGAGATCGGGCATTGTTGTCCCGAGGCTATGCTCTCGCGCATCGGCTCCACGCATACAGGGCGTTTATAAAGCCAGTTTTGTTTATTCTCATTTTATTGCATGTCGACGTGTGTGCGTTTTGTTGTTTATAACTAATTGCTTTTTGTTTGAGATACGCGAATCGGGCGCATTATCTCTTGCCCTTTGTAATCGGCAAGCTTTCTATCATCGTTAATGGTCTGTCTAGGTCTTGTATGATATTTGATTCTTTCAGCTTTTTGCTATAACCTTTTTTTGCCTTAACTGGGCTATCCGCAAGTATGTACTATCACTAATACCACAACGTTCGTTGTTTATCAGTCCAGAATAATAATGTGGTCTATCCTTTTATTGCGAGTGTTTTGGCATGTAAAAATAATTAACAATCTAATTTAAGCATTTGTACTTCCCAAACAACATCTATTACAAGCCAATTCAATGGCATTCTGGGTTTGAATCAAATGTCATTTGCATTCTGATCTGTATCAGTTACTGTAGTGAGTTCAATTAGGAAGTGTTCAATTGTCTTAGCAGATGAATTGACAAGAGATTGAAGGTGAATAATGTTTAATCGTAGCATATCAATCCTCTGGTGAAGTGTACTGTAGTCCCCTCCGCGCTACCGAAGCTCCGCCCCCTGGCAAATTGCGTCCGCGTCTGCGCCGGCGCACCTCTCACTCGCCCAATCGCGGCAGAACAGATCTGATTTGAGTAATCTAGCTTTGGACATTTACCAGTTTGAACTTTACAGATTGTGCTAGCTAGTTATCTTGTAAGTAAAGTTCCACTTCCATTAAAATAATGTTAAAGCCATCAAAACGCTACAATTAATTATTGAAAAGCTAGCCTACAAGTTACTTCACTAAGGATAATGTCACAATAAATCTGGAGCCTGAGATGAATTATTACAACCTGGACTTAGATAGCCTTAGTTTCTCGAGTGAAAAATATTATCGATTTTGTCATCTATTTTATGTCTCGAGACACTCTTAAACTCACAGTAGATCCCCTTTTTCTTCTTATTATGTCAATTACTTGCTCGTGTGGTACCTTATCGGCTTGTCCCGGACGCTATCGTCGAGATTTACAAGGAGAGGGAAGTCCAGGCTGAACTTGCGGGATACAATTCACGAGGCCTTTGTGTTTATATTTCTAATTGTCTTGCTAATTAGAGAATCGTTAAGCAAACAACAACACAGATATCTGGAGGATATTCAAGGAAGTTAGCAAGGCTAGTCTAGTGCCCAAGGATAGGTTAATTGAATGTTCCTGCTGATCAGATCCTTGTTTTATATTAATTGGGCTCTACCCTTGTTTTGTAACGTAAATTTAGTTATTTTATTTTTTTCGTTTTTATATTCAAAGTCTGCGCTACGAATCTGCACGATATGGCTGCATCTAATAAATAAGATATCCCCAGAAAAATTTGCATACAAAGCCTTGAAAGGTGAACAGAAGCAAAACAAGGAGAGGTATTTATTGAGCAGCGGGGATGCTACTCTTAAAACTGCGTCTGCACAGGCCCGGGATGAGCTATGGCTTACGCTACCGGGCACTTTATGTTTTAACTTATTTCTTTGTAACGAACGCTGCGGTCGCCGGACGTGGACTTGCGGTCATTTATTCTTTAATTTCATTCTCGGTTTATGTTTTAATCAAACCTCCTTGCTGATTTATGGTATTGCTAGTTCTTTAGTTTTCAATTGGAATAATACATTGCTTTAATACTGTCTCATAAGGCTTTCGATTTCTTGTTCGATTTTCCGTTAGTTATGTTACATTTCCGTTGTCGACTTCAGTTTTTTAAGGTGTATTATATTCATTTGCATGGATACAGTTGGTTTTTACACCTCTGTTTATGTATTCTGTGGTATTAAAAATAAAATAATCCCAAACAACTTAGGGTATGTTACAAAATGAGTAAAATTTATTTCCACAGGTAAAAATCAGAGTAAATTTGGAGTAAATTCCATACATTTGGTTTCACTAGGTGTATTTTGGAACGGCCTAGAGTAAAATTTCCTCTATTCCGAGTAGGTTTCACTCGTTTTGAACGCACCCTTAATACGCTACTGTGCGAATTTCATAGCAAATTTTATGGGAGTGCATGCAATACTTACAACAACAGTTATTCGCTAACGGGATAAGAAAAAAGCTATGAAAGTTCATCAGCCTTTAATAAACAGGAAGATAGTACAATTTGCTGATGCTTGCCCACAAATGACATTGGTTTTTCTCACCTTGCGGGTCGTGTAACTGCGCTTACCCATACCGGCGCCGGCGCAACTAATGATGACAGGAACCAAACTGGTTCAGATGACATCGTCTATTTGTGAGAGGAAAAAATTAAGAGTAATTAGATAAATATGTTTTGTTTTGACATAGCACGCTTTCTAATGTTGACGAAACAGCTTTTCAATTACTTTTAACTTAAAAAATGTAGTTCATTATTGGAAAAATATATTAGAGACTGCAATAAAATGATATTCGGTGTGTTCTGTCGTTTAAAGTTATATTTGTGAACGATTATACATTAGTGCTTATTAGTAAAATGAAAGAAGTCAAGAAATCTCCTGATTTCAATTCCAACTATAATGTTTGTAGTCAATAAAATTGTTGGTCGTAAGCTGCAGAAAAGCTGATGAATGAGTACCTATAAAATCATCATGCTGTTACACGTACAGAGGCTTTGGTTTACCGAAATTATATTCGGTAACGTCGAAGTATATTAAAAACGTTCTTATTCTAATAAAGCTTAGCACGAAGATCCACCGGCGAGATACCAGCTGAGCGCATGCGCGTACGTCTGCGCACACGCAGCCCGTCAGCGCGCTGCGCATCAGATAACAGCGACATGCGCGCGCTTCCACGAACCATGCGACGGCGACGCTTGGAATATTTGTCGTGTGACGCGCGACCGCAGTTTAGATATAATGAAGTTAGTTAACATTCAGGATTTTTGTACTGTTAGCATTGTGTTATGAATGGGAAGTAGCTAGGTAGCTCAATTGATTGATTTATCGACTCCTTCTGTTGAAATGCAAAAATTGTATATTACATTCCTAATCCTGAATATTAACCACATTTCATTAAAGTTAAAAGACCGTGTATGTTTGTAAAAAAAAAAAAAGAGTTCGATGTATGTATATGTCTACATTATACAGTTTTTTTCTCAAAAGCTCATTTTTATTCAAGTGGTTATTACGCACACAGACGTAAATCATCTCCAAAAAAACTCGTTTGAAATACCAACACAGACCTTAAAGATAGCTCATTCGTGTTGTAGTTCTTCCTAATCGTAATATCGCACTAAATTTCTCCTTAAAAGTTCACAAATATCACAGAGTATCGGATATCTAAAGGGCTGTAACTGTAAATGCCGCGCCTTAGCTGCGACATGATATCTTATGTTTAATGCCTTTAGAAAATATAACACCAAAATGTAAAACAGCCTCCTATTTAATATTCTGCTTTAGCTTAAATTAAATATATACTCTGTGAGTGAGACGTAGATTCTTATCATTTGCGAAGCTACTCTTGGCTGAGTCTATAAATCGCTTTACTAAAAACAATCGCTACTATACAAGTACGCGCTTCCTCGTCTACTAGAATAAAATGTTTTTCTTCAAACGCCGTAATTAGATCGTCGATACGTTTAAAGTAATTTATAGTATCTACTTTAATGAAGATTTAGCTGGTTGGAACTGCAGTAAATCTTGGAACAAAAGCCCTGTGGCGTCTTATAATTTTGAAAGATAATCTGCGGTGGCGCAGGTAGCAACGTCATTTTTTTGTACCGTGTCGTTTTCTTGCTAGCTTGTCGCGGTAAACCACTTAGCAGCGTGGATTTTTCTATTTTTACATTGCTAGTGATAGGTTCCTGTGAAGATTATTTTCATCATTTTTATCATGAGTATATTTACACAATACTTCGAAGACCCTTAGCATCATTTTGTTCGTTATTTTAGTTAATATCAATTGAATTATAATGTATAAATTCCTAGAATAATTCATTCTTAACCATCCCACCAACAAACCCATATTATCATCCACATAAATTCAATAAATTGTATAGGAGTAAGGTGCAACTACCCTTCCCTGTACTGAGGTCAGTGCGTGGGCTTGGACACAGAACTGGCTTCGTGAGGTCGCCCACACTCCTCTGAATACAAGGGATAACCACGTCGTAAATGTCAGATGAATTCGGTTGTCTGAAGAATGCATTATGTATTATGCAGGGACACCATTTGCGTTGAGTTTTCAGAGAAACTATTTACAATATCGGTGGGATTTCTTTTGAAATCAACTCTAAAAATAAAAATGTCCTTCCTTTGTTCTATTGAGCTAAGAATATTAATCGGGTTAGGTATATGCTCGTTATTATAATAGCTTTTAAAATAGTGCGCTGTTCCGAAATCCTATGTTGTCTGATTGCTTAAATCGACATCATTAACCTCAATCATAAATTTTAGGTATCAAATTTCACATTGGACCAATAAAATTTTACAGAGCTATTTATTCACAGTTAAACAATTTCCTATCTTCAAAAGTGTCCCTAGTCCCTAATTCATTTGAATTTAAATGTTGCATTATGAGATGCTGTAATAAAGGTGTATTCCAGAAACATTAGGTTGACAACAAAATTGTTATTAACATAAAGAATGTCAATTCTTATTGACGTAAAATATTGAAAATTGGTAACGTTTACTGATGTTGAAATAATAATCAATATAATCTCAAAATCATTATTTGCTTTCTTACTGTTTCCCATGAATAATCAACTGTGATTGGGTTATTTTCCCACAAACACCTAGAGTGCCATGGAATACGATAAATGAGATTGACTTCATTAAGTTTGGGTATTACCATAGAACGTGGGTGGTTCCCGCCTGCGTTCTGGATAGAAGCTATGATTAGTAGTCCGATAGAGGTTTCAGGTATTTATCTTTCTATTGACACGGTGTTCTGTCGGTAGGTACTTTTATATGATACGTATCGCATCTACGTAGTGAGTCATGTTAAGAAATGATACATGCACGTTATTGCTGTTGTTATTTTGAAGACGCTTTCTGATTGACTATCTGCTTCACGTTTTGTGTAAAACTCATGATTTTTTGCGAAAATCATTGTCAAAAAGTTTTGTCTGTAATTAGAAATTTTGTACTGCGGTAATCTCCTCATGAAATTAAAGAGCAGATTGTGGATTTGTAGGTTTTGGTTCTAAAATGTTACAAGTTCCTGAGAGTCTATATATAAAGAGCTTAGATTCCTTTAAAATATTTTAATAAAAACTGTAGCTAGTTTTACAAAGGCTAGAGCTAAAGTCTGCGCGGGCGCACGTCACGTGGTCGTGTTGGCGACGTATCTGCGTTATTTATTGGCGACGTCCGGCGCGCCCGCACGACCGACGATGCGATTATTGGGATAACTTGCTATGTAGTGTTACATATAAAATAAAATGGTCACCAATACACTAACAATGTTACCATAAATTTTGATACATAGATCTATTTTGATTGTAGTGCAAAACTGTTAAAGAGCTTTGATGTAGATGATTTTATTATTGTCTTTATACCTGTTGAGAACAAAATATGTATAGATTTATTATTTTGCATTTTTGTAGTAACGAGTTGAACTTGACTTTTGAAGCATAACAATGTGTCGTGTATGATATTTTTTTATTTATTAATATTTCGTTATACGTGAATTTTTATCTGTAATCACGTAAGGGTAACGTCTGTATTAATACCTGTTCAAATACACATGTAACATTAATAAAGAGCAGATACAAACCTTGGCGTTGCTATTGTATTCCTGTTCTTAATATTAATATGCCTAGTCATCCAGGATTCATCGGACCTCCTATGGAGCTTAGAATGTTTAGTAAGAGTTAAATAGTATGAAGTGTTTTATAATCAAACAAGATTTTTGTGGAACGCTGTTATTACTTTTGGTCATTGGTTATTTATAAGCTGCTTTACTAAAAGATGAAATGAAATTACATCTGATATCTTTTCTATTACTTAATGTTATACTCTGTATTACAATAGTGGTACAAAAGCTTGAAGGTGTTCGTGTTTGAGGTGTAGATTTCATTGACTGGCAATTAATCTACCCACTAAAATAAATAGTTTCTGGGATTCTAAAATTATATTTCCTTCAATTGTAGGGTGTTAGTATTTACACTTTTCAGTTAGGTATTTACTTCTCTAATTTAAATCTTAATTTCAAATGCATTAACAGTAATTTTCTGCTTGTTTCAGCTGCACGTCTCGCTATGCAGGAGAATTCTGCCAGCATCTCAATCCTTGCCACAGCGAATCTAGTCCTCGATGCCAGAACGGTGGAACCTGCAGGGTGCGACCCGGCAATGGCGGAGCTTCGCCCTCCTTTGCCTGTGACTGCCCTTTGGGCTTCAGTGCGTCCCTGTGTGAGATCAGAGTGCCAGCTGCGTGTGACTCTGCGCCTTGCTTGAATGGCGCCACTTGTAGGCTGACGACGTTGTCTACCTATGAGTGTGACTGCCCTCCGGGATATACAGGTTTGTGACGACCTTATTACCTATGTCAATTATATTAGATCTTACCATTATAAACATACAATAATATTTTGTTAATCTTATTATGACCATTTGGCCACACACAGTTACTTATTATTGTGTTTATAAAGTAGTAGATTTTTTTTATCCTATAGCATAATATAAAATTAACAGAATATCGTTTTTGGTTAATTGCATAATCCTCTATTATTGTAACTAACGTCAAAATTTTACATCTTACGCGATAATAAAATTAGAAACATTTTATATTCAGGTTAGATAAAATTTATATGATTATTAGAAAAACTTTAAATTATTCGTTTATATTTTCTATGCATGGAAGTTCTTTTGTGAACTTGTTAGTATTATGAATTTGGACAATGGATTCAGTATGTTAATCGTCTAAGCAATAGCATTGAGGCTTAGTAATAGAATTCTTGGTATTAATACGTTTACATGATTTCATTATTTATGACTTGTATGGTTGGCTGTCATTCTCCCTAGTCAGCATTCAGGCAGGTGTTCAATAGTGCATTATAAATACCATTATTATTATTAATCTGACATCGTAAACGAATATTGTAACGTAATTAATGGTTTAAAACTTGAAAGCCTTGAATTTAATGATGAACAAATAGCCAATGTAGCGACTCAATAAATAGAGCATTTAAGAAGTGAGAGTAAATAGTATACCTACTCCATACATATTGATATATCGTCTTATTAATCATCCAATAAACCATTCTAAAGTGCCAGCTGTAATAAGCAAAAGTCAATAAAGGTTTAATGAATTTTGGAAAGTAGCAACACCTCTTAAATGATATCCGCAAAAACACATTGAACAATTTTCTTTCAAACACCAAAGCAATAAAGCTTAAATTCGTATGCAATAGGAACTCGTTGACTGGTTTTGTCTAGTTGCTCAATTAAAAGCGGCTTTAAATTTTTGTGTTCTAATGTCTGAGATTTAATCGTTTTACCATGAGGGACTGTAGTAAATGTTAAGAAATTTTTGGAAAACAATTATTGAAGTATTTATGTCAGGTTTATAAGAAATTGATTTCACATTTATCTTGGATTTGTTGTAGTTGGTCAATATTGCTTCACTACTGTTTCATGCATTATCCCGCATTTTATCTTTAAAATAAATTTTGTATAGTCTCTGACTAACCCTTAGGGGATAATCGTCGTGATTACATGTACATGTATGTAATATTTTTACAAATTATACATTACACGCTGATTCCTATACTGCAAATAAAAACCTCTGTACCCCTACTATTAAGATAACTTTAATAAGGTTTAAGTTTTCCGCATAATGAGATCCGAAAGGTATCAAATGCTAGAAAAGTGAAGTTAAGTAAAATAAGAAATTATTTATCTTGCAACTACAAAGCGGTAGAAACCTAATCCAAACAGAAATATATCTGTGATTTAAATAATAAAGCTTTTAAAATAAGCGCTAAAAAGTTCCACATTTTTTTTTATATAACTGTAAGTACTCAAGTACTTATGAGTGTATTATACACTTTAGTACTTAAGAGTACAAACCGCTATGAGTATTACGAATGCGTCATGCTTTCGCACTGACTCCAAAATACTTCTGAGCGTGGAAAAATTTTAGCCATTTTACCAAATATGGTATCTTAACATTTATTATTGTGAGATTAACGTTTAATATCAGACTTACTAAATCTTTAAATAAAAAATAAATTTATGGCATGTTTATGGGACAGTTAACAGCTTATTTACAAATACTAGAAGGTCTGGCATAGCAAATTTAAAATAATAAGAGTTTTAGAAATTTTCTAAATCATTAATTACATCTCATTTTCCATAAATTTCAGTTGCCCCAAAACAATTTAGATTAGATTTATATATTTGTGACGATTTAGAATTTTAAAAATATAAAAAATTAAAAGAAATTTAACTTAGCTTTTGGGATCATACTATTGTACATAATGTCTTAGGTAAATAGGAATTCATAGAAACAACACTCGGCTCATACGAAAGTTGCAAATAGTTTATCTTGCTACATACAATTGATAGTGTCCACACTTAATTGCCTAACTCGATTACAAGGATTGTTACCCATTATCACCATCACAATATCAACTAACTGGTGTCTTTAGAAATCCGATAGAAAGTCCCAGCAATTTGAGTTTCCTGAACTATGTGTTCGCAGTATACGCGTAATACGCTTAATTCGATGAACTGTGTAATTTTGCAAATTGGCCCGTCTGTCAATGTAGCTAAGGTTGCCATTTCTTTTCAAATTGTAACCTAGGACTGTCACACGTGTAGTAAAAAGAAATTTTATTGGATATAAAATAATGTAATACAGCTTTGATTTTAAAAATTACAATTTCTAATGATGTCACTTGTCCTCATGTGAAACGGAGAAGAGGGACTTAAGCTATTTTTAGCTCAGTGAATTGTACCACAAAAACCAATGTTTAACCAAAAGCGATTAAGTCTGGCCTGTAGTCTTAAAGACCAAAATGGTGGTCGTAATACCAATTGAGCTTGTTCCGGCCAATCGTCCTGAATTCCTCATGTCGTTTAGCTCATGTTGATTAGTCAGCTTAGTGCTTCGATTAAATTGATGATGAATAGTCTTCGCTGACGCACTTCGATCGGAGCTTTAGATACAAAAGCATTGGTAATATTGTCACTTTATTCACGTTCATTAGCATCGACCGTGGTTTTCCTTACTTGCATTGTCCATTAATTCTAGTCAGTGTTATTATTTTATACGCTGTATTTTATTATGTATTGCTATTGACATTGTCCAAAAAAATATGTTACTTGAATATTTATAACACTTTATTAAGTGGTGTTGTTTTCCAGTGAGGAGTTTTGTTTCGCAATTTTTATAGAGGTTTCACAC
The DNA here is from genome assembly GCA_910589355.1 of Parapoynx stratiotata. Classification (NCBI taxonomy): domain Eukaryota; kingdom Metazoa; phylum Arthropoda; class Insecta; order Lepidoptera; family Crambidae; genus Parapoynx; species Parapoynx stratiotata. The sequence goes on from OU342459.1 coordinate 16,832,078, forward strand.
GTATGGGTGGTATCTATAACGCGATATCAATATGTATCTTTAAATATACCTGTGCCTTGTCATCGGGCATTGTTGTAAAATCTAGACTAAAAGTTTGTTATATAAAAACATAGACATTCTTCACATTCATATTGAAAATATATAAAACCCTACTTCTATACGGTTTGTTTTCAGAGAATGTTCGATATTTTTTCTAATCTCGTGTCTCTTATTACACAAACAACAGGATGTTACGTTCAATATATTTTTTAAAAATTAATTAGATCATCTAGTTTATGTCAGAGTTGGCTCGATTGAGAACATTATTTATAGCTATGTTAATTAAATCATTACATCATTTAAATATCACATCTGTGAGGTATTATCAATCAAGCATGATTTTGGATTTTTTTTATTCTATAGGTAATTCATGTTCAATTCTTAAGACTAAGGTAAAAACGTCGTTAGCTATTCATCCCCACATAACGCCATCCTCTTCTAGCTGTGCCCATGCAGAGATCTACCCTTGTGATTGATTCTTGTATACGGGCCTGGCCTAAGTTTAAAAATATTTCATGGTTCTGTAACTCTGGAAAATGATATTTTATTTCTTATGTAAATAAAATACTCCTTTTTGTTTTAGGCGCGGAATGCTCACACGAAGATCATTGCGCATCACAACCATGCCGAAACGGTGGACGTTGTGTGGCGGACAATACAACGGCGGCTGGGTACTCATGTGTTTGTCCGCCTGGCTTCACCGGCCCTCGGTGCACAGAAGATGTGATGGAGTGCTCGAGCGGTTCCGGACCTTGTCATCACGGGAGATGCTTCAATACCCACGGATCGTATACGTGTGTGTGCGAGCCGGGTTACACGGGAAGGGACTGTGATGCTGAATATGTCCCTTGTGAACCATCCCCATGTCTTCACGGAGGCAGGTGTACGCCGTTGGATCAGCTAAGATACGAGTGCGATTGTCCTACTGGTGAGTGTTAAATTTTAACTAACTATTTTTTGCCCAAATAAAGGACACACAACCAAAAGTGCTAAAAGCCATCGAGTAGTTAGTTACTCAAGATTATTTTCTCGTACCTGTTAGTTACTCAAGATTATTTTCTCATAAAGTTTATTTTATAAATCTTAAACATTCAATTAAAGATTCCATTTTGCAATAAATTCTAATTTTCAAATAAATTTCAAAATAAGGAAAGGTTTCCATATATCGGTAATACAAAGTAACTATGCTCCTTTTTTGCTTGCAGCTAAGCTTGCACGTCTTACTACCATTACAGACATCTTTATGGGGTAAAACGTATGAATGTATGTATTCTCATGCATTCGTTCTTTTCCTGCGTGCGCACAATTCTTCGAAAATGGTGTGTTGCTATTTATGTCAGTACTATGTTGACCCGGCGGGGAATCATAAGTAATTTTTCTTATTGACACTGTTTATGATGTATTGTGGTTCAAGTTACTGGGACATCACACGCGACTTAACAGCTTTATTCAATTCGTGATTAAAAAACATTCAATTACGGTCCGACCGGCATCCCGACCAAAATTGAGGTTTGACCCGTCTGAAATTACTCCAGAATTAAATATGTATTTAATAATAATTTCTTATCCATTTTAATTTGAGACTGTTAAATTTCGAATTATTGTAAAGTTGCATCTAAATTCAGCTTTGTATCTATTTATAGACCTAATACTGTTGCCATAATATTGTTTGATAGAACTAAAAACAAAGCCAGTTCGCTTTTGTCTAAAGGTATTGGCATTTTACTTGATACCTCTGACAGCAACAAAGCCACACCACGGTTTTGTATAGTCGGTATTGCCTACTAAGCTTGAACACTTTTCGAAGTACATTTTCAAGTAAAGCCTTGACGATAAATAAAATCAAGACCATTAAAATTGTCACGACCAAAAACTTGCTTTATAGTTACGGCGAAACTGGGTTCATCTTGATTGCATTTGAAAATTGTATACAATTAGACTGTACGAGATAAGGATACTATGGCCAAAGCGCCCACAGCTACATGTGACTTATCAAGATTTACAAGTTTAACCACAGTTTAGTAGTTCAATATGATAATAGCGATGGACACAGATTAATTTACAAGATTTATTCAAAGAATAACAATACCAAATACAGGTGATACAATACTCGTATTATCTATCATAATTAAACTAAATCATAATTAAATGTCCAATACATTATGGTGTATAGTTGACCGCGAAAAGTGAATTTTAATAGAAACATTTGCTCATTACAATCATTTTGCGGTAGGCAATAAACCATAATTGGCTAGCATGATTTAAAAGTGCGACGTGTGAATTTATGCTTCGACCAATTACCATCTCAGTGGCGTGTAGGCACGTAACAAATCTACGCGCCTTGTGCGTGTCTGCGATTTATTTTATCATAGTCCAAGTATGAAAGTCGACCGTGGCTCTTGCCTCGGGCGACCACGACTTGACCAGTTCGAAAGCCACACTTAGCCTAACTATGGCAGGCATAAATAATGTTTACATTGATATTTATAAGTCTGTGTTTCTGTTCAAATTGCTGTAAGTAATAATTCAGCGTAATGCGAAGCAGTTTATCGATGGTACTAAAATTCTTTTTGTAACGTTATTTCAAAATATCTTAAAAGTTTCAATTAAATCAAACATGCCTATAATTTCACGAAACTGCAAAAATATTCATTTTCTTCATAAAATTTTCAAATTTTCATCCGTTACAACACAATCTGTTACCGGAGGACATTTATACATAATGGCACCAACATCAAATTCATTTGCAGAGCAATTCTCCGTAACCGCGAAACAGAGGCTGTCGAAAGGAGTTGCGTCACATTTTTATGTGGTCCGACGCAGGCGCATCTCAGGTTCATTAGATTCATTAGCCGTTGCAAAAGTGCGCGTTGCAAAATTCAGATTGTGATGATGAATATGTCATTCGGGTGCTGGGAAAGCTTTCTATTTGGGCGTCGTTAGTCGATCGGGTTTTGCACGCTGCGAGCGAGCTGAGGAGTCTTTATGTAACTTAAGTTTGTTTGTTTATAGTTTTGTTTAGTTCAAACTGAAAGGTAATCTTGCTCACTTCTGCTATAAGGAAAACTTACAACTGAATCTTTGTATAATTTATTTGAATTGTCTTGCCTTAGACGTAATTTGAAAAATGGTGTAATAACTGACTGTCCAAAAACAATTTGTTTATTCATTACTATAGTTACATGGTTCTATAATTATAACTTTAACTTTAATTTTTATGAGTCACGGTTTCTCAATTTCCTAAGTGTTAATGACTTATCGTTCGAGCATAACAACCCCATGTGTTTGAGACAAATGACCTAAGGATCGCTTCAGCCTGAGGGGACAACCATCAAATGTGCTGGCACTTAAAATAGACCCGTCTGGTGACGTCACCTCAAACTGTGGGAACGGTAATGAGAGAACACTTAATAAGTACCCCATGGTGATAAATTTGTTACCTCTTAAATGAAGTATGTAAAGTTATAATTTTAGACGAACCTCTTGCATGATAGGTACTATCGAGATATTTGATCAATTATTAATTTCTCCTCAGTCGATGTTGTCACTTGTATTTGCTAAGATCGAATCAACTGAATTCTCAGTAGTAACATTGAATTTGGATCAATGGGATTTTCATAATTTAGAACTAGATTCATTTTCACATTCACATTCCTTCATTTTGAATCCTTTTTTTTTCTTCTTTGTCTATTCTCAGTCACAAAGTGCTCTATGATGGAATAATTAATATCCAATCCCATACCACATGTTTGGAGTTATTAAAATGTCTTATCACATATGTGCGTCTGGTACTCTCCAAATACTTTAACCTTCCGCATATTACGGCTATAGACATGGGAATGTGTGAAGCTCTCACACTGATAATATGTTAATCTATTGTAGATTCTTTTAATTTAGTAACGCTTTTGGTTAATGGTTTGTTTAAAATGTTTATAATGTGAACTAAACATTACATTAAATAACTTTCATTTTTCGTCGTCTTTTTATCTTGTTGTCAATATATTTTTATGATACTATTAGTCTGCTGAAAGAGCCTGCAATAAATATTTGAATAAACAAAAATATTTTTTCTTATTTCAAGTAAACATCATTCAATTGTGGCAAGAAGTAATGTCTTTTAAGCTGCTTTCTCATTATAAAACTGGGACTCCAAAATATTTACATAAAGTTTCTGCTCGGCAAAAAATGGCGTCGAAAGATTTAAAACGCTCGCCGTTATGTTTATGTATCATAAACATTGTTACAGTGAACATGTGGCGTCCGTGGGAACACTAGACTAAACGTAGTAATGAATCCCCGTGCTCGCTAATCGAAGATGTGTGGGTCTTGTGTACGTCAGGCCGAGTGGAAATTTCGACACCTAATTAGACCGTAGTAATCAATACTTGATGCTCAGGCATTAAAACGTATGTTTGCACTTACAGAGGGGTTCCTGAGAAAGTAATTTGATACAGCTAAACGTGCTGATATGTTTTCGTTGAATTTGATTCGTTCACAATTTCTATAGCCATATATTTGCTTAGTTATATTGCTTGTATTGAAATATTCTTCTCTTATATTGCTGAAAATTATAGAATCATAACGGACAGGTTTGGCCATTGCAAATGCAACAGTTACTTCTGTATTTTTTTGTTTGTAAGTTCTGTAATAAAAATCATGTTTATTGAATTATATAGTTTATTCATTATACGGCAATGTCGAGTTGTTATATTATTATCTAATTCGCATTTAGAACATTCTCCCATACATGTGTTCAATATATATTTTTAATTACGATGTTTATTTCTGGTTTTCTTTTGTTTCTTATTGTTAGTTATTCATGAGTTAACATGTAATTATAAAAATTAAATGTGATCTAGATCTCGAAGATTAGGATAGACAATTGTTACGGTATTTTTATTTCTTTCGTTGGCGCTAATAAAGCCATTGTTTTGCAGGATATCGAGGCCAGAACTGTGATATAGACATCGACGACTGCCCTGGCCACCTGTGTCAGAATGGCGCCACCTGTGTCGATGGGCTCAACTCCTACACCTGCGAATGTCCTCCGACTTTCACTGGTTCTCTCTGCGAAACCGATGTGGACGAGTGTGCTTTGAGGTGAGTCTTAAGAGCAATTTTAATTGTTTCGGACGGAATTGTGTCGCTCAGACTTTAAGATCAATGTTGTGGCTGTTTTTTCTCATAAAATAAATTTAGTTTATGAAAAGACCGTGAATATAAGTGCTTTATAATACACACTGAAAAAGTTTAATGGCATTGCCAGAAATCCAAAATATTACGTTCTTTTTAAATTGTCTCAATTTCCGTTTCGGCAGTCTAATATAAAGCTGGAAATCTGTTAAAAACCATAAAGCCGGCGCCGCGACGTAATGAACTATAAGCAGTCTTCAAATAAGCGAAAATACTGTTATGTCTCGCCAATTTGTTGCATCACATATTCTTTCGACAGCTACACTTTGATTGCTATCTTTCCCATGAAAAAACCAATATCCAACCTTATGCTAAAGGTTTTAAGAGCGATGAATCATCGCAGTCCAATTAACATGGGATCTCCAAAATGAAACCTGGAACTGATCGCAGGATAAATTCTTCAAAGAAAAGACGATTATGGAAATCAACGGATGTTATACTTTATTGCTTGTACTTAAAGTTCATATTTTAATGTGCGTGCCAGATAATAGCCGTTGATTTTGGTAATACGATATCGAACGCCATCTTGGATGCACGCATGCGTCTTCAGTGTCCTGTTTTTTAAGGGATTCAAAATAAAAAGTTTACAGGATACATAATTTTTTGGCGGTCTTCCGTTTTGCCTGTACGCTTACATTTTTTCTCATAAATAATTTATCAGTTTCGTAATCGCAAATATGGTAATTAATATTCAATTTACATTTATCCCTAATGGTTTATTGTGTTTAAAACAGTAAGTAGTTCTTCGTAACAATTAGCAAAGGCAACAGTATTAATAAGTTGTCCCACTTTTATCTGTTGTTCGAAGCCAATATTGATAATCAATTAGTATGTAATAGGCAAAACGTGAATCCTATGGGACTGAAAATTTCATTTAAATAACTCACTTATCTGACTCATCTAGTGAATAGACTCAACTAGTGAATGATTAGTGATTAAATAATCATTACCTAATCTTTGCAACTCTGGGGTTGTTATTTGTAGTCTACATAATAATTATTGTGATCCTACAAATAAATAACACGTCTTCAAAGCCAACGTCCTCGGTGCAAGTGATTGAATAATAGCGGAAACGTCTATTTTTAATGTGACTGGAAGATACGGGTGTGGTCATTGGTTGATGGCTACTTGTATAACCACCAGCTATTCAATTAAAGAAAGCAATTGAAATGAGCGGAGTAACAGTTGGAGCCTTTATTTTTGAGTTGGACCTCTAGAAACCCTAAGATGAAAAAACGTTTAATTCCATGAAGTAGTTGCGGAATACTGTATATGTAAATTCAGAGACGAGCCAAATTTTAAAAATATTCTTTACTATATTGTCCAATATCCCTAAAAAAACAGAAAATATGAATAGTTTGATGATGAAGCTTAAATGTTTCCAAAGACCAATTGCAATCAATCGTTCACTTATGTTTATACCACACGCGCTCTCGTCATGTGCAGACGCAACTGTACGATAATTATCAGCAACAAAAACATCGCAACAGCAGTCACACGGTTAACAACACTTTTTATGGAGTCGAACTACGATCTGGACTTGCAAATGAGATAGGATCAAGACCATTCTGTGAGAAATGATCTTAATTGAAAAAATGTCTTAATGTGTAAATTAAATGATCTTGTTGGTGTTTTGTGGATAGATTAAGACGAATTCTAAGAATGGATGTGGATGAATCTAAAATTAGAGTTTTATTAAAATAACGGGGAATTGAATGTGTGATCCAAGATGTGAGAAGAAAAGAAGTGGATGATAGAATAGAAGAGAACGTAAGAGGAACGTATGTTTTGATAACGATCAAAATTTTGCAATTTTTTCAGATCTATCACCATCTTACAATTATCATTTCCAATTTCTGTGATGATAAACTTACTTAAAATTTTATTACCATGTGTATGCCACTGTTTATACCACAGAAAACGTCTAACGACCGCTCGCAGTGAAACCAGGCGCCTAAACCCTGCTAGTAAAATAAATCGTTATACTTCAATCGGTTTATGGTCCAATAAAAAAAAAACTATTAAAATATCCTTGGTATGTGCTTCATAACTGTTAAAATGTTTACTCCTTACATTATAATTAATATTTTGTTACCCCTACCTCACAAAATTAATAGTTCACTCGATACTATTAATATTTCCGCCAGCTATGGACATTGGACCGCCCGCTGTAGTCGCCTTTCGAAATACTATACAACTTTATAGAAACCTACCAATTTAGTCCTGATAATATTTATCACAAAGTTATAAAGTTTATAATGGCGTAACAATAAAAGTTAGAAACGCAAGGATAATTTGGCCAACGAATTAACCGCTGGGCGTTGTTTCTTGAGTCTTATTGTACATGTAATACCTTTTAAAGCTTCAAGTCTATTGTTTAAAGTTAGGCTGTAACTCGTGAGGGATAGGGTTAGTTTTTCCTTGACGGAAGCTCGTATTGGTTAGTGTCATTCTATCCGAACCGTTCGCTCATGAAACGCAACTGATAAATGCGTGGCCTATATCGGGTTACGTACCAGAATGTTCGTTTTTTATTCGGAACAAGGCATGTTCTTGGTTATATATTATCTTAAATGCACCGTAAACGGGAAAGTGACACTGAAATGGGAGAATTTACTAAGTATTTACTACTGATACGTATTTAGCATCTATGCCGATAACGTTTTGATTATCCAAGTATGTGGCTACTATGAATTTTTAATTGTAGAATCTCTAAAGTTCATGGAACATTAATCCATATATTTTATTAGGTAAAAGTTGTTTGTCAATGTTGTCAATGGTAGTGAAAAGATCTGTAATCTGTAAATAAACCCAGAGCTGAACCAGAATGAATATAGATGCTACATAAATATAAATAACGATTTAATAAAATCGCATTTATTACTCCATTTATTCAGTATGAAACGGGACAGACATGCGCAGAACTCTCTCAAATCAACACTGTATTTTATTATGCACTTTCTAAAGGGTCAAATAGAACGAGCTTTGGAGTAGGAACTCTGCTTTTTCCATTGACAGCTTATATTGTACCACATTATGAACCAGATCTAGAATTAACGAGATCTAAATATACATATAATTTAAACTGTTTCTTATCAATATTTATGATAAGATCATCGCAATATAATAATAAACTAAGTTTGAATTTAAAAGAAGTCTAGTAAAATTTTATAAAGAAATAAATGGTGTTCAATAAGCTGGTTTTAATTATTATAATGTAGTGGTTATTGGTTTAAATGTTAGTATTGACACAAAAGAAGCATAAGCGAACAACGGTAGTAAAATTAGCAAACATCAATGTTTAATATGAAAAGTACACTATCTTTGCTTAAAAAAGAGCTTACACGCAATGTAACATGACTATGCTAATATCTACCGGTCGATATTTAGTGTTAATTAACTAGTGTGGTATTTTGTTTCAATATCTTCTGATTAGTTAGAACAATTAGCATAGGACGACGAACAAACCCAAATTCATAACATGTAAATTGAACATAAATCAGAAGATAAACTCACAAATATTTAATCATAGAATAATTTCTAACTTGCGTGACTAACAAAACTAACATAAAAATTCTTCATAACACGACTAGAAGTACTTACTGGTAAACATTTTTGAAATGCCCGGACATCAAAGTAACAAACACTTAAGTGTTTATTTATTTATAAGGAGATATGACAGAACATAAATTATATACTAGTAGTCATGTGATTTATTAATTACATGCTTCTGATGATGCTAAAGATGATATTATAGGTATATTATACAATTCAATAATTGCAGTTGTATTTAAAAAACTCATTATTTAGTAATCGTATCGTTAGCGATTTAGATGTGATCTACAGATTGGAACGCCAAATGCGGCATGATCGTATTTTACCCTATAAATAAGTTCTAAAGAACTTTTCTCTTATTTCTCCTTCCCTTTACCGCTATCTTTCATGATATTTTATTATTCAGTTTAAAAAATTGGACATTACAGAAAATGATGATGTATTCAAGAAAATTAGACTGCACTGGGGGTGCCTGAAGATTGTTATCGTAGTGTGTGTCTCCTGTGTGTCTCAGGACGATATCCACTTAATTATTTTAACTTCTAATTATAGTGATAATGCACTTAGGATTGTTAGCCTCATTCCTAGACCATTTCGTTTGAAATTTATAGTTAAATATGATTGCCGCAGAAAATGCGTAGAGATAAAAAGTGTACATTGCGATCTTGTGCAGCATTATATTGCCCATTCAAGTGAGGAAAGTAAATAAACTAACCAATTACTCTAAGGATTTACAACGTGTCGCGCAGGGACTAGTTCTTCACTCGTTAAATCTGTAATTTCGCGATTCTTTTCACCATCCACAATTATGCTTTGAGGAGCATCTAGAAAATTGTCGTTGTGATTACGCCGTTTGCAAGCTTTTTTCTTTGTAATTGCATCAGTTACATAGAGTGAATCGTCATTACGACTTATTTTATTTGTTAAATGCGATTTACTAGAAGAAAGATTTCTCTCGTTAAAATTGTCTACCAGTTTTTGCTTAAACGGGCCAAGTGAATGTTTTTTTGACCTTTCAATATTCTTGTTGTTTCATTTGCTGACCTCCATGGCTAAATGGGTTGAATGCGAGACTATTTCTCGCCGTTTTTGAGGTTTTGAGTTCGAATCCTTAAGTTTAACTACACCAACGATAAATTGCAAGTTTCAAAAACTAGCCAATGATGTGCCTAATAGTAGAAGCTCAAATCATTCACTTTTTGAATTCATAAGTACAAAGCAGACATAAAACTGATGTCTATAGCAGCGCAGTGACCAATCATTTCGTCAAGACCACCTGATTACCATAAACAGAAATGATTGATAGGTTTTCGATATTGTTCGCATAAGATACCGCGTCTGTGTTATATAGTCCTAGAGCTACTGATCAAATCACTTCGGCTTTTTCATCATGGTCATAATGATTTGCAATAATGCAGTTTTTATGTGATATGCGGAAATAGTATTTAAATTGAGTCCTACGAGTATATCGTAATTTTTTTATATCGTCATTTGTTTGTTGCAAGTAGTATTGCCGTTTTGTGGTAAATGAAATTACTGAGTGATGTCTTTTGTCATTATGTAATACGAGTAGGTTGGCTTACCTACTACATGTCCTACCTACAAAGGTTGCAAAATGCAATTTTTAATAACGTGTTAAAAAGATTTAATTTAGCACCTGTCTAAAAAAAAGAACATTTTATTGAAATAAATATTGTAATAGGTACATAAATTCAAATTTAAAATATTTTAAACTTACATGTCAATCTTTTTGACATATTTTCACACTAACTGCAATCTCTCCGACTGCCACTGCCTTGTGTCAGGTACAAATGAATGATACGTTATAATCTCGATTGTACTTACTAATGATAACTTTCATTTTTTGTTATCAGCGGCATCCGAAATGCAAATTAGTGTTTGTATTGTAAAGGTTACATTAAACAATAAATTATGATGATTCAATTGATTGAATTATTTCTCCTGTTTAGATGGAGCTTTTTTAGATACTATATTTATGCAATAGAAGAAAAGTAACTGGCCATAATGACTAAAATGCTATTTAAGGTTGTATTATCTTTCCTATTGTTGTGATCAATTTCGTTAGTGAAATAACTTACAGATGTAATTAATTAATAATGTCCTGAAACCAATACATTTTTTATTACAAGCAAAGTGAGCATCATTAAGAGCTTGAAACAGGTTTAGGTTCCTATAACATTGGTTAATATATTATCGACTTTGATTATTTCATAAATTACTTGGAAAATGTCTCTGTAACAATTTGTATTGCCTATAATAGTTTGTTGGTTTATTAGATTAAACAGGGTACTCGTAATAATGATACAAGATGCGATTTTCATGCTCTCTCGTAAAAGTTAAATCAATTTAATAGATAGTTCTATTGATTGCAATTATTTTTTGTTATAACACCCATTTAATGGACGGTCATGTAGCATTATTTTAGTTCATTATCGTATTTCTCCCGAGCCCATTTCCCACACGTAATCGCTATAATAATTGCTGGCAATTTTCTTTATTGAAGAAACATCACCAATGAAATACGAAGTTCGGTTAAAAGTGCCTTGTTGAATTTGGTTTAAAATATAAAAGTTTAAGATCTCCCATCTTATGAAATTGAAGAGATTTCGAGTTTATGGCAAAATTGCTTCGGCAATTTGTCGTGAGTTGCCGTTGAGATTATTAACCAGCCCTTTCTGGCACGTTAAAACTGACAGTGACAATAATTAATAGCAAATTAAAATACGAATTGAAAGTAGGTGCTCTGAGCTAGGCGGAATCGATCTCAAAATATCTCGATTCAGTAAATTAATTTATAATTGTGTTGGTGCCCTTTAATTATATTTCCATCACAATATCGAATGCGATGCAATCAATCTTGAATATTTTACAAAGTCGATTAAAATCGATCAAAATAAAATTAAGTCCGAGTAAGTTTTTGTTTCATAATTTTGAGTTTAATAACCTTGATTACACATACACTTTTAGGTTAAACATAGTATTTAAGTAGTTATTAAAACTAATAAAATGAGGTGAGCAGTCTTTTCGTCGATTTTGTTCACTAAAAGTAGACTGAAAAAGCAGTAGGTTCCAAAAGCTTGGTTAAGTCTTAATGAGGTGTAACGGTTCGTTCCTTGAGTAGACATTTTTATTTAAAAGGGCTTAATTTAATAACTTAAAAATACACTATTTACAAAACTTAACATATTCTATAACCTTAATCTATATATTATATTTAAATACCTAAACTCATCATAACTAACAGTCAACGTATGACCGAGCCATACGCACCGACAGCGTTATAATGTGATATATGGTTAAACGTATGATGAAACTACGTCACGGCAAACAAAAGATCGACCGGTTACCGAGCCGTGCGGGACTTGACTTCGATCGCCGATCCCTAGCGGCTAACAGCAATTTCTACTATTTCTACATGAGTTTTTTTATAAACATAATCGCAGTCTTATTATAGCTACTGCGAGTATATTTAAATTAACACTGTACAAAATTAATAAAATATAAAAGTGAAAGGTTTTTCCCTGATCGGGGTTCCTCGCTACGGGATTGATTTGGAAGTTCTAATGACGTACTACGATCTTGGACCTCACTGACTCTGACCCTGATCACTTCATCGGCAACGGGAAGAAGAGGAGCACACGGCAGGGAAGTGGTTTTCCATAAGGACGGTTTTATGTGATAGCGGCTCTAGTGATTTTAACCCACGCCCGATATTTATCAAAATAAATAATTGTTAATACTATTATTTGCTTAATTTTACGCCACTGAGCTAACCCTATAAACTAAAAACTACAAACGCTACAATGGCGCCCGTACAATAGGTATTTCACTGAGCCGTGGTCACTTATAGCTGCTTCCTTGCATTTTGTAGTTTTCATTGGTGCTTTTTTTTGGTAATTTTAAAACTAGTTTTAATTTTACTTGAGTCTTCTAAGTCGAGGTCTTATTTAATTTATTATCTAATTTTGATTAAAAGTATAATTTATTACTTAGTAATAAACATATGAATATTTTATTTATACAAAAAAAATAGTAATATTTATTAAACATTTATGTTATACATCATAATAAAATAAATGTTATAATTTATAAAAGCTAAATACTCAATTTAGGAGACTTACAATAATAATATAGTAGTATTAGTTTTAGTTGCTTTTCGCTTTTCACTAATTAAGTTCACCTATATTTTAATTTAGTGTAGCAATTTTTGCAACACACACCCATCACAGGGATAACTATAATGTCTTATCAAATCAAATATTTATCATTACAAAAATCTGAGCTAGAATATGAAGTTGCTGTTAGAGGTGGATCAACGGGTGAATCCGTACAAGATCTTAGAAAACAAATTGTCAAGTTAGCTCCACTATTACCACCTGAAGACATTTTAGAATCACATTTGGAGCCAAAAATTGACATAGCTCAGGTACAAGAAACCTTGATTAAAATAAGGGATAATTTAGAAAGTTTAAAAAATAAATTTGATAAAAATGCCTACTCTAGAACAGAAACTATACTCCACCACATTTATTATAGATTGATAAGAATAAATAGAATAGATGAAATAAACACAAGGTATATGGAATGTTCACAAATGTACAAACAATATATTAATGATTTAAAAAAAATGAAAATTGAACCTACTCCTATTACAACAAATTCAGAACCCATTTCAGATTTGATTACTATTACATGCGAAAAAAAGATGGTATCTGAAGTTGTAGGAAAATTGAAATATTCGGGAAAAACATGCGTAAGATCTTTCATCCAAAAAGCAGAAGAATTGGCAGTATCTAGACGAATGTCAAATGACAAGCTGTTGTCATTTGCTTACGAAATTTTCACTGACGATGCCTTACACTGGTTTAGATGTATACAAGATAAAGTGCAGTGCTGGGATGATCTAGTAGTCCTCCTCAAACAAGACTTTAGTCACAGTGACTACGACTACCGTCTCTTGTCCGAAATTCGTATGCGTACTCAGGGCGAACAAGAAAATATTGCTATATATATTTCTATAATGCACGGTATGTTTTCCCGCCTTAGTAAACAATTGTCAGAGGAAGACAAATTGGAAATTCTGTTGCACAATATTAGACCAGTTTATGCCAGCACTCTAGCAGCTTCACCTAATATTTCTAGTATTGATGCTCTTAAAGACCTGTGTCGCAGTTATGAAAATATTCAGTCTCGTACTGCACGTTTCCATGAACCTCCGAAACTAAATTCAGATACGCTTGCTAAAGAATTCGCTTACAATCGCCAATCATCGGGTGCAACATTTAATAAAAATTATAACAATAGTTCATATCATAATGATTCGTCTAACCATAATTATAATAAATTTCGCTATAATAAAAATAATCAAAATAATTATATTCCTTATAATAACCATAAAAAACCAGGTGAACATTCGAGAGATTATAATATAAATCCAATAAATGTAAGTAACACTAGTTGCTCAAACGGTAGGCGCGTGTATTGCCCAAGATGCCGTATTGATACTCATTCTCTTGGACAATGCCAACAACCACATTTCCCAATTTGTTTCAAATGTGGGAAAAAAGGTGTTCGTTATCCAGATTGCCCGGACTGCAACTCTAAATCAAAAAACTAATTAATGTGGATTGTAGTGACAGTAAGGCTGATACACTAACTAAATTCGATCAATCTGATTGGTCAAATTGGCTACAATTTGTCTCCAATTTCTTTTCTTGTTACTCTGTTTCTTCAATCCACAATTGCATCACACACTACCAGCGTCCATTTGTCTCTGTGGAGTTGCATGACAAGGTTTTGGTAGGGTTATTAGATACTGGGTCTTCTGTAACAATTTTAGGTAATGATAGTCATGGGTATTTTATAGATATAGGTTTTACATTGCAACACAGTCAGCCCTTACAATTTATAGCTGCTGGCGGTCAAAAATTAAAAAGTGTTGGTCTCATACATCTACCTGTGAGATTTTTGGATCAACTTCATATCTTGGATATATATGTAGTTCCGGAAATTAAAAATAGCTTAATTCTTGGTATGGATTTTTGGAAATGCTTCAGCCTTTTCCCCAAAAAAATTGATTCCGTAATTTTGAGCTCAGACTCTGATACAAACCTAAATAATTTAGCTCTGTCCGGTAATCAGAATCTTTGCGGTTATAATCATTTAACGAAAGATCAGAAAATTACTGCTGATCACATAATTTCCCAGTTTCGTAATATATCATATGAAGTATGTGGCCTAGGAAGAACTTCTCTAATTACACATTCCATTGACACTGGGGATGCTGCCCCCATTCGTCAACGCTATTATAGAATGCCATTGGAAAAGCAACGAGTCTTAATAGAACAGCTCGATGACATGCTTAAGGAGGATGTTGTTGAACCCTGTGAGAGTGAATGGTCTTCTCCAGTACTACTCACACCTAAGAAAAATGGTGAACTGAGATTTTGTTTGGATAGTCGTAAGTTAAACTCTATAACAAAAAAAGACGCTTATAGCCTACCATATATTGCTGAGATATTGGATAATTTACGCGATGCCAAATATCTGACTAGTTTGGATTTATCTAAAAGTTTCTGGCAAATTTTAATAAAGAAGGAAGATAGGTGTAAAACAGCCTTTTATATACCAACACGTGGTACATTTCAATTTAAATCCATGGCCTTTGGCTTAACAAATGCTCCAGCCACTCAGCAGCGTTTAGTGGATAGATTATTCTATGGCCCGGAATTCGAGCATAGGGTTTTTGTTTTTATAGATGACATCATCATAGTTTCATCCACTTTCGATCAACACATTTCACTTCTCGTTCGTGTGATGGAAAAATTAATATCTGCAAACCTCACTATAAATTTAGGAAAAAGCCAATTTTTCAGAAACCAATTGAAGTACTTGGGCTATGTGGTAGATTCGAACGGATTGCATGCTGATCCTGAAAAAGTTGAAGCAATTGTAAACTATCCCACGCCTAAAAACCGTAAAGAAGTTCGAAGATTTTTAGGAACAGCCTCATGGTACCGTAGGTTTATACCGAATTTTAGTTCTTTAGCTTCTCCGTTAAACAAATTAACTTCTCAGGCTAAAAACGCGCCTGTATTTAAGTGGTCGACACAAGCAGATGACGCATTCAAAACTCTTAAGAAATGCCTCATCTCTACCCCTGTATTATCTTGTCCCGACTACTCAAAGCCTTTTCAAGTCCACACTGACGCTAGTGATGTTGGTATTGGTGCCGTTTTAACTCAAACGCTGGACGATGCTGAAAGAGTGATCGCTTACATGAGCAAGTCCTTGTCTAAGCAAGAACAAAACTACAGCGCTACAGAACGCGAAGCATTAGCTGTACTGACTGCTATCGAACACTGGCGTTGCTACCTGGAGAATGGGCAAAAATTTATCATCTATACTGACCATTCGGCATTGAAATGGTTTTTAAACTTAAATAACCCTACAGGCCGCTTAGCTCGTTGGGGTGTTAGACTTTCTGCCTTCGATTGCGAAATCAGACATCGCCGCGGGTTAGATAACGTAGTTCCAGATAGTCTTTCTCGAATTAATAATTCTATGATTTCCTCTATAAATTCTCTGCCTCCCAGTACTTCGCAAACTACAAGTGATAATTGGTATTTAAACATCTTTAATGGTTGTCAAAATAGCCCGCAATCATTTCTAGACTATCAAGTGAAAAATAGCAAGCTGTACCGTTTTAAAAAATGTTTGCATCCCCTTGCTAAAGAGTTTGAATGGAAGGAAGTTGTCCCCCGTGAAGATAGATTGCAAATCATTAACACTAATCATTCGTGTCCTACCGCAGGTCATTTCGGACTATTTAAAACCTACAGACGTGTTTCACTTAAATACTTTTGGCCAGATATGCACCGTGAAGTAGCCCACTTTGTGGCCAGCTGTGATGTTTGTAAATCCTACAAACATCCTAACCACACGACGCTTGGTACGATGGGCCGTCCCAAAGACTGTTGTAGACCTTTCCAAATGATAAGTATGGATTTGGTTGGACCATTGCCACCAAGTAAGCAACAAAACACATTTTTATTTGTAATCACTTGTTGTTTTTCAAAATATTGCCTTTTATTTCCCATAAGACGAGCTACAGCTGATATTCTTTCGAAGATCATTGAAGATAGAATTTTTCTTGTCCACGGTATACCTAGTACAGTTCTCATGGATAATGGCCGACAATTCATAAGCAATACCCTCAAACACTTGTTTCAAAAATATAAGGTACCTAATGTTCTGTATACTCCCAAATATACTCCGCAGGTGAATACAGTAGAACGTTACAATAAAACTATTGTGACGGCTATTGCTACTTTCATTGAGAACGACGATCATAGGTCTTGGGACATAAATATTTCAAAAATACAGTTCGCTATTAATTCTTCTACAAACGAGGTAACTGGTTATACACCATCATTTCTAGTTTACGGCCGAGAATTAGTTACCTGTGGTTCTCACTATTTGGACGTAGATAGTATTCATGATTTTATATTTTCACCTCGAAACGAATACGCAGAAAATATCGGCGTTCTTCGTAAGATATTTGAACAAGTACAGGCTGCCTTGATTAAAGCTCACTCTAGAAATTGCAATAATTATAACCTTCGTAGAAAAAGCGCTGAATTTAAACTTGGGGATTATGTTTGGAAACGCACATATTATCAAAGCGACAGAGATAATAAATTTACTAAGAAGCTAGCTCCTAAGTTTGTAAAATGTCGAGTGATAGGAAAGAAATCACCCTTAGTTTATATTCTCGAAGATATTCAGGGAAAAAACATTGGTGATTGGCATATTAAGGATATTAAATTAACAAATTACAAAATACAAGAGTAAACGAACGAATTTCACAAATAAAAAAATAAAAAAACTGAGTAGACCATATAAAAAAAAATCTAATTTCAAGATTGCAAAAAAAAAAAAAAAAAAAAGTTGAGCTACATATCTACATATTAGCTACACATAGTCTACTTATGACTATATTTAGATTACTACCTATTCAAGATGTAATTTTTACATTATATAAGATTTATTTGGTTGTTCAAAATAACATCCATCTTTAGCTGTTTGGAGTATGTTGCAGATAATAAGCAAATACTCGATTTGTGTGAGGCTGTATCATATATTTTATAAGTGATAAGCAATTTTGAGTGCGTGAAGTATGACAGTGATGATTGAATTAAGAGTTACAAAAAGCTATTGAGTGCAGTTATGCTGTAGAGAATTTTACTTAGGCAAAATTCTAACCAAAAAAGGGGGGTATGTAACGGTTCGTTCCTTGAGTAGACATTTTTATTTAAAAGGGCTTAATTTAATAACTTAAAAATACACTATTTACAAAACTTAACATATTCTATAACCTTAATCTATATATTATATTTAAATACCTAAACTCATCATAACTAACAGTCAACGTATGACCGAGCCATACGCACCGACAGCGTTATAATGTGATATATGGTTAAACGTATGATGAAACTACGTCACGGCAAACAAAAGATCGACCGGTTACCGAGCCGTGCGGGACTTGACTTCGATCGCCGATCCCTAGCGGCTAACAGCAATTTCTACTATTTCTACATGAGTTTTTTTATAAACATAATCGCAGTCTTATTATAGCTACTGCGAGTATATTTAAATTAACACTGTACAAAATTAATAAAATATAAAAGTGAAAGGTTTTTCCCTGATCGGGGTTCCTCGCTACGGGATTGATTTGGAAGTTCTAATGACGTACTACGATCTTGGACCTCACTGACTCTGACCCTGATCACTTCATCGGCAACGGGAAGAAGAGGAGCACACGGCAGGGAAGTGGTTTTCCATAAGGACGGTTTTATGTGATAGCGGCTCTAGTGATTTTAACCCACGCCCGATATTTATCAAAATAAATAATTGTTAATACTATTATTTGCTTAATTTTACGCCACTGAGCTAACCCTATAAACTAAAAACTACAAACGCTACAGAGGCTAGTTTAATTAAATGTTTTCGAATTGCAGAAGGTCACTTTGTTAATGCTCACTTGGGTCGTGATTAATGTGCAGTGCCCCATGGCCCATGGCAATCATCTGAACGGGACCATCAGCGCCGCGGCATGCGCCACTGGTGTTTATTATAAATAGCTTGCGCGCGTCGTTATATTGAATGCACTTGGGGGCACTATTTTTTTCTTCAATAATACTGACTGTCCTTTTCTACTTTATTTTTATTAATCGCTATAACCTCGCAATTCGTCATCCTTGAACATTATCTACATCTATATTCTGTATCTATCTATACATAATATAATAAAACTATAGAGGTCAAATGTCTGTATATAGAAACAAAAATGCTTAATACCAATCTGGGAGATGTAAAAAAGGAGAGAATACCAAAAAAAAAATTTTTCATATTTTGTTTTTCTGTCTGTTTGTCTGTTTGTACGGGCTAATCTCCGAAATGGCTGGACCGATGTCAATAAAATTTTGCATGGTGATACCTTATATCCCTGGTCAACATTTTTGATACTTTCTAATCTGGAAAATTATAGGGTTCCCGTGGGATATTTAAAAAAACCATAGTAACCATGGAAGAAGTCAGCTAGCTAGTTGCTAGAACACCTAGTAGTACATAAAATAATACATATACTTTTGAATTAATAACATTATATGAAAAGCCTTATGTTATGATTGGGTATCATCAAATCTGAATCGTCGAAAATATGTATGTCAAGTACCCACGATTTCATT
Source organism: Parapoynx stratiotata (assembly GCA_910589355.1). Lineage (NCBI taxonomy): Eukaryota > Metazoa > Arthropoda > Insecta > Lepidoptera > Crambidae > Parapoynx > Parapoynx stratiotata. The sequence goes on from OU342459.1 coordinate 16,851,634, forward strand.
TAATTTAGACCCTCATGTAACAAAGTGGAGCCTTTTGCCTTGCACCAGACTCAGTACAAGGCAAGCGATATGCAGCACTATTGCATATTATTTACATAAATAAATGTAGAATTTTGTGATACTTTAGTGTGACCATGAAATGCCAGGAAATATTAAATCATAATAACTTTAATATAATGGTACAAATCGTTTAATTAAGAATTGAAAGGGCCTTCGTCCTCAGCCTATGTCCCACTGCTGGACCATGGCCTTTCTCATGGAGAAACACATGAGGAGTATGGGCCGTAACTCCAACACGCTGGCCCAATGAGGGCCTAAAGAAACGGCCGCAAAAGCGACCGGGACCAACGGCTTAACGTGCCTTCCGAGGCACGGCCTGACCATGGCGAAGGTAGCTTTGTTCTCGATCGAAAGCTAAAGCGAACTAACCACTTCGCCACCGAGCTCCTCTCTAAAGCCCAATTGCGCGGTCGAGAGTAAGCATCTAACCCTGGGGCAAATATATGGGCAAACTCTGGGTTAAGCGCTAACTCTCGATCGTGCAATTGGGCCTAAGTGTATTCACATTATTGGTCCTAAATTTGCTTGTCATTCAAGCTTGGGTAAAAATTACACTATCTACCTCTAATGATGTAAATGATAAGGTCTCAAATAGTTATTCATTATCAAATACCACACATATCTAAATGACAGACAAGATATTAGAGACTTACACGAGTATGTATAATATCTTATTAAAATTCATACGTCATCATCGTTTGGGAACATTCCTAGATTCGATGAGACTAATAAATCATGTCTCAGCTTTCTTTGTCCCATGATTTACGTTCTCTGAAATGTCTATTCTCACTTGTATTTTTGTTTGCGACACTATTTTATAAATTTGTGACTGTTGTTGTTACTGGATCTGTCTCAATACGATCTTGTTTATCATGGAAGAAGTTTTTGTTGCCAAAACATTGTCTATTTCTTCACCAGAGTTTTCTGGGACGCAAAATAATTAAACTCTTAAAGCCTTAAAACTTAATAATCAAGAATGAATGAATAGTGAATAGGTTTGAGACTATATTTTGAATAATCATAAATTTACAAAACAGCACGCAAGTACAGATAAGCCTTTATAAAATGACACTTTCTTCAAACCGAAACACCTCCTCGTCGACTTTGACAGCGAGCATGAACGGTCGCGCTCCTCACAAACACACACGCACACGGTTTTAAACACTACTCTAGAGAACTCGGCTAACCACTCACCTTATTGACGAGGGTCGCTTAGTCGAGATCAGAGTCTAAAAATATTATATTTGGGCGTGTAGGTCCTGCTACGTGAACTTTATTAGAGAGGTAGTAGGGGAATGAAAACCCTTAGCCTCTTAGCCTCTACTAGACAAAAAACTAAAATGATTTAAAAATCTACGCAGATAGCTAATAAAAACGACCCTTAGTAAATGTTGAATTAATAGTTATTTTACAAAATGATTTTTTTACTACACGTATACTAAAATAAAAAATCATCTCTCTATGCAATCAAGAACCAATTATCTGTAATTGGTTATTGATTTTAGTTACTTTGGAGACGGAAATACTTTCAGATTGATTAAAAGTTAAGATTATTGTTGTTGACTTTAATATTGAGAGACCCGATTGAGCTCTTCTGCAAGCCAAATCCAGTACTAAGTTTTATGCAATCAATTCAACACCTAACCTAGTTTTGCACAAAGTCAGCCATATATTAATCAGCCCGACATTTTCCCGACGCAAATTTATATAAAATGGCAACTGCCGTATCTATTCGCTGCGCCATCATAATTTCATAACATCAATAATAGCAATTCGTCTTCTAGATATTCGTAATAATAAACCGTTTTCGATTCCGTAATAAATAATATTAAACAATAGGTAATGGACGCAAATGAGTAAGAATGTGTATGCAGCCTTGGGATCGTGCTCTTGCCATTATTCAGATGTAATCTTTGAATTTTAAATTATTGTAAGATTTGGTAATAAATCCTAAGGTTGAATTGGGGCTCGGCTTTAATGTAATATGCAGGGTGTTTTAGTTATTTTTGTTCAATACTTTTGTCTCTTTAGTAAAGGGTTTTTTAGATCACATCTTTGCGTTCTAAAAGATCATCTGTGTAGGAATATTTATGCGTGCTTCCGCCTTCCCCGCTAGAATAGGCTAGTTGACTCATATCAAAAGTAATGAAAATAATGTTTAATTCTCATAGTATTTAGTACAAGAATCCAAAATATACCAAGTTCAATATAAATAAGGGATTACTGTAGAAATTCAAATTAAACCGGTTTTATTTTTACTTTTTTTTTATCTGCCAAAAACTCAATCAACTATGTTTGTGAAATTAGTGAAGTAACGCGTCATGTAAACAATTAATACGCATGATCAAAATGCGTCAAACGCCAGTTGCAACCAATCAAGCATGCCTGTCGGCTGTGTCAGCCTCTGTCATGCATGCGCATTGAATTGTTTACCAAAATCGTGACCTTACGGCACAGATAATTCATAGACCAATGACCAAAGGTGTTTTTGACAGTTAAGCAAAAACGTAAATTTAAATTTATTAGTTTTTATGGTAATGGCAAACAGCAATGAATCATATGAGGCTAAATAAAAAAATGGGTCAACTAGCTTATTGACAGTTTTTCGTCATAGGAATAATAGCGTGTATCTCCTGTCAAATCAAAAAAATACGATCACTTGGATATGCATCCAGAATATTTACATTTCAAAGTTTGCAAGCTTGAAGGTGAGAGAACATGATTTATAGGTTCTGAGGTCAGAGGTGTTATATTAGAAATGTGCAATGTGAATTATTGGGAATTGGAAACCATTGCCTATCCGCGGTTTCAGACGCCATACATATTGTTATATGTGTATTCAATAAAGTAGTTTTAAAATATTTACTAGTCTATGCAATAGCAGTGTCTGAAAACCCAAATGCAAGCAAGCTTGAAGCTGATCCGTAGCCTTCCAGATTTTTCTTTAGATAGTTTAATCAATATGCTACTGCAGCGCTTGCTCATAATATTATAAGTAAGTTTACCGATTGGCGATGCACTCAACGAGCTTCTGAATTACAATCTGTAATTACTATCATCTCAGCGCAAAATACAACATTTTACGATACGGCATTTTAAACCAATATCGACGTAGCTTAAAGTTCACAATTTATTGGTACTCAATTTCAATTTATGATTCAATAGCATAGAGGATGGAACGCGGCACTGACTATATTGTACAGCGTTAGTTACGAGACTTACGAGTATACTTACGAGTGGGGTTGCGTTCCTGTTATAAGTGTTTATTAGCTCCATAGATCTAGTTGATGTGTTAGTTAGTCTTCTAGATGAATGTGATCTGGATCTTATAACATTTGTTGAATTGTTAAGGTGTATTATAGGTTATCTATGCTGTCATTACATTGCTTAATCTAATAATCTTATAGGCACTGCATCTTTGCAGCACGCATGCATATAAATAAATGGCTTACAAAGGCATTCATGATATTGATTGAGAAGCAGAGAATCCATAAAGAAAGTTTATAAAACACAACAACCAACGTACTAGACGTAAAACTACCCCATAATTTGAACACGTAAACGATTTAATAGATATAAGAAAAACTAATCAAGTTGAAACTTGATAGTAAAATTAAGTCGATTTAGGAATAACCTACCTAATTACAATGAAACCTTTTAGTTTCAGTTAATTAATTTTGTGTTTCGTGGCACAAAAACAGATTTATTATTTTGTTAATTGTACTGTTGGTATTAAAAATGCTTATTTTTAATACCAACAACAATACCAACAATAACAACCTCATGGTGGCTCTATCTGATAGCATGTGCGACTGCGCGTGCTCACCGAGAGCGCTCTGCCCTCTCCCATTGGCCCTTCATAAATCATTGGATATGCGCATTGCGTTCCGATTCATTATCTTATTTGGATGCCTGAATTAGCACAATGCTATAGCTGCGTCTGGACTTAAACTTGGTGCATAATCTTGTATCGAAGTGACCATAACTTTAACACAATATAAGCGGATTTATTTCGGCATTCTTCTTGTGGCGGAACGATGGTGCTTGCGATAGTAACGCAGCTGGTAAATGATTGGTTTTTTTTCGGAGAAATATCTTAACTCTCATTTATTAAATGACAGAATTTGTCTGAGTCATCATAAATATTGGTTTTACCTTATTCATTTCAATGTGCAGTTTCCTATTACTTTTTGTTCCGTCTACATAAACAAATAAATAGGAATTTCAAAAATGTTAAAGTACCCTCATTCTGGTAAAAAAATTGCGTTCGTAAAAACATCTGCTTAAATTCACTAATAAGTGATCTAAAAAACGTTGAAACTCGCATGGGCTTTCGGGAAATTTCTTTAGCTAATTTCGAGCCAAAATACTGTTTCAACGCAGCAGTTGAGTGGCCTTCGTTAACATTTTTGTTTTATGCGGCCTCGGTTATTGTTGTGTCAATGGAATTCGAGGGTTCGTTTGGGCGAATCTTTTTTATTTAAGTGTATTTTATTTTTAACTCGCAAACTTTGTTAGTGCCCGTAATCATACGTTTCGGCGGCCAAAAGAATTCTATTACAATACGCAAAACAGCACAATCTTTAAAATTTTTCGTCGTTAATTTGCTACGAATTTATTGAAACTTCTCGAACTAAAAGACTGATCTCACATAAAGCTCTAAAGGTGTCTTCAAGGGGTTGTGTAAAAAGGCAATAATTACCTGATTTGACATGCTTTTGATATTTTCCTATCTACTTTAACTAATACTTTTTGGTACACTATGCTGAAAACTTTTGTTGAAAACTCAACAACCATTTACATACGAGTACCTTGACGCTACTGTTTTTCTAGGAAAATTTCTTTATATAATGATGTTTAATTTTTTAATTTCGTTAGGCCTCTGGTATGTCAAAACGGAGCAACGTGCACCAACTCCGTGGGCGGGTTCTCCTGTATCTGCGTAAACGGGTGGACCGGCCCGGAGTGTTCCGTGAACATCGACGACTGCGCGGGCGCAGCGTGCTTCAACGGCGCCACTTGCATCGATCGCGTGGGCTCCTTCTACTGCAAGTGCACCCCTGGGAAGACTGGTGAGTGTTGAATGTTTATTGTTTTAGAGAATTCCTTTATTATATCTTGCTTGCGTTGGTAATTGTTAAAGTGGAAGATGTGAATTTCTGACATGATAGGTTGCACTTGAAGTGCCTAGAGGTGTTTCATATATTATTTTTTAAATAAGTATTCGTTTTTGTAAATATCATTTTCTCAGATAGTGCCCGGTATATGGTAATGCTCGCCATATTAAGCTAAATTTGGGTGATTACACCTTAGCCTACCCCTTTGAGGATAGAGGCGTGATGATATAATGATGATGAGTTACCAAAATACTTTTTAAATTAAGTTATGACGGTTTTGAAATAGGGCGTTTATTTGGCAACAACTAATAGTTTCAATTCATGTCTTCTTGCCGACATATTTGTTCCGATTGATTCACTTTACTTGAAAAATCATCCAATTGTAAGATTCTGATGCAAAGTTCCGTCCAGATTATTAGATATACAACCCATACGGATGGACAATGATAGTGTATAATGATGTTTCTTTTCATTTCATATCGGATGTGTGGAACCAAAATCAACCATATGACCGATAATCTTTGAACTATTTTACTATCAACTCACCGTATTCCCAGGTCTACTCTGCCACTTGGACGACGCGTGCACGTCCAACCCCTGCCACGCCGACGCTATCTGTGACACCAGCCCCATCAACGGCTCCTACACTTGCTCGTGCGCATCCGGCTACAAGGGCCTTGACTGCTCCGAAGATATCAATGAGTGTGAACAGGGTAAGTTTAATTTTTTAATTTTTATTTAAGTTATTTAAGCTTGAACTTGAGATCCTTCAAGAGAGGAATTTAGAAGCGTCCAATGGGCCAGCACTATGGAAGTTGCTGGGGCTGCTTTTCTCTGTGGATCTAGCTATTTCCGCAAAGGACTCTCTTACTGCTTACCGTCAGGTTATATTGAGTTATTTGCTGAGCTTTTTATTAAAGAAAAATGTTTCGTGTGGTTTAAAGTACTTGGTAAATTATGCAGATGTGCAATATGTATGACGAGGCGAATGTATGTTTCCAAGTTTGCAATTATGTTTGTAAATGCTTTTGTTGAGTTTGTGAACTTTGTGCCATTATCATTGAATAATTTTGAATCATAGTAGGTCAAACTTCAAGCTGTTCTACTTCAACCAATATCCTCAATAAACTATGATATAGTACCATTCAATTAGCAGTTACAGCTTAACTTGTACCAGTCAAGTGTACAGACTTTAGAGAATAAATCTCTAGAATAACATCCTAAAGAAAACAGACCTGATTGCTTAGAAATCGTTTTATTTGCCAATAAAATTTTATAGTTAATAGAACTACTAGTGCGTTAATAAGAGCTTTATCTTTAAGTTTATAAATTAAGTGATCTGCGCAAAGTTTACGCTTTGTTTTGTCTTGGCTTGTCTTATTTATCGGTGCCTTTGGACATAACTGCTTGGAGTTGATGTCGACATTCATATTTTAACCTAATGTTATTTGACATATGATTTTGATTCCTTTCTTCTTGTGCTGCGTATTGATTATTCAATCGTTAATTTACTTTCTTAGTTTTCTAATACGAGCTTTTGTCCGGATAATATAGTGTGCCTTGTTAGTTATATTATATTAGGCTTTTAAAGCTCAGATAGAACATTGTTTATGTATTTACTATTGTGTACTTTATTACTATAGTCTCGTCAGAAAATACGATATAGTATGTTCTTCATGACTTACCTAAGTTGAAGTGACAAGTTTCCTATCAAAACGAGTAGTGTTTACAGTTCGAAAAATGTATAAGCTAAAAAACCCTTCTAACCCACCAGGATCTCCGTGCGAGCACGACGGTATCTGCGTCAACACCCCCGGGTCCTTCGCGTGCAACTGCTCGGTGGGCTTCACCGGGCCCCGCTGCGAGACCAACGTCAACGAGTGTGAGAGCCACCCCTGCCGCAACGACGGCTCCTGCCTCGACGACCCCGGCACCTTCAGATGTGTATGCATGCCTGGTAAGTCTCCCTGATATAACAGGTTCTATAAAAAATATTATTATCGTAGTATTCGTGGGCTTGGTCTCCACCTTCAGATGTCCATGCTTGCCTGTATATGCTTTTTTTGGTTGTACAGCTGTAATTTTATAATCAAAGTCTGTCCTCAGCCCATATACGTCCCACTGCTGGGCATAGGCCTTCCCCATGGAGAAACACATGAGGAGTAATATAATCAAAGTAGTCATCGTATAAGTGAATCTTTTGACCGACATCAAGTTTACCGAATCTTAATAAAATCAAACTAAAATAAAGTATCATTGACGACGTATACAAAATTACATTTTTACATTGCTATTTAAAGCAACTGGAGACGGCAGAAGAGCAATAATTATGCTGGGTGATTGATGAATTTGATTCCTATCAAATGTAATCAAATTAGGCTAAAAATATTATTTAAAAGAACGCCGTGACATATATGTAATTAAATTAACAATACTCGAATACAATATGTATAATCTTAAAGAAAATACTTTTCTCTCCGATTAAATGATTTCGACATCAAGGTACTCCAAATACCAAAATCGCTATGTAAATTTTAACAAGGCCTTTAGGGGCCGATGTAGGCTTTACAAGGCAATCAATTATAGCCTATATCACTTTACAGCCTGATTATCTCCGTTATCTGATGTACTTATTCCGAGATTTCCCCACAAAACGGTACCAGAGCCTTTGACGACACAACTTACAATTTGCTGTCTACCCGACAGCTTGATGATTATCATTAGACAAAGACGGGCGATGTGCGAATAGAGCGGTGGTATTTATAGGGTTATCGACGAATTAAAGACCAAATAAACGTAAGAAAGGAAGAGTTATTTCGTTTTGTTCTGTCATTGTGTTGTTCACTGGTGCTGATTCTGAATGTTTTGATTTACAATGCTAACATAAAACTATAAATCTGTCTAAATGTATCTCTCTGTCAAAATGTATAGCTTTTTCAGTTACCCTCCTCCTCCTCCAACTAAATTTTATTGCATAAGAATTGGATTTCTGTCATTTCGTACACTTTTTTTTAAATTATCAAAAGGACATGACATTTGACGTGACATCAAATCAGTATTGATATGTCAATATTACGTTACAGAGTAGGCCAGCTGGTCAGTTTTTTATTAATGCCTGGTGCAAATAGTGCAAAAATTTTACTCAAAATCATGCAAAATAAAATGTTATAAACATATCCTTAGCAAAGTTCCATAATGTAGGTATAATTATCACAGCAAGAAGTAAAAGGGTCATTATATATGAATCGAGTATAATTAATTCAGTTTTCCGATGCAACCCTGTACCGCGGGCTTATTCCCATGGCGTTGAGGCGGCGCCCGCGCATTGTCTCCGATGCGGAAACGTGCGCGCTACCTCTCGCGTCGCTGCGGACTAACTACTACGTACCGGACCTTACCTTGCTATTATATCATATAATCAGTGAAAATAATACGATAAGTAACACCCGTCTATGTAGGGCCCACTGTTGGGCACAGGCCTATCTACAGAAAAACGATTATAGATCATTAACACCTTGTTGGCCCAATGTTACTTAATAACAACATTCTGCTATACCCTTTCTTTCCCGTTCAGATACCAGACTTACACGACACGATAGCTTAATCTATTGTTCGTGGCATCCCGAGATTCCATCATAGATTTAATCGCTATAAATATTTAAATATTGTTAAAAATTTATTCTTGCGTTTACTAAATGTCATGCAATATGGACGCTTCATCTAATAACTATCGATGACGACGACGAAATGACGTCAATTAAAATTAAATGTGAACAGGCAACGATTATTTATCAAATAATAAAGGAATATAAAATACCTTGACTTTAAATATTTAAGAAAAACATCAACTATCAAGTTCACAAAAGATGTCAACAACAGCCCAATGGTGCGGATAAAGCCACTCACTGGAACACTCGTTATTCAAACAACTTACAACTCGACCCAACAACGAGCCCTTCACTTCCTGAACCACACATATATTCTCTTAACATTTCAATTTTCCCGTATTATACCCACCTTGACGTATCACATATGAACCGGCTAAGTTCAATACGCCCGACTTTGTATGAAACCCGATACGCAAGTGGTTATTCATTTTTGGTTGCGTAGCATCACGCATGAGTTGCTATAGACCTGTCTGGTGAGTAAACGAATAAGGGCATGCGCAGGCACTAAGCATGACGACATTACGTTTTTTCAAGGGATAAAATATGTCCTCTAGGACTTTGCACCCGGGTTTTTGTTGCGATACCCATTTGTGGGGAGCGATGGTATTTCTTTCTGTGCTTAGAACGATTGCCTTTTAGTTAATAAGGAGACATAACTTACTCAGAGAGAGGAGACATGACTATTATTTTTTTATAGCCACTGATAAAAACTTTTAAGTATCTACTCAAACTTTAGCGATACCTACAAAATGTTTGTGTTTTTACTTTCGATATTTACACCACCACCTTGGCCCAAAGCGGCTTATTCAATGCGGATAGCGACCGGTACCAACGTTAACTTGCCTTCCGAAGCACGGAGGAGCTCGAGATCACAAAGTTTTGGTCCCCCATTCAACGTCTGACCGTGGTGAAGGTAGCTTTGCTTTCGATATCGAAAACCAAAGCGTACTAACCACTGCGCCACCGAGCTAGCTAATCATGTTATTATTTACTTATATACATACATACAATCACGACTGTTATACCCTAAGGTAGAGACTAGACAAAAGCACCGCAAAAGCAGTCCACTGCCATAGTCTGCGCTTCACCAAGCAGTGAATGTACATGTGCTCAGCGTGACAGGTGGTGAGCCCGTTGCCGCTATAAGCTATTGGATCGTTGTCCATTAGTTGCCATTTTCGACTACGCCTTTTCGATATTACTTAATTAAAAGAAAAAAGATTTTCATAAATATTAACAAACTATATAAAAATCTCATTCAATAAATTGTCACTACGCCATGTAATTACCTCTCCGAGTCATAGGGGAATGTAGGTTCGTTACTATTTGCATTTTTTTATACACAACCGCACTGGAAACTTGTTTTGTTCGTCAGGCGTGTGATTATAGGTAATGGCCATTTAAAAGTCCGTTGCTTATGTTAGTACATGATGATACTAGCTACTGCAAGTACGGCTGAAGTTATAATTTTACAATAATGAGCGTAATTTTCAGTTTTATATGAGAAGGAAAGATAATGTTAATGCGATATCTACAGTTTTAAGAGGATCTTATCCTACGAAGACGTCGAATTATTTGAGAATAGTAAACCGAGAAATTAATGATGATAAATTAATACGCCAATTTATTTAGGCTTATTATTGACTTATGTGGGTGTTTAACACCTCTGCCAACCCCTTGGGGGGAAGTGGCATTACGCCTCTTCCCCCGAAGGGGTTGGCAGATGTATGTATGTTATTATTGACCAAACTGTAAACCGAAATAGATCAAGCGATACGTTATAAATAGTTATAATATAAGTGAGGATTATATAAATGAAAGATTTTTTTTTTCACAATTTTTTATTATAATATTATATCATTGTAGACAACAACACAATTAGAATTTTTGTTTTTTTTGTGTAACATATTTGGATAATTTTAAATTTCATTTTGGGTCGGCGCAATGTGTCTTCCCCTTCCATTCTTCTCTATCCCACGCCATATCAACATTCACACCCATCCTAGTCATCTTCTCATTTTATCTCTATCTATCCATTTTCCTGCGGTCTTCCTCACCCTGCATCACCATTCACTCTCATTTTCATAACTCTTCTCGTCACATGCTCATTTAGATAGCAGATATTAGTTTAAATATCAGACCACAATTAGCTAACAAGAAGTCAGGTTCGATCGTTAAATTTAAGAACCCCGACTCACCTCTTTGGAAAATAAAAATTCCTCTCAACCATATAATCTTAGGCTTGGGGAGCAGCTGGTCACATGTACCCGAATGTATCCGAAACGTGCATTAAACATTAAAATATGCGCATAAAGTCGCCATTAGCATGCGCTGGACATTCCCATTGTGGCCTGTGATCCGAAATCGTGACGAGTCAGCCTGCCGGCCAAGGTGTAAGAGGTAGCGGGATGTTGTATAAAGTTTTAAGGCCGGTCTTAGAAAATTTAAAAAGGGTAGTAACTTTGCGTATTTATATTCTGTATTATAAGTCTTGCATTTAAGAAAGAATTTATTTAGAATTAGTTTGCAAAAATAACCAAAAAAAATTGATTGTAAAACTTGCCAACTTCGTTGACACTTGAAACATTGTGTTTTTTCAGTGCCAACATGAAATGTGGAATTCACTAGTAGTGCAATTCGTTTTTTAATAGATTTAGTGTTGATATAACATCAACCAGCGAAAATTTTTTTTATTACCTACATAAACTTCTATAATAATAAATACATTGATTTTTTTTACCACGTCTGATGTAATCTTCTCAATTTCAATCATAAATAATGATACCCGTATTATTATTCAAATATTTATTTTTCTCCTAAACGCTATCGCTTATGTCCTGCAAGCGGGTGACCGCGACAGGGCATGCGCTCGCGCAGAGGGCGGGGCCACCCCCCCCTACAACCATTTCGGTACGATAAGCGTTCAATAGGCCACGCCGGTTATAGAAATAATGTTGCATAATAATGTTTTACTCCTTAGAACATTTCCTAGTACAGGAATCATGCAACCTGAACCTAGCCTAGTTTGGTATAACGGTAGTAGAAGGCGTATTTGGAACTCAACGAATCTGAGTGGTTTAGAAGCTACGTGAAGTTTCATCGCGCTGTAAAAAGCTCCTAATCAATTTCAGCTATTAAACCATCAATAGCGCACAAACGATCAAAGTCATAGATTACTGCCGTTTAATTAAATTTTGGCACTGCAACACTGATTCAATAGCAGATTTGCTGTGTTTATTCAGTGATATTTACATTGTGATGTCCAAAGGTATCTTAGGCACAGGAAATCGTAAAAAGGTCCAACGTTCGAAGGAGGCATTAACAGGTTTATGTTTCGAAATACTAGCAACAAACCAAACATTTCTAACTTAACGACTGTCAGACTAGATGGCCCGATACCTTGGAATTACCAACTTAATAAGTCCTTACGGACCAAATCTTCTTCTGTCAGCAAGCTGCAACTTTATAAGCTTCATTATCATAACTCAAATTCAACCCTCAGTGGATACAAATAAGCGACCCATCAAATGCAATGTTTATTTATGTACTGGCTTCAAGACGACATTCCCCATTTGGCGGGATAGTGATTTCTGAAAACACAATTTATGACTTCACATTGTTACGTGAAAATCAACTCTATCTTAAACCAACAAAGGCAAAGTCAACCGCAGAATAAATCTTAGCAACTTTATAAGGGCACTGTCGGACACTGGTCGCGGCTAGAATGTCCTGCCTGGGGCATTTCAATCAATTCCGACTTTTAACTCATTTGATTTATGGTTTAGTCTTATTTGTACATAGATGGAATGGAGATCCAGTCCAAATAAGTCTGTATGTTTTTCTGAGCTATTTTGCATCATATTGCTATAGCGTTAACGTTTAATTTTGTGCGTAATTTAACGTGAGTCCCAAGATGTAGTACCAATTAGAATTCTTGCGATATCCCGTTTTTCAATGAGCATACGCATGGGTTCAATATAAATTATGTTGATCTATTTGTCAATTACTGACAACTTGTTTGTGAAGAGTAGTGGACTAGCATTTGAACGAATTAGTTGTATTGCCTGTTAAATGATAGCGAGTCGTTTCTTTCATAACAAGTCATGAATATTAATAACAAGCACGACCTTTGCTATGAATGACCATACAATGGTGGGATGGGACATGTCTTAAAATTATGAATGTAAAATAAGGACAATGTATAAAAATTTGTTGAAAACGTTAGACGACCTCTGTTCGGTTATATTCGCCGAATTCTTAGCTATTGGGTCCTTACCTATGAAATTGGTGTTTTTATTCTGTCTTAACAATTTGTCCGTAACTATTAAGTTTCAGAACATTCTTATAAAATAATTGCCTCTTCTAAAAATAGACCATATATTTGAGCTCGTATTATTTAATTTGATAAATTTTTGTAAGTTTAATTGTGTTAAAATTAGACACAAAGACAATTATTTTTAACTGCCTCCCGAATACATCATTTGTTTTGCATTAACATAAAAACGATGAATAATTTTTATCAAGCGTGTTCACACATATATTGCTAAAGCTTGTCTAATGATGCAAGCCAAATATTATTATCTCTGGATTTGTCGTTGTGAAGAAAACTGATAAAATGTTAGTATGTACACTGCAGACATCCCCAAAATCTCCATACAAAACACCAATTTCATAGGTTTGAAAAATTCTTAGTCGGTTCTGTTCGCGATACCAACGGTATATTTTGCATATTAGACACAAATAAATTGTGACGATGGGGATGCCGATGTAAATAAACCCATCCTAGGTTATCCATGCCACTTATTGCTTATTTTTAACTTAAGACACAAAATAGTGCCTTGAAAAGTTATTCAAGTTCTGTCTAAAATACTCTTCTATGAGCTTATATTTGTATTATGAGCTTTTAGTATATTCATAATTGTATTATGAAAGTTAAATATTAATGTAATTTATTTAGGCGTTGACTGTTTCAGACGCTGACTTTAATACGAATGAAATTAAAAAACCAAAAACAATGAAAAAAGAGAAATGGTTTGTTTAAAAACAGAAACAAAGAGAAAATGGCCAGAGAAGAGCGCATTAACAGCAAAGAGTCGCTCATATTGATATAGCGCCTTGTTACAGAATTAACCCCTTGAAGGGCACCGCGAACACCGGTATTCGCAAACAATAAATGTTTCTTTTGTTTCAGATTTTGTGCCTCTTGACTAGTTAAAGCGAAATTAATACAAGCAAGCAAATGCCACATTCGGTAATAATCCCTTTAGGCAACCTTATAGAAAGATAATTTATTATGTAATATCCATATGATGAGATGACATGATCAAGATTTTGATGAAAACACAGTCGGATTGAGAACCTGCTCCTTTTTTTAAGGGTTAAAATCTAGAAGCTATCTATCAGTACAGTAGCTACTGTATTACACATGTTTTCTCTTGCAGTTTTTTAAAACTCACAATATAAAAGTCAACTCGAAGCAATTTTAAAAGCCAACAATTCTACTTTTCGTTTTCTAGGAAATGAAACTGCATATTTTATTATATGCAGTAAGTATAATATTTTGCGGTGTTAACTCCATGGTGTCATTACATTTACAGCGATGTTACTTTGTGGAGGGCATTACTTTTCCTGTTTTATGGGACGATGCGAATTATACGTGTTAACTAACCTAAGTCGTTTGTGTTTGTAGCGGATTTTGAGAATTAAAACCTCGTTGGACTGACGAAGGTCTTGCATAAAATACTTAAAGGTTGTCTAAAGAATTTCTAGACGTTCGATTTTAATGTGTTTTTAGCTAATTAAGAAACATATCTAAAATTAATAATTACTACTTTACTTATGTTCACTGACTCGCGTTGAAGTCTTTTACTTTAAGATAATGCTGAAAAAGTTACAATGCTGAAAAAGTGAAAATTTTCATTTGAATAATATAACCGATATTAATTCAAATGAAAATGTTCCTCTTATTCTAAGAACTAGATTCTGTAAAAGGTCGCATCTTGGACTATCCATTGATTTAAAATACCAAAATTATGCTAAGGAAGCTTAAGCCGTTGTCGGTTTATTTCGAATTAATCTTCTTTTAAGTCCCGCGGGGCTCGCCGGCTCTGTAGTAGAAGAGAGGGATAACAGTAGTCTTTCAAATTTCGAACGTGTTATTTCATTTTAATTAGAAATGTGTAAGAACTGTTTGGATGCAAATAAAATTGATTAATGTTTTATTTCAAAACTCTTTGGTGATTTATCAAATATTTTATTAAAAGTGTTTATATTAATCTGTTGACAAGGAAAAAATCCTTTCTAAATTGAAAGTTTTGATCGTTGTTTATTTACTTAATCTTAACGTTTCTTATCTTTTTTTTTTCAGGTTTTACTGGGACCCAGTGCGAGGTGGAGATCGACGAGTGCGCCACCAACCCGTGCCTCAACGGCGGCGTGTGTCACGACATGATCAACGCGTTTAGATGTACCTGTGTTATTGGGTTAGTATATAAATGATATGAGTTATTTACTATTTTTGCTGAAACATAATAATCGATAATGTAGCGATTGGTATGGTGGTGTTGTATACTACACTATTCACGCCGTATAGGTGCAGCGCAGACGACAGGCTATCCGTGATAGACTTTTTAATCTGTGCAAATAGAACATATTTAATTCTATGCATTAGCGTACATGACGTGCAAAAATTCCGCGAAGGATCTTTTGCGCGCTATATGAGAGACTCGATCGCACAAAATATATAAAGAAATAAAAATATGGAGTTGTTGTTCTCTTTAGAATTAATATAGATCGGCCTATTTTTAGCACAAAAATAATCTTTACTGAATTTATTATTTATTCATGTCAAGATCCAACCCATCTCTTCCCTTAGGTATCGTAAAAGGCGACTAATGTTCTTACAACTGCACAACCATCCAATAGCTTATAGCGGCGACGGGCTCTTCACCTGTCACGCGGAGTGCAGTCACTGCTTGGTGAAGCGCGGACTATGGCAATGAACTGTTTTTGCGGTGTCTTTGCCTAGTAGCTGACTAATCCATAGGGGATAATAGTCGTGTTTTTATGTATGCATGTGTATGTTAATGCCAACCTTTATTTCTTCATCCACAGTTTCACCGGCGCCCGCTGCCAGGTCAACATCGACGACTGCGCGTCGAGCCCCTGCCGCAACGGCGGCACTTGCCACGACTCCATCGCCGGGTACACCTGCGAGTGCCCGCCTGGGTACACAGGTAAACAATATTATTTGATTCCTTCATTATAGAACAAGGCTTTTGCGACACTTCACGCCAGACTGTCTGAAACAAACTAAAAATCCTCAATAGATTTTCAGCTTTAACTCGATCGACAGATTTCAATATTTTGTAAATTAAATAAAATTTTCATTCTCTTTACGATGAAACTCGATTCGTGCCAACCTTTGTCATTTTTCCGTGTTAATTTTACTTGCCTGAATTTTCTGGAACTATTTCCAAGTTGTATAAAGTAATCAGGCATACTTATATGAAAACCATGTTATCAAATTTATTAATTTATGATATACCTACAGCCTTTCTTTCTTGATGTTCTATTTCCTGTACATCCTAAGTTTGTTCTTGCTCTTAGCGATAAGGCCGCCTCTTTTGGTTCTATAAATATGTTGTATGTACAATTAAGCATCAATAAAAAAATAATAAATAAAACAAATTCTCATGTCCAGGCATGTCCTGCGAGACAAACATCAACGACTGCCTGTCGGCACCGTGCCACCGCGGCGACTGCATCGACGGCGACAACAGCTTCACCTGCAACTGCCACCCCGGGTACACGGGCCGCGTGTGCCAGACGCAGATCAACGAGTGCGAGTCCAACCCGTGCCAGTTTGGAGGTGAGTGAGACAATTCCGGACAACAACTGCAGCGAATTCTCCTGATTGATTTACTCCTTATGTGTCTTCAGGGCACAGGCCTTCCTCATGGGGAAACAAATGAGGAGTATGGGCCGTAACACCACCACGCTGAATGTGGGTTGGTTGGTAGAAGAAAGCTTAACGTGCCTTCTGAAGCACAGAGTTCGAGATCACAAAGTTTTGGTCACCCACCCACGGCCTGACCATGGCGAAGGTAGCTTTGTTTGGTACTAACCATTACGCCACGGAGCTCCTCCTTACGTAACCCTCAATAAATGTAAATTTATAACAATACACGACTAATATCTGAAATTGCTTTCAGGCCATTGCGAAGATCTAATCGACGGATACCAGTGTCGCTGCAAGCCAGGCACTTCGGGCAAAAATTGCGAAGTTAACGTGAACGAGTGCTACTCCAATCCTTGCAGAAACGGGGCGACGTGCATTGACGGCATCAACAGGTATGTTAAGCTGATAGCAGTTTCACTATTGGTCTTTCTTTGCCAAAGTGGCATTGGGTACTATAATAATATAGGGTACTTGAACATGAGTAAACTTGCAAAGTACTGTAAAAACCCTAACTCGTCTGCATGGGAACTTCTACAATGCCAAATTCTTCAGCAAAGCAGCAGTGCTTTCATAGCTGTGTTCTAGCTTGAGAGGCTTTTGCTCTTCAATAAAATTTATGGGGATAATTTATTATATTGAGGTGAATTTAAAACCTTTGGTGCAGGTTATAGATTTTTAAATACTGGCATAGATAAATTAAGTAGATAAATAGATCACTATTTCCATACATGTGTTTTTAGTTCGTTGAAAACTTAATGTTATTGCTTGTACCCCTTCGTTCGACTTATTACGTTAGGGGGCGCTACTATACTAGGGGAAACGTAGATAAATTAAGTAATTCCGCTAGTATACTAGCGCCACCTAACGCAATAAGTCAAGCGCAGGGGTACAAGCAACAATAATAAGTTTTAGACGAACTAAAAACCCACGTATGGGAATAGCGATTTATGTAGTATAAATAATTTATCTATGGTACTGGACACTGTGACATTACATTGCCAAAGGTGTGATCCTTATAGATGTGTTGGTGTGTTGAAAGCCCTTACAATTAAGAAATGTATTTAACTAAAGCACATAAAACTCTTAATCGTACTTAATAAGCACACAAAATTCTTAATCGTACTTTGGGCAACTGTTGTCACTTACCATCAGATAGGCAGTGCTTGTTAGAACACTTACACCCAGTTGCAGAAACGAACTTTAAAATTTAATGTCGGCATTATCCCTAATGCTCCATTAAATTTATTTATTGAAGTGTCAAAAGAACACCTTAGCGTAGTTTTTACGTTGCACAAAACGACATTAGCACCCTATCAATGCTAAAGAGACATTAGCTAGATCTATTTTGTGTTCCAATTTTAAATCTAATGAACTTTAAAGTTTTAATGTCTCATTACTAAATGTCGTCTTTAAAAAATCTTTGTGCAACTGAGCGTTAATCAGTCGAAACTTTCGTAAGAAAGGTCTGTATATTTAGTAAAGTAGTTTAGTAACTGTAACGAGGAGTTTTGTTCAATTATCTTTTAATTGTATAGGTTACAGTAAGGCTGAAATGTATAGTTTCTAATGACATTGTTTTCTTTTTACACGCAGCAATAACTATTTTGAGTAAGTTCACTCTAAATTGACTCGCATGTTAAGTTTGGCCAGAAACGGATAGCATGAATCGTTTGAAACCTTTAGACTGCGACTTTTAGTAGATAGCTCTTTACAAACTGGAATGTTCAGATTGCTTTATTGAATTGCTCGTATAAAAACATTGTTTCTTTCGTATATATGTTATTGTTTGTCATACAAATACACTTTTATAAGACTATATGATGTTGAGTAAACAGTGTTCAAATAGCCGATGATGAAATTTTTATGAACTAGCTGTTGCCTGCGATTTGCAATAGGTTTATAACTATCTCACGGGAACCCTTTAATTTTCCGGATTAAAAAGTATCTAAGATGTTGACCAGGGATATAAGGCAACACCATGCAAAATTTCATTGAAATCGCTTCTGCCATTTTGGAGATTAGCTCGTACAAACAGACAAATAGACAGAGAAAAAAAAACATTTTCTGGTATTTTTCCTCTGTTTACATCCATTTTCTATGTACAGACATTCGATCTCTACAGTTATATTACATGTATAGACGTTTTCATGATTTCATGAAACACTAAGTAGCAATACGGTTAATGATTTTTTGTCCTTTCAACCAAATATTGGCAAAGAATATGATTGATCACGATGAACCTAAAAGACACAACTTAATCTGGCCTTTTAACATCGCGATTTTTCCACCCACCACCTGATGGTAAGCTCAACTTAGAAAGCAAATGCGAATTTGTATGAACTGTGCCTGTCCCAAACCCGCTTCAGTTTAACAGCCTAGCCTAACCCAACATCTTTACAGGTACAACTGCGAGTGCATCCCTGGGTTCACGGGGCAGCACTGCGAGACCAACATCAACGAGTGCATCCCCAACCCGTGCGCGAACGGCGGCAAGTGCGTCGATCTTATCAACGGGTTCCGCTGCGAGTGTCCCAGGGGATATTATGATGCTCGGTAACTTTGGAGCTTGTGCTTTGTTTCATAATGATCAATTTTGGTTGAAGTTCATCATCTTAGTAAGATAAAACTTATGAATAATAGGTTAATAGACTACCTATAGATGCTGATGATGACTCAACTCATTAGTTTATTACAATGTTGAGTACGTAGTTGTTTTAAATGAACTTTAGGTCAATCACTTCGTTGATCTTTGTAAACCTTCTAAGGTTGCGTACCTATTTCTCAACATTGTATTTTAGCTCTCCATTTTAACGTGTTTTTTTTTGCCATAGATGCTTGTCAGACGTCAACGAGTGTGCGTCAAATCCTTGCACCAACGGAGGCAGCTGTGAAGATGGAGTGAATAAGTTCATTTGTCACTGTCTTCCAGGATATGGAGGTATAAACTCAACCTTATCGTAATGATGTAAGGTTACAAGTAGTATCATTTTCTCTAGAATAATGTAATAAAATATGGGGTTACTTTTCAGGTCAACGCTGTGAACGAGACATAGACGAGTGTAGCTCGAACCCATGTCAGCATGGAGGAACATGCCACGACAGGCTCAATGCGTACAAATGCGACTGTGTATTAGGATTTACTGGTAAGTTGCAGATCTATTTAAACTAAGTCTAAGTCAAAGTTAAAAGAATTTATTCAGTTTCAGTTACTTAAAAATGTAAAATTATGCTAACCTTTCACAAGAAACTCAGCAAGATGTTTCCTCCCTTTACAATAAATTAATTGTTTTTAAAGGATTTTACAGTACTCTCAAGGAGTAAAGTAAAGTAAGACTAAATATTCGCCACAGTAGTAGCGAAAGAGAAAAGGCTTCCCGAAATGCCAGAAGATAAGTTGATACTATGACAGTTTATCATGAATATTAGCCTAATTGTACTCACGACGTATGCCTCATCGTTTACCCTCATTACTAATTTCATATAATTCTAAACTTTGCCTTGAAGTCCATTTGAACTGGCTCTTCCTTATAACGCACTCGATGGATTTTTTTAAAATATAGTACGTTATAAGTAATGAAAAATGAATTAAAGAGTCGTGTGATTTAATGAGCATTAAAAGAATACTACCAACCCATCTCTTCCCTTGGGTGTCGTAATAGGCGACTAATGGACTTAAAACTGCACAACCATCCAATAGCTTATAGCGGCGACGGCCTCACCACCTGTCACGCTGAGTGCAGTCACTGCTGGTGAAGCGCGGACTATTTGGACTGATTTTGCGGTGCTTCTGCCTAGTCTCTGACTAACCCTTAGGGGATAATAGTCGTGATTATATGTATGTATAAATAATGAACTTTATCCTCAGGAGTGAACTGCGAGACGAACATCGACGACTGCGCGGGCAACCCGTGCCTGCACGGCGGCTCGTGCATCGACCTCGTGAACGGGTACCGCTGCGTGTGCTCGCCGCCGCACTCCGGCCGCAACTGCGAGAACACGCTCGACCCTTGCTCGCCCAACCAGTAAGATCCAGTGCTTTGTTGACTGTTCTGTGGAGGCAGCTGTTTCATCACCATTCAAATGAAACGAAGGCAGCGATAGCCGAGTTGGGACGGACGAGGCACTACTCGTTCGAGAGGCCGCGGGCAACGCGGGTTCGATCCCACCGCCTGTACCACTGAGTTTGAATAAAACTTGAGTGCAGTTTATTGTGAATATCGCTGCGCTCGCCACCTGTTACATGGGAATCTAACATATCTGGCGATGTGGGGGTGTTTAACACCTCTGCCTACCCCTTAGGGGAAAGAGGCGTGACGATATGTTACGTTATGTCATACGAAACCTAATCATATTCGATCTGGTTTCGTATGGGGTCGTTGGTGAAAGGCTTTTACCATTTTCGAAGAATTACAAAAAATTACATTGAACTTCTGTCCATCCAATCCATACTATTAGTGGAACTTCTGTGCATTTTTCTGTGAAATATTTTGTCTGATTTTTACTTGTGCACACGATACTAACTCTATAAACTTTCCAGATGTCGGCACGGCGGGCGTTGCGTGGCGGAGGCGTCGTACGCGGAGTTCACGTGCCAATGTCCCGTGGGCTGGACGGGCGCCCTCTGCGAACGTGACGTGGACGAGTGCGCAGTGACGGCGCCGTGCCACAACGAGGCCACGTGCATCAACACCGAGGGGTCCTACGCCTGTCTCTGTGCGCGGGGATACGAGGGGAAGGACTGCGCTATCAACACGGACGATTGTGCTTCATGTGAGTTATTTTTTTTTTATAACAGCCCAGGAAATGACTCAAAACCACCTGATGGTAAGCAGTAGATAAGTCCATTTGCGAAGGATGCTAGGGCAGCACCAAAGGATGCGGCCTAGCGACCTCCACCTTGCTGGCTCGTAAGATGCATTTCACACCTCTTTTGAAGGAACCCATGCTGTAGGAATTCCATGCCCTGGATGTACGAGCAAATGCATGCAGCAGCATTTTTATTTTGCTTTTGTGTTTATAGTTGACTAAACAAACAGAAAAAAAGGAGGGTTGTGAAGATCCCTGGGTGACATCAATGTAAGTTTATAGCAGCTGGGAATCGGGTAGAAGGGAATCTAAATGCATGGGTAATTGGGATAGCGAAAAAGAACCTCATCTGCCAAACTTGCGTTATCGGTTTGCATAGCGCCTTTTAAAATAACCTCGGATGTTGGAAGGATTAAAAGATGATAGTGAATTCCTTTTATGGTGGTCCGAGGAAGGCGAGAGGATTAATTTCTCAGGCCAACAACATAAATAATGGAAAGCAAAATAAGGGTTAGCTTTAAAGCAGCAAAAGCAGTAAAACGCGCTCTGAGCGCCGTCATATCCTCAAAAACCTTTGATTTATTAATAAATAATAAATGTGTATTTCCTAGTCCCGTGCCAAAACGGCGCGACGTGCCTGGACAGCATCGGCGACTACAACTGCGTGTGCGCGAGCGGGTTCGCGGGCAAGCACTGCGAGGTCGACATCGACGAGTGCCAGTCAAGGCCCTGCATGAACGGGGCCACTTGCAACCAGGTATGCCCCACTTCGAGTATTATAATAACATTTTTTCCTTTTTTTTGCTCAATTTTGCTTCAATAAAAATCTTCCAATTTCACTACTGTGTGAAGTGCTAAGACAGGCTTTTGTTGATTAGCTTTAGTATTAGGTCCTTACCTATGAAATCGGTGTTTTGTATGGAGATTTTGGGGAATTCTGCATTTTCCATACTAACATTTTATCAGTTTTCTTCACAACCACAAATCCAGAGATAATAGTATTTGGCATGTATCATTAGACAAGCTTTAGTAATATGTGTAATATCACACTTCATAAAAAATATTTATCGTTTTTAAGTGAATGCAATTAAAATGATGGATTCGGGAGTCACTTAAAAAGAGTTGTCTCCGTGTCCAATTTTAACACAATTAAACTTACAACAAATTATCAAAACAAATCAAAAGAGCTCAAAAATATAGTCTATTCTTAGACGAGGTAATTATTTTTTAGGAATACTCTGAATCTTAATAGTTGCAGACAAAATACTAAGACAGAATAAAAACACCAATTTCATAGGTAAGGACCCAATATAATTGTTATACTGTTAGATTTTTTTTGGGTCCGTTTCACCATCTCCGGATAATTTCCTGATAAATTAACTGAAAGATAATCTAAAGGTATATAAACCGGCTCTTACTGTTATATAGAACATCATCTAATTGTTTCCTACAGTACGTGGCCTCCTACACGTGCACGTGCCCGCTCGGCTTCTCGGGCATCAACTGCCAGACCAACGACGAGGACTGCACCGACTCGAGCTGCATGAACGGCGGCACCTGCATCGATGGCATCAACTCTTACAACTGCTCTTGTCCGCCAGGGTAAGACGATTACTTACGATTATGTGTCATGTTTAGAAATATAAGTGTGTCGGTTATTATTAGAATTTTACTGTACTTTTTTGCCAAACATACACCAAACATACACCCTACTCGTGGGCAGTTAGGTATAGATTATTAACTGTTTTTTTTTTAAACTGATATTCTTTGTTTTCTAGGCTGCTGCTATTTTAAAACCTATCTCTCTTATTGAGCCTTGGGCGTCGTCGTCATCTTTTATTTCTGTTCAATTAACTTAAGGGGCTTTGAATCCTAAGAGGACACCACCTAAAGCTCAACACTTAACCGTCGAAAAATAATCCATCGTCGCTTTTTTACTAACAGAGTAGCATGGAATAGACTCCCACAAGATATAGTGTCGGCTAAAAACACCAATTTAAAAACAAGTTAAACAGATACATCAAGAAAAGTAAAGAAATTTAATGAAGTATATTTAGATACAGGCATTATCAGTTGCACCAACTGCCTGCCTTATAATCAAAATAATTATAATAATTTTATGAAAGCAATTCAAACAATATATTAAAATTTTTGCTTCGTCTTCAATAGCTACACGGGGTCCAACTGCCAGCTCCGCATCAACATGTGTGACAGCTCTCCGTGCGACAACGGCGCGACGTGCCACGACCACGTCACGCACTACACCTGCCACTGCCCCTACGGGTACACCGGCAAGCACTGCGAGGATTACGTTGATTGGTCAGTTTTGAATACACCATGAAGACAGACCTGAATTCAGACAAGTTTAAGGAAAAGTCAAGTAACATATATAAAACAAAATACATAATTAAGCATCCGCAAAGGGATAGACAGTATTGCATATACCATATTTCAGAAAAAATCTTCGCTTCTGTCCAATAGATAATAATCAACCTGGACTTTTTTATTGAGGATTGTCTTAAATTGTGCTAAACGAGTATGTAGTAATCCAACCCAAATTATTCATATTTTTTATCTACAGGTGCGAAGGGAATCCCTGTGAAAATGGGGCGACATGCTCTCAGAAAGGACCGCAATACACTTGTACCTGTGCACCTGGCTGGTCCGGAAAGCTCTGCGATGTCGAAATGGTTTCGTGCAAAGATGCTGCCATTAGAAAAGGTATAAGCTTTTACTTCTAAACATGCTGCAACTGTATTTAAACCGCTTAAATACTTTAAACTAATTACTGTTTGTTTCTATTTAATAGGTGTCAAGCTAAAACAACTCTGCAATAACGGTACATGCGATGACATTGGCAATTCTCATCGTTGTCACTGCTTCGAAGGATACACTGGCTCGTACTGTCAAAAAGAAATCAACGAGTGCGAATCTGCGCCCTGTCAAAATGGCGCTATTTGTAAAGACCTTGTAGGAACTTATCAGTGCCAGTGCGCCAAAGGCTTCCAAGGCCAGAACTGTGAACACAACGTCAACGATTGCTTGCCAAATCCTTGCCAAAATGGTGGAACATGTCACGATCTCATTAATAACTTTTCGTGTTCTTGTCCATTTGGTACTTTGGGAAAAATTTGCGAACTGAACGTTGATGACTGCAAACTCAACCCTGATGCTTGTCATAATAATGGGACCTGCAAGGACAAAGTGGGAGGGTTTGAATGTAAGTGCCCGCCAGGCTTCGTCGGCCCTAGGTGTGAGGGAGACATCAACGAATGCCTATCGAACCCTTGCGCTACACCAGGGACACAAGATTGTGTTCAATTAGTCAATGATTACCACTGCAACTGCAAACCAGGGTTCATGGGAAGGCACTGTGAAGCAAAAGTTAACTTCTGTGCAAATGCACCCTGTCAAAACGGAGGTATCTGCACTGCTATTCAAGGAGGACATGAATGTCTGTGTAGTGATGGTTTCTATGGCAAAAACTGTGAGTATTCTGGATATGCATGCGATTCGAACCCTTGTCAGAATGGAGGATATTGTAGAACATCCGAGATCGGTGACTACGTGTGTGATTGCCCCTCAGGGCTATCAGGAATCAATTGTGAAATCGACTCAATGAACGAATGCCTTAGTAATCCATGCAAGCACCCAGAAGCTCGATGTATTGACAAACCTGGAGACTATCTGTGCTACTGCCCACGACAATGGACTGGAAAAACCTGTGATATACACGATCCTCACTCTAGAGGAGGCTACGGAAGCCCTGTTAGCGGTGTTTATAATAGCAAAAATCCGACCTTAAGCTTACAAGAACTAGATTTAGCTTTCCAAAGAGAGCAGTGCGTGAAACTAGGATGCAAGGAAAAACAGGGCGACCACCGGTGTGACGAGGAATGCAATTCTTACGCTTGTGGATTCGACGGTAATGATTGTTCTTTGGGAATTAATCCTTGGGCAAATTGTACTGCTCCAATCAAATGTTGGGAAGTATTCATGAACGGCGAGTGCAACGAAGTGTGCAATACTCAGGCTTGCTTGTTCGATGGCAGGGACTGTGAAAAGTCTCTACAACGCTGTAATCCAATATACGACGCCTACTGTCAAAAACACTACGCAAACGGTCACTGTGATTACGGGTGTAATAATGCTGAGTGTAATTGGGATGGATTAGATTGTGAAAATGAACCACCAGAGCTCGCAGAAGGTGTTATTTCCATCATTCTTTTGATGGACATAAGGACGTTCAAAGAAAATTCTATAGCATTTTTAAGGGATTTAGGCCATCAGCTAAGAACCACTGTACGTATCAAGAAAGACCACTTGGGAAACGACATGATTTTGCCTTGGAAAGGATTGAAAGATGTAGGTTTACAAGACACAGAATTTGGAAAGAAGCATCACATAGTCTATACTGAGCGAGCACAGTCTGGAGTTCATGTTTACTTAGAAATAGACAACAGAAAATGTACAACAATGTCAGGTTCGGAATGTTTCTTCTCTGCTCAAGAAGCCGCTGAGTTCTTAGCGGCAACGGCTTCTAAACATTCCTTATCGCCAGACTTTCCTATTTTCCAAGTAAAGGGCATGAACACTCCAACTGCGGGAGAAGATATTCAGACTAATTCCAAATATGTTTTTATTGGAGTAATATTAGTCTTGCTCGCTGGCTTATTTATTGGAGTACTAGTTACAGCACAAAGGAAACGTGCTGCTGGTATAACATGGTTCCCTGAAGGGTTCGCGCGGTCAAATTCGTCGTCTAGACGAAGATCGCGGCGTAGAGGTCCGGATGGGCAAGAAATGAGGAATTTGAACAAAGGATCTATTGGATGTATCGATGTGGATATCAATGGTGGGCATATGGGTCCGCCACATTGGTCTGATGATGATGACGACGGGTCAGCTCCGCCGAGGGCGAAGAGAGCTCGAGGTCCGGGAGATGCTAACGGCGCTCCAGGAGGCTACGCGTCGGACCATACAGCGATCACGGATTACGAGGAAGCTACACATGATTCAAGAGTTTGGACGCAACAGCATCTAGAAGCAGCTGATATAAGAGATATCAGAGTGCCACCTAGTATGATGACGCCTCCAGCTATCGTAAGTATACAAAACAATAATTTTGATATATTTTTCTTCATTTCAAAATAATGTTAACTAAATATTACCCTTCTTTTCCAGCACGATGGACACGTAGATGTAGACGCTCGAGGTCCTCTTGGTATGACGCCGCTTATGGTCGCCGCTGTACGTGGTGGAGGTCTTGATACTGGCTCAGACGCTGAGGACGAACAAACGGCACATATCATATCTGAGCTCGTGGCTCAGGGCGCGCAACTCAACGCGGCTATGGATAAGACTGGGGAGACTAGCTTGCATCTTGCTGCAAGGTAAGTTGATCAAAAATCATCACTTATACGAGCCAGAACGGGTCACCAAATTTCTCTTGATATGTATAGGTTTCCATAGAACAAGGACTGAGACTGTCATAGAGTGAGCACATAAGTCAAGTTATTTTCAGTATATATAAACAGTACTTACAGTAATGCCGTTTTCCCGAGTTTATACATGATATAAATAAAAACATTCTTATATTTTTTCTAAATATAAATAATAAAGAAATACGTACGCTTTTAATCCTAACAGTCTTAAACGCATAATATCAAGTTAATCCTTTATACTCGCATTAATTAAAGAAGTGGATGCTGAGCTGACGAGTGATAGGAAAATGGAAGAGGACATATTGTGCCGACCCTACCCAGAGTGGCGAAAAGGCAAAGAAACAGACAGACTCCCATTAACAAGAAATTTTTTACCTTACCAACCTTAATCTCAACAGGTACGCCCGTGCTGATGCCGCTAAGCGTCTGCTAGACGCAGGAGCGGACGCAAATTCCCAAGACAACACTGGAAGGACGCCACTCCACGCAGCGGTTGCGGCCGATGCTATGGGCGTCTTCCAGATCCTGCTCAGGAACAGAGCTACCAACTTGAACGCGAGGATGCACGATGGGACTACGCCGCTTATTTTGGCTGCAAGGTCAGTATAACTATTCAAAGAAAAATCGTTTATTGAAATGTTATTATTGGTTTTGCTAAAAAAAATATTAACAATTTTTAATAAATCATAAACTAGTTAGGTAAATCTAAATCTTACAAGTTTGAAGTAGAGTGAAAAAGTCACATTTCACAAACAAAATAGAAAAAAGTTCGTATGAAATTATCTGTCAGCTCATTCATTAGGAACCTATCGTGTGGTAGTGTACCCGTAAATCTTTAGACATAACTCTAACATACATCATTTAACCCACAGGCTAGCCATAGAAGGCATGGTGGAGGACTTAATCAACGCAGACGCAGACATCAATGCAGCAGACAACAGCGGCAAGACGGCTCTGCACTGGGCCGCCGCCGTCAACAACGTCGACGCCGTTAACGTGCTGCTCATGCACGGCGCCAACAGAGACGCGCAGGATGACAAGGTTCGTTACATATTGAGTTTACTGAAATTGTAGGTCTTTGTCTTAGTCAATAACAACACTCGTCCACTACTGGCCATAAGATCCTCAAACGCTCTCATCTAGCTTATTGGAGCCAATCTCATATCGTCATTCAATCTTCAATCTCTACTGAGCGTCCTGCACTACGTCCTGAACTTTACGGCACCAGCTGCCAAACCACTGCCACTTCAGTTTGCTGAATAAGTGAACTCTGACTTTAGTTTTCAGTCGGTTATACGGTATTTCAGAGAAAGCCCTTCGTGCATAGCTTTCCAAAGCTCACTTAGCAATTTTTTGCAATAGTGACATTCGAAATGTACTTTTTATTTTTTCATATAGGGGAAAGTAGTAATGATAATTAAGTAATGTAATAATAATACTTAATAACTTTATTTGTGCATTAAGTACGCGTTGCGAAAGCGTAAGAAACTAATTCATCTTTTTCAGGCTTGCAGTAAGTGAAAAACTGTAAGCTCGTGATTTGTATTGATCTATTCATCCAACTAAAAGCTCTTTTGTCCCACAGGACGAGACACCCCTATTTCTAGGTGCCCGCGAAGGCTCGTACGGCGCGTGTCGAGCGCTGCTGGACGCGATGGCCAACAGAGAGATCACGGACCACATGGACCGGTTGCCGCGAGACGTGGCGCAGGAGCGGATGCACGACGACATCGTGCGACTGCTCGACGAACACTGCCCACGCCCGCCGCAGCAGCATCATCATCTCATGAGTAAGTTATTAAGAGTACAAAAAATCCCAAATTGTCGAAGTACTCAGCACTTCGACTTCGAAAAATAATCTTTAATCTATAAAGGGGTTTTTATCTATAGGATATGTCAACCCCATTGCATCTTATCCTTAATTATTAGACTATGAAACTATTTAATTTCTACGTAAAGTTTCATGTGAAAGTATTGTTACCGTGGGTGACCGACACCAATAGACTGTTTGCTACTTCTGAACCTACCAAAGATAAGATAGAAGTTGGTAGGAAAGCAACAATAAAGATGCAAAAGTGGCTAATTGGATGTTGACGAATTTCGCAAAAGGGAAAACTACAGCCACTTTATTTCAAAATATGACATAATGTGTGCCTGAATGTTGATAGTCATTATCACATTTTTAAAAATATTAAGCCATCTTCATTCAAAACGTGGACTTTTATTTACTTTCAAATAGACTGGGATAGGATTGGACTGTCGACGTTCATTTCTTGTTGAGTCCTAATTTTTGTGAATTAAATATCATCAGTTTCAGTATAGGAGAATTTCGTCACAATTATTACACACGTTTCAGTTTGAAATCTTTCGCCATCAAAATTGTCATAATTATAATGTCTAGCAAATAATATGTCTTACTTTGAAGCCTTGGCATTACTTACAAGTTTTTACCAAAATCTATAGAATCAAAAGCTAACCTAACGATTTTCTCCACAGCATCACCAAACCCACACCCGCAGCTGATCAGCCAGCCGACGGTGATCGCGTCGGCGGCGAAGGGCAAGCCGAAGAAGGCGCGCGCCAAGGCCGGGCCCGACAGCCCCGACCAGCCCTACGACAACAATAACTTGCAGCATACGCAGATAAGACGGTTTGTACCATTTCTAAGCTAAAACTACTACAAGAATGCTACTGGATGCTAAAACTGTCACCGTGACAGTTGTTTGTAGTGAGATTAATCCATCTCTAAACCAATGTAAACGGTCCATAAATCTCATCTGTCAAAATGCACCTATTAAATTATTCAGACTGTAATAGACAACTGGATGCTAAAACTACCACTAGACTACAATATCAAACTCCGTGTATGATTTGCTCTAAAATAAATGTAGAAATTGATATTTCACCTTACAAAAACCTTGATGTAACATTTCAAAATACATCTTACACGTCAACCTCGACGTCAATAAATAGATTCCTTTAATTTGTACAGTCAACAGCAGGCAGGTCATATTCAAGACAAAATTCAAATTAATTTACTTTACTATCGCATTTCCTTAATAGATTTTCAACCTTTCTGCAATTAAGGTGTAAAAGTTTTTTTGGAAATTGGTCAGTTTGTGAAGAGCTGTGTTTTAAGTAATATGATTAACATTTTTTATGATATTAATATTTTCTTCATGATAGCAACAACACTGACATACTGTATTATCCACAGGAAACCGAGTGTAAAAAAGAATAACAAGAAGGTGGCACAGGAGGTGCCGCAAAGCGTGGAGAGCCTCGGCTCCAGCCTCAGCCCCGTCGAGTCTCCGCTGCAAAATTTACAGGTAACAAACCACTTTGACCAGTATTCTTTGCGCAGAAAGACCAATATTGGTTGCAGTCTGGCAAATGTTTCCAATAGCAGGTATTTTGACGAGGAAGCAGGTATCAAATTGCCATTTTATGGTAAGGCTTTTTGCAAGGCTGTGATAGATCCAGAAACACTCTATTTCAACCTTTGTTGATGTCTATAGGAGCTAAATCTAAACTGATTCCTGCAGTATTCCTCACAAGTGTGTTGAGAAACGTCGTATGACACACGTGTGTATTAATGATGCCTCGGCGGTAACCACCAACTTTACACACTTGTATCATAATGTACTATTATGCTACGACTACAAATGACGTATGAGATTTCTGTTGGAGTCATCTAGTGCTCAGGCGTCGACGCAATTCAGGAGTACAAATCGGAGGACGTCGACTTGCGAAAAGTCGTCGTGCCTAATATTTTCAAAAGACTACAATAAGAACAATATCAGTATTCAGTAGTTATTAGTTTCATGGTTAATTATGCTAACGTGGCCTAGTGTTTCCAGGACTTGCCGTCGCCGTACGACGCGACGTCACTGTACTCGAACACGATGGCGCAGTTCGCGGGCATGGAGCAGCTCGTCCAGCACAAGCAGCCGCCCAGCTATGAGGACTGTGTCAAGGTGAGGATTGCTCTGAGATAAGGGTCAGATTAGATTGTACTTTGATTATATGAAGGAATGGATCACTTTTGCTTGGGCTGTAATTATTATTATTTAATGAATTATGGAGAATTGTCATTTAAATTAAAGCAAAAGGGGAATTGTCATTTGCATTTTAGCTTATTCTGGTTTGGGTGTTTACAGTGAACTTTGTTACATATAGCATGAGCAAGCATTTTATCTCCTAAGGTATCTCAATGACATCCAAAGATCTGGTCACAAAAGTTTCAATATAATTGCCAATGCGTCCAAATTTTCCCGGAACCCCCGGCTTGACAGACTAGTCTCTTTACAACGGGCAAATCGGTTTGTCGACCAATGTCATAGTTGGCATATTTCTAACTAGCTTTGCCCGCGACTTCGTACACGTAGAATAGTTACTTTGAGATAGTGTGATGGTATGCAGTCTCTAGCCTTCCTCAATATATAAACTATTCAACACTGATTTTTTCAAATTGGAACAGTAGGCTCAATTGATGGAATTGAAAATGTACTCCTACTCTATTATTAGAAGCAAAGTTCATACTGACGTAAATTTGTTCTTCATTTTTCTGGGAGGCGTTATTTCAATTTTTTAACATTCACCCGCATGGGAATATCGGGATAAAAGGTGGCCCATGTCCTTTCTCAGGCTCTAGACTACCTGTGTACCAAATATCGGTTAAATTGCTTCAGTATTTGACGTGAAAGCGAGACAAAGTTACTTTCGTATTTATAATATTTTCATATGGATAACTTTTTGTGTGTACAGACGGGTCAGACGCTGCAGCAGTACGGCGGCGGCGCGCTGGGCGCCTCGCTGTCGCCGCCCTACTCCAATCACTCGCCCACGCATAGCAACCACACCAGCTCGCCGCACGCCTACATCGGTAAGTCATATAGTCACACCAAACGGATCCTGAAACATATTCTAACATTCTTAAGTGTGTAACGAGGCGGTTTACCAATATTAGCGACTTTTTGCTGTCATTGCGCCCTTCCCTGGCCACTTTCTCTTTGTTTCTGGTTTTTAATTCACTGTCTGTCTGTTCTGTCTCCATCTTTCAATCCAAGAAATAGGTATTACAAGAAATAATCTTATAATTTTGAAGAATATATATATTACAATACTCAATATTCAATACTTTATTACTGCTTAAAGCTGCTTAAGCTACTTTAAGCTCTAAGCCCACATTATGTGTAAGCAGTTTTTTGAGAAGTACCTAAATAATCTGACCAAAGGCACTATTGTAAGTAGCCCTACCTTTTTAAATTATCTGATAGTTTTAAGTGTTTTAGTTATTTACCTTTTAAAATTTGTTCCAGAGTGCTTTAGTTTTTAAATTAATAACTATAAGTTATTAATAACTAGTCACTTATGTTATAAATACATAAGTGACGATAAGGAAGGCCTTTTTATTTGCCCCCGGCTTCACCACGTCACAAGTGTTATAGTTCTTAATGTAAGCTTGTCATGACAGGGTCTCCCTCGCCGGGCAAGTCGCGGCCGTCGCTGCCGACGTCGCCGGCGCACATGGCGGCCCTGCGGCACTCGCACCACCACTCGCACCATCTGGACCACTCCGCCGCCGCCTACTCTGCGCTAGCGCACCTCGGTATGTAGTAGTACGCTATTAAACTATTTCAGACGATGATGAGTTGGGTGACACAACACAGGAAAGTCACACACACATCTTTTACAACTATGATGCCTACCTCATACACAAAAAGATTAGCAAAGGCGTCATCGACCCCGATTTATCTGTTTTCTAACCCATATAGTCTGTTACCGTGCTTCGACACCGATGTATTCAAGTAGATCCAAATATCAGATTAAGGGCTGGTAGCTTCTACCCAACCGACAAATTCACATTGAATCATCGGTCAGTGAGTTTATCAGGAACTCAGTGGAGAGTGTTGAACCTGGCCGTAAGTTTCAAACTCAGTGGTACTTGCAACAACTTTATTTCTAACCAGTATCCAGTTGTTACCATTTCTTTTTCTTCCCGCCCTTTCCCACTCTAGGTGGAGTCACCACATGTCTTCCCCTTCCATTTTCTTTGACACTTCTGTTATTCTAATACTAGCTGTTGCCCACAACTTCGTCCGCGGTTGCTATGGTTTTTTAACTATCCCACGGGAACCCTTTAATTTTCTCTCAAAGTCTCAGTCCGATTGGTTTAAAATTGACAAAGTTTGTCCCACATTTTATCTCCTTGGGAGTTGAATTAATCAAAATCCTTTTTTAGCGGATGCCTACGTCAAAACATCTATGTGCATGCGAAATATCAGCCTGATCCGTCCAGTGGTTTGGGTTGTGCGTTGATAGATCACTATGTCAGTCAGTCTTTGAGTTATACATATAGAGAGATACATATATAGATAGATTGTTCTTCACGCATTCCATTTCTTCTTCTTCTTGCCTTTTTCCTCGCGGTTTACATAACACGTTTGTTTCTTCTCTCCCCAGGAGTCGGCGGGCAGCATAACCCGCAGCTGCAGGCCATGATGACGCACGCGGCCGCGCTCGGCCAGGTGCAGGGCGCGCAGCACCCCGTTCTCAATAGTTTAAGTGAGTTTTATTGTAGTTTGAACCTTATTATAGTCAACATAGGGTAGCTAATTGGTGTGAATGTTTTTAAGTAATTTATCTCATGTTAGAATGTTTGAATTATGAATCAGACTTGAACTAATCTTTTGAACACAGATGATAAAAATGGAAACTATGTTACAGTTTCCATCTAATGACCATTATGCAACAGGTTGGACTCATTATGCAACACTTATTTTTCTTAAAAATGCACAAAACCATGGCAAATGTTTTCCAGACAGCCAACAACAATAAATAAAACTATTAAATTTTTTGTTTTATTTCTTTGAATAATGAGTGTAGATAAAGTAGTGTATGTAACTGTACATACTCGGTATTAAAACACTCGCGTGATACTATTATGCGATACGATAAAAACACGCTCGTGTTTTAATAACCTATATTATGTGACAGTTACATAAACTACCATTATATGCTAATTTAAACATTATAGCAGTGGACTTAAGGTAGAAAATTAGCATGAATGTTTTTGGTGATAGCTGCAGTTACTGTTTCTTTGTTGAACCCTCGTCTGTGAGGTGGCTGAAAATTCCCGAGACACAATTTCCTATTGTGTCTACAAAAGCCACAGATGATAAGTTAATGTTAGTGAATTTTTAATTGTTCCTCTTATAGCATAACAATAATCTTTAATTATATGGTTCTATGGTAGGTCTGTGTCGAATAATGGACACGTCTACACTGAACGAAAGTGACTTTAGGAACGAAAAATACTCGTATATGTCAAAGAAATAGTAGCAAATTGTCTAGGTCGTGTCGACGCAAAGCAAGGAATTCTGAAATAGTTTTCGAATTGTGGATAGTTCTCAAGAAAATTCGTTCAAGATAGTCAATATGAAAAGTTTCTGTTTCTTATTTTGTTTTTAATTTGTCATCACTAATATTCGCTTTAATGAACAATCTTTTTAAACCAGCAATGTCTGTCCCAACAGGTCTCTACGGCAGTTGGGGTCTTGGAGAAACGTTCCCGACCCCCTCCCCCGAGTCTCCGGACCACTGGTCGACGCCCTCCCCCCAAACCCCGCTCACACAGTCCCCCCACTCCGACTGGTCGGACCGCGCCGCGCTATCGCCCAACGATATCCAGCAAACCAACAAAGGCGCAACCGAAGCCATTTATATATAAAGTATAAAATATACAATTGTTTTTATCGTTACGTAGTAAGGCCGGTGATCTATTGTTATTCTATAAGGTGATGACGTAATGTAAATGATGGCTGACGCCAATAAATTGTACAAAGATATGTTAACGGCACCTAGTTTTTAAGTTGGTTGGAATGGTCATGGTTTTCTTGGACCAAATGCTTTCAATAGGTTTTTCAAAAATAAAACCTTTTCTTGAAGATAACTTAAAAAAAACTAAAAATTATACTTGTTGTGTCTTTTGAAAGCGACATTTTACAAAGTTGGACAAAATTTTTAATCAATTTGGATTCTTAATAAGTAAACCGAGAATACCTATTACAAATATTGACATTATTATATGGCTGCGTCTCAAATCTAATCTAATTGTTACACGTAAATGTTAAACTGGTTGTATGAGCAAGTTTGCCTTGCATACTCAAGAAAACTATGGCGTTTTACAAAAGATGTACGACTCGGTTCATAGAAATCTCGAGGTGCTATAGTGCCGTATTTAGAGACTGATGTGTGGAGCCATGACTCGTTGCGTATAACACGGCCAGATTGAGAAGGATTCAAAAAGGCCGCCTTTTCTATCTACCTCTCACTTCAACAGAGTAAGGTAAAGAAATAGACGGTATTTGCATCTTTTGTTTGGCCGATACAGATCACTCGATGCACTAACTCACAATCTCGCCACATGACAAGACTTACTGGTGTATTTTGAATTTATAAAGTAGATCCTATGTAGTGTCGCATTTAAAACTTTTATCGTTACATTTGTAACTTTTGTTTTCAACTGTAAATGTCTAATTTACTGGCTGTTGATCAAGAATGAGATAGTACCTAAATAAATATTCACAATAGAAATTTAAAATAGGACGAACTATTAAATAAAATGTGTTAATAGTGATATCACTCTTGCTGAGTAATTATAACAGGAAGATGCACAATAAAATAAAAAAAAAATTTATCTCATTCTTTATACAACAAGACAATACAATAAATGAAATACACCACCCTCTTTATTAACATCTAATACGTGAATTGTTGTTGTTAAATGTTTTTTTATTTACTTGTTTATAAATAACTCAGTGTTTTGATGCATTAATTTTAAAGGGAATATAGTATTTCGCATTTTGAGATTGTTTTTAGCAATTTGGAGGGAAATTATTTATGTGTGATTCCTTAGGTTAGAGAGTTTACTGTAGCTTATGTAGATTTGTTAAAAAAGTATCTAATGCCGAGATAAAAATGCCAAATTAATAAAAAGCAAGAGATTCTTCAGGTAAAATTATATCAAAGCAAAATAGATGGTTTCACTTAGAAGATTTTAAAGGTTTATTCTAAATACCAATTGCTATGACCTTTATTTGAGATAGAGACTTCGGTACTTCAGAATAGTCACCTTTGAAAACTGAACTTTAGGCTTTAAACAAAATTTATATCGGTCTTAGAGACATTACGTAGTTTAGTTAAGGAACACGCCCTCAGATTGACGCCTTCTCATATTAACGTAGTCAAAACACTATCTTCTGTGTCTAAAGAGAATTATTGAGGTTAAATATAATTTATTTATGATTGTTTCTAGCGTCAATCTGGGACGGTTTTCCGCTTAGATTATTTTTGTTTTTCTTCCCTTCACCTAAGTCATTCCAGATAAAATCTTCATTTGTCTGAGGTGGGCAGCAGTTTTAATATTAATATTAAATAAACCTACTATACTATTTAAATACCAATAAAAAAAAAGGTTTCACACCAACTCAAAGGTCATTGTGTCAAGGTCAAGGTCAAACCTTTCATTGTGTGTGCTAATATTCGATTATGAACTGTAAATATTTTTTTCTTTCTTTAACAACACAACTCATTCAAATGTTAAATCTTCTTTCAATGCACAGCAACGAGAAGTTAATATAATTTTTCGAGTCTATAGAAAAGCCGAAAGTATCTGTTTTTGTTAAAAATGTTAACGCATATTCTTCATAAATTTACCGTTATTGTTAGTTTGCTCATAAATACATTCCCATGAACCACCTCAACGCTACGTTTTCCAAGAAGTACGTCGCCGTACTTTAAGATCTCATCATTCCATTGTTCGCTTTAAAGAACCTTCCAAATTCCTGTTCACTTCGGGACCATGCTCTGTGCTCAATGTTTATTAGTACTCCACATTTGTATGATATTATTATTATAATTAACTAGTTTAGGTTGAGAACTTCTGCTGGTGTCGTGTGAGATGCTTACATTATTGTAAATATTACTTTTATTATTATTTTTATTAAATATAATATTTAAAGGTTCGATGAATGATCTTCGTAGTGTTATATTAGTTTTTAAGTCCTTTCTGTGTCATTGTAAAGTGCCAAGGAGCCAATCATATCATTGTTTCAGGGAAAATAGCTAAATTGTGACGCCATTATTGTATGTGTGAATGCCCTGCGATTTGAGAACCTATTGTCTATGTAATAATACGTAATTTCCATTGTTGTTTTTCTGTACGAGTTTTCTCAGCAGTGATGCAGTAACTATTAATTAGATTTAGTTAGAGTACCGATAAGCGAAACGCGTGCTTCCTTAATGCATTCTCTTATAAATATTTTAAGTGACAGTACTCCCTGTAGTCCTTTACAAAGTACAAATGTATATAGGCTTGTCTTGACTTTATAGGTTCTGTAAACTTGTCTCGGAGATAAATTATAATGGTTAAAATAAATGAATCCTTAGTTAAATTGCAATATTAAAGTTGAGGCAACTGTAGTAAATTTTACAGTAATTCTGTATAACCCATGAGGAACTTTCGTATTGTTGTTGGGCACAAATTATCTTTATGATCTTCAATCTCTGCGTGCCTTGTACTAGCTATAAGAGTAGGG
The DNA here is from genome assembly GCA_910589355.1 of Parapoynx stratiotata. Classification (NCBI taxonomy): domain Eukaryota; kingdom Metazoa; phylum Arthropoda; class Insecta; order Lepidoptera; family Crambidae; genus Parapoynx; species Parapoynx stratiotata. Next base: position 16,889,290 of record OU342459.1, read on the forward strand.
ACCATGTTTGTAATTTAAAGAATTCGGCGTAGTTTAGAAGATCTACATTAGTATTAGACGCCTGTAAATACATTTTATGATTATTTTTATGAAATGCATTTCTTTGTAAGATTCTAAAATTGAGGAGAATGAACTTTTTAAATATTTTCCCCCTAACTGACAATAAAGGAATAAAAGTACTCCTGTTGTTTTTTTTTCGTTATAAATCTCGTCAAATAGATAATACTTCTTATACACATACACCTATGCATAACACTAATGCTTCGTCTAGATTTTATTCTAAATAAAATGTTATTTCAACAACATTGTAAACTAACTGGAGTCTAATTTTAATTGAATTAGTGACAAACTTCTGATCTTTTTTTTTCAAAGGACTTCAATCAGAGAATCCTATCGTAGCTTATTATAAACACAATAATCACAATTATCAATGGCGGTAGTAGTAAATGAAACACCATCTTACTGATTTTAACTACATGAGAAAAGTCTAGGTTTCAGTCGTAATATTTAACAATTTATTGTTATAGATTATTTACTTTGTTATTAAATTTTAAATTAGTATTTTTGTTAAAAAGTCGAACAAAGATTCTTTATAAGACAAGTTAGGATGATCAGTCTTTAGCTAACCACTAGGTGTCACCACCATCGCACTTAGATGAGGGTATTTTTTAAAAAGATCTCTGGCATCGCGTTGACCTCAGTCGAGTTTGTCATTTCGCTTGGAATGGCCGCTAGTTTTATTTAAATGCTTTGATAATTTCAAACCATTTAGCCTTCTTCCATTTAGCCATTCTTTGATAATTTTATACTGTGATGCCAGCGATGCACGATAATTATGTCTGATATTTATGATGTCGGATAATTATGACCTCTTCACGCACTGGTAAGAAAGAATTATCCATAACTAGCTTTGCCTGCGACTTCGTCCACGTAGAATCGTTACTTTGAGATAGTGTGATGGTATGTAGCCTATAGCCTTCCTCAATAAATAGGCTATTTAACACTGAAAGAACTTTCAAATTCAGGCTCTAGACTATTCGTGTACCAAATTTCGGTTAAATTGGTTTAGTAGTTTTAAAGTAATAGCGAGACAGACAGACAGAGTTACATATGCATTTATAATAATAGTATGGTTAGTAGGTAAGTCGTATTTGTAAATAATGTTACCAGCGCTATTTCGCAACAAACACTTTACATAGACGAATAAAGGATCGGATCGGATCGGATTATGATGCATTTTGACCTGTCAAAAAAGGCTGCCAACCATTATTTCTAAGTCGAGAAAAGAAATGTATAGGTCCACGAATATTTTTTTCAACATGTAGTAGAATTGTGACCACATAAAGAAAATAAATAACAAATTTTTTTTTTAAGATTTCTGGCACGGCACAAATTGTTTAAAATATTCCAATTACAATCAGGTTATCGTAACAATAACTTGTGTTTTTAAGTGCTGTAATAATTAAACAATGTTTACGACGACATCTTAAGCAATATTTAATTTATTATAATAATAGAATGTTTTTATTAAAAATGTTTTGATGTTAGAAGAAGAAGAAGGATTTTTTCTTGTCATCGTCATCAGCCTATATACGTCCCACTGCTGGGACAGGCCTTCCCCATGGAGAAACACATGAGGAGTATGGGCCGTAACACCACCACGCTGGCCCAATGCGGGTTGGTGGGTAGAAACGGTCACAAATGCGACCGGGACCAACGGCTTAACGTGCCTTCCGAAGCACGGTGGAGCTAGAGATCACAATGTCTTGGTCACCCATCCACGGCCTGACCATGGCGAAGGTAGCTTCGTTTTCGATCGAAGCCAAAGCGCACTGACCACTACGCCACCGAGCTCCTCCGCACTGACCACTAAGCCACCGAGCTCCTCTTTTTTTGTCAAGATAAACTCAAAAACTCAAAATAAACATTTTTTTTTCTTGTACTCTAACAAAATTCTTAAAAAATTACATCAGAAAAACGACAAAACGTACGTTATATACCTAAACACTTCGATTCCGTAAGCACAAAGTTGGTTTTGTGCTGTCAGAGCTTCCTCTTCTCCATTTATTTAGGAAAGGATAGATACACAATTTAGTTTTACGGAATCCACCTCACTTTCCTTCATAAACCTTTAACGATGTACTACCTACATACAGATTATCTACTGCTTAGATACAAATGCTACTTTAATTACATCAGAAGTTTTTGTGCCTACCTTCGAAACCAGTTCAGTGAATTAAAACCTTGCAAACTTTTACATGTATAATACGTGTAATGTAATAAATAAACAAAATAAAGTGAAAATTTGATTTAATATTTTTTCAAATATGTGAGCCAAGATAATATCGAACATCATTTAATAGAGGACTTTCAGATCTACAAGTGAGTAGCGTTGTATTTTAACGGATAATATTTTTATAATTTAGTAGGTAATTCCAGTATAATTTGATTTTATAATTTTATTTATAAGTTTGAAATTATTTTTTTATTTAATTCCTAATGTACTGTAGCCATAAGAACTATATTATTAAAAAAATATTACTGTGTCTTCATGTCTATTCTAATATTAATTCTGTAATGTGTTTTTTTATACAATAAATGAACACAATTAGTCAAAAAGATAACTCACTTCACTTGTTCACTTTATTTTACAAATTTACCAAGCAAAAAAAAAGTTACAGAAACGTGCAGACCCTTACTACATAAAATAAGTGTAAGCTGCATGGCACCCATTATTTATAATAAAATTCCAGTGTGTACGGGATATAGTTCACAATAACAGATTTAAAACTGCACTCAATGGCTTCCTTACCAATAAAGCATATTATGACTTTAATTTATTTTTAAGCGATAAGATGGATGATATGACATAAATTTTGTAACTTTTTTCTTTTTTTTTATCTAATTAATCATAATTTAAATTTTATTTTCGAATGTAATCAATGTTATTATCAATAATGTTCATATGCCTTATGGTGAATCATGGTTGTACATACTCAATTATTAACACCATCATTGTAATACCCATGTTTTATGAACTAATAAATGAATTGAATTGAATTAAAAAATTTTACCTTATAGTATAGCCACCGTCTTATCACTAGGCAGCGATCTCTTCCTGTCAACCTGTCGAATTGTCGATTGAGTTGAGTCTGTTTCGAAACAGCACTCTGAGATGATACTGCGTCAAAATAGCTGTGCTACCATTGCTCTTTCTGTTTCGGAGTTGACAATTAATTTGGGATGTTTCCCAGAGCCCCGATGGCGTTAAATAAGAACGTATTTACCACAACCAAATAATAGTCGAAAACGTCATGGCCCACGTTATGGAACGCGAGTACGAGAGTAAGGAGTGTGGATGAGCTAAAACGTTTTCGACTATGACTTGTCTGTGGATAATAACGTTCATAATTTAAACAAAAAAACTTCTACAATACACACACACACTACTAAACACTACACTACTATTAAATTTAAATTAAAACAATATTGTAAAGAAAATCAGCTATGTTTGGTATCGGAGGATTCAGCGTCGGCCTCCATGGTGTTATCTAGTGTGTGCACGGCTCATTCGCAACAGTGCACTTAATCTTTAATTAAGATTTTGCTGTGTTTTTATATTTTTCAGGTTGTAATAATTGGAAAATAAACAGTTTTTAATTATTTTTTTTATTTATCAGGGCCCTGTACGAATTAGTTACATTACCTGTATTTGTTTGTCAAATATTGGGTACCTATGAAATTGGTGTTTTTTTTCTCTATTAGTATTTAGTCTGTAACTATTAAGATTCAGAGTATTCCTAAAAAATAATTACCTTGTCTAAAAATAGACTATATTTTTGAGCTCTTTTGATTTGTTTTGATAATTTGTTGTAAGTTTAATTGTGTTAAAATTGGACACGGAGACAACTCTTTTTAAGTGCCTCCCGAATACATCATTTTATTTGCATTCACTTAAAAACGATAACGATAACGAGTATGGAAAATGCAGAATTCCCCAAAATATTCATACAAAACACCAATTTCATAGGTAAGGACCTTATACATTGAGTTTTCTTCCTCGTAGTGCACACGTTCCACCCCCGCGGCAGCGTGAGCGCGGCGTGGTGCGCGGAGGCGGTCGCGATGGCGGCCGTGCTGTTCGTGACGCTGGTCGGCAACGCGGCGGTGCTGGTCGCGCTGCGGCGGGCCACGAGGGTGCCCACGCACTACCCGCTCGCGAGCTTGGCAGCTGCCGATTTGCTGGTGGCTACTTGCGTGATGCCTATAGCGGCTGCGAGGGAACTCTTCGTTTTTCATTTGAGTAAGTTTATATTAAACAACCTGTTGCCCGTGACTTCTTCCGCGGTTACTGCTTTTTAACTATCCCACGGGATCCCTTTTATTTTCTGGAATAAAATCATAAAAGGTATGTAGGATGAGTTGATGAAATATGTCCTCCTAGGGAAGTGTGACGACACCTTGAACCCGGCCTATAAATCACTCGACCACCAGTCGTCATATCTATTTATGGTCAAGCCGTCAATAGGTGACCAAAACTATATGATCTCGAATTCTCGAACTCCTCCGTTCTTCGGAAGGCACGTTAAGCCGTTAGTCCTGCTTGCTATTGCAAGCATTGGGCCAGCTTGGTGATTTTAAGGCCCATATTTATGTGTTTGTTTCCTCAAGGAAAGACTGTGCCCAGCAGTGGGACGTATATAGGCTGAGGACAGTCACTTTGAAGACGATCTTGAACATACAAACACAGAAGCCACGCTTTTTTTCCACAGGGGTAGGCAGAGATTACATCCTTTCACTTGCTACGATCCCTGCATAATTCTTTCGTTTCATCAGCTTTCAAGTCCTCATACATGCTCGGCGATTTCGGGTACTTTAAGCTATATATATTACCATACGAGCGGCGAGCGGCAGCGGCAGGCGTTTTCTCTATTCATTTCTCGCTCAATACATGCGTCACTTGCGTCCGCGCGTCGCAAGCGAGCAATGAAAATAAAAACGCCAGCCGCCGCTCGCCGCTCGGTAGTCGTGGCCGGGCCGTAAGCTATACATATTGCTTGATGTATGTGCATGAAAATATGAATTTTAAAACAATAAAACTATTCCAGATTGGGTGGTCTGTTCGTTCTGGAGCACAATGGACGTCCTCTGCTGCACTGCGTCCATTCTCTCCCTGTGTGCTTTGGGCTGGGAGCGCTGGTGCGGAATCACCGCCCCGCTATCCCGCGCCAAGCGATCCCGCGACGCCCGCCTCTGCGCTGTCCTGGTCTGGCCTGTCGCGACTGTGGTCGCAATGCCGACGGTCTTCATACCCTCGCCGAAACATTTCCATCCGGGAGAGGTCGCAAAGGCTTGCACTGTTAATACCAATGTTTGGTAAGTGACTTTTTGTTGTCCCTCCTCGTCCTCAGCCTTCGTCCCACTGCTGGGCATCCTTCCTCATGGAGAAACACATGAGGAGTATGGGCTGTAACACCACCACGCTGGCCCAATGCGGGTTGGTGGGTAGAAAAAGCTGCATTAAAGACCGGTAATAACGGCTTAACGTGCCTTCCGAAGCACGGAGGAGCTCGAGATCACAAAGTTTTGGTCACCCATCCACGACCATGGCGAAGGTAGCTTTGTCTTCGATCGAAAGCAAAAGCTCCACCGAGATTTTTTTTTGTTGTGTGCTCTGAGCTAAATGTTTCGTCCTCTGCCTATATAGACATCCCACTGCTAGGCACAGACCTGCCTTGTGGAGAAACACATAAGGGTATAGGCCGTAACATCACCATGCTGGCCCAATGTAGATTGGTGGGCACAGAGTTCAATGAACACTTAACAGGGAAATTCGTCTAAGGAAACTCATACTTTCTTGTACTTCCAGGTACGTGTTCTTCAGTACAGCCTTCTCGTTCTACCTGCCGGCCATACTGATGGTGATCCTGTACGCGCGCATTCTGTACGCTCTCGCGTCGCCTCCAAAAATCAGGGCGCACTGTGGCAGATCACCCAATAAGGTATGATTTCAATTAGTAAATGTTTGATCTAGAAAAGATGCTTTTTCTTTGCGTACGCGCGTTAAGTTTACACTCCTTTCATAAAAAAGGTTTTAACCGCCTCTCTGGTCTAGTGGTTCACACCACCGGGTGTTGATCGGGAGGTCCGGGTTCGATTCCCCATGGGGGCATAAGTTTTTCTGCTCGGTTTGGTTGGTGGTAGGGCTTCTAAGCCCGCCTGGCTATCTACCACCGTCTTACCTAAATTTGTCGCCATAATAACAATGTTTTAAGCATTGTTGTGTTCCGGCAATCAGAGGTAAGATAGCCAGTTCCTCGGTTGTTAAGGATTACAGGTGAAGCTCGCTTCCACCTTCAGCCTTATCGTCACTTACCATCAGGTGAGATGAAGGTCAAGAGCTTACCTGTCGTATGTAAAAACCTGTCGTAAAAAAGGTCACCAAGAAACCACTAACAAATTCAAACGTCTTTATCTTGATATGGATATATTTTGAAGTAAAAAAATATGAAAAATGATATACATACTCTGGTGCAATGAAATACCCCATAATAATCATTTTTGCTTTAATATAGAAAAAATATATATTATTACATATGGAATTAAAAGTTCTTTTAATTTAATGTTACCATGTACCTGGTGAATATGTTTACCCTACTGACAAAACAAGATCAACAAGAAAAAAAAAATTTGAGAAGATGTTTGTTTAATGAAGCTGTGAAAATTAAGGAATATTAAAAAAAAGACAAGGTTTACAGAAGACAACTTTGTTAATTAAAACTTTATTAATGTTATCCCCTTCTTCTCCAATTAAAGTTTAGCACCGATTCTCCCTAAACTCAATCAAGTGTTTAGTAGTCTTGTGGAATAAGGAAAATAATATGTATTAAATTATCAATTAATTTCAAATACACCAATATATAATATATCTATACATATAGTAAAACTGTAGAGGTCGAATGTCTGTACATAAAAAAATGCTTAAAACCAAGCCAGGGGGATGTAAAAATAGGAAAAATATCAAAAAAAAATTATTTATTATTTTTTGTTTCTCTGTCTGTCTGTTTGTACGGGCTAATCTCCGAAATGGCTGGACCGATTTCAATGAAATTTTGCATGGTGATTCCTTATATCGCTGGTTAGATACTTTTTATTCCGGAAATTAAAGGGTTCTTGTGGGTTACTTAAAAAACCATAGTAATAGTAAGCATGGACGAAGTCGCGGGCAACAGGTAGTATTTTATAAAACATGATTATTTTCTTAAAATTTTCATATGGGCGATTTCATTGCATCAGAGTTTATTTTCTATTACACAATTAATTTGCGTAATTATGATTATTGACAATTTTTCAAAAGTAGGGGAAACCTAAGAATGTATTATTTGTATATTATTTTCTGATGTAATTAATTGTTGGGTGTGAATTACAGAACAACAACAAACAGACAGAAGAGGAAAATAATGCCCAGACAGATGGTGGAGTAAAGGTTAGGAAGGCCCTGGGGTACGTAGATTATTTTTGTTGCTTTTTTACCATAGATAGTTCTCAGGTGTTGGGCAAATTCCTGCCAATGGTAGGAAGAGTCTATTAGATTTCTCCCTTAAAGAAGGAAAGAAGGGTAGAAGCAGTTCCAATTGCTACCGAGACCAACGGCTTAACGTGCCTCATAAAGCACGGAGGAGCTCGAGATTACAATGTTTTGGTCACTTATCCAAGGCTTGACCATGGCGAAGATAGCTTTGCTTTCAATATCGAAAGCCTTACCAAACTTATAATTAGGTACCCTTTTCTAGATTTGCACTACCAACTCTGCCAAGTCTCAGCGAAGTACCGAACCCATTGAATGCAGTACTCGGCCACTTTACCAAAACAGGAGACAGGAGTGATATGGCGTGAGTTATTTACTATTTATTAGGACTTTAGGACTGCTAAGAGGATTGATAGAGTGATGAATGAGTATATCAGGGGATGCTTGAAAGTTGCTCCAGTGATAGAAAAGTTGAGAGAAAAGCGACTATCGTGGTATGACATATTTTGAGAACAGAGAATGAACATGTTACGAGAATAGTTATGAATATAAGAGTACATGGTAATGCAGGGAGAGGAAGACCGAAGAAAAGATGGATAGATTGTGTGAATGAGGACATGGCTAGACTGGGAGTGAATGTTGGTATGGCGTGTGATAGGGGAGAGTGGAGGAGAGACTCGTTGGGCCGACCAAAAATGAAATTGGGAAAAGGGCAGGCTAATTATGAGGGAATGTATTAAAATCTAGGAAAAGGATCAATGAAGGACCAAGAGTCCGCGGTTACTGGTTTTTTAGCTATCCCACAATTTCATTGAAATCGGTCCAGCCATTTCGGAGATTAGCCCGTACAAACAGACAGAGAAACATAAAATAATTTTTATTTTGGTATTTTCCCTCATTTACACCCCCCCTGACTTGATTTTAAGTATTTTTTTTCTATAAACACATTTGACCCCTACAGTTTTATGATAAACAATTTAGCAGCGGAGAAAACATTTGAGTGTCTGCCCAATTAGTTATTTTCATAGAATAAATGAGAGTAATAGCGAAGCGGCTCTCAGTGATCTGTGGTTATTTTGCTGACCAATAGTAATAATATCACCCATTTTTAAATAATACCCAATTACACGATTTTTATAAAAAAATAATGATTGTTCCAGTAGCGCGATGCTGAACCGCCAGCGGCGAGCCACCCGCATGATAGTAATGCTCATGTCTTTGTTCCTTGTGTGCTGGACACCGTTCTTTGTGATGCTTCCGATTGGTAATACCTATTTTAATACAATTTTGATTTGCTTTGTTGCATTGACAAAGCGAGGGCAAGGACTCAAATTTTTATCTATGGTTGCTCTGGTTATGGTTATCCAAGCATAATTTTACTTCTATATGTTATCTCCGCATCTCTGAAGAAAGAAAGAAAACATGTCTTCTTCTTCCGCTCCCATTTATTAAAATTTATTTTGTCAGCAATATAATTATTTGGGTATTACGCCGGTCTGGGCGGGCGGTGGGTGCAAATGTTTGTGTGATGAATACAGGCATTTTTTCTCCAGTCCTCGATGTTTATATATGTATAATATCTGCGCATATGTATATATATTTATTTAAATATTAGGTCCTTACCTATGAAATTGGTGTTTTGTATGGAGATTTTGGGGAATTCTGCATTTTCCATACAAATTTTTTTTCAGTTTTCTTCACAACGACAGATCCAATGATAATAATATTTGGCATCTATCATTAGACAAGCTTAAATAATATGTGTAATATCACACTTCATACAAATTATTTATCGTTTTTAAGTGAATGCAAATAAAATGATGTATTCGGGAGGCACTTAAAAAGAGTTGTCTCCGTGTCCAATTTTAACACAATTAAACTTACAACAAATTATCAAAACAAATCAAAAGAGCTCAAAAATATAGTCAATTTTTAGACAAGGCCATTATTTTTTAGGAATGCTCTGAATCTTAATAGTTACAGACAAAATACTAAGAGAGAAAAAAAACACCAATTACATAGGTCCCAATATATGTATAATATATAATCTGAGCATTTTTATATGTATTTATCTAAATATATTAATCCGTCATCTAGTTTCCGGAACACAAGCAGCATTTGTTGCTTCAAATGGGGCTAGTTGGTAGGTGTGAATGTCTGAAGATATATACAGTTATAATTTCAGACTCGCTGTGCGACTGCGTCCGCGACGGAGCGTGGCTGCTCTGTTCATGGCTCGGGTACACTAACTCTGCGCTGAACCCGCTTGTCTACGCGGCCGGGTCGCCGAGCGTGCGGCGCGCCTTACAAGCTTCGCTCACCTCGAGCTCGACACGACACACCGATGTCCCGCCGTCACCTAATGCGCGGAGGGCTTAAATTGTGAGTACTTGGTGATAGTTAATAGACGAATTCTTTGCACATGTATCTTAAAGGTGCATCTTAAAGAAGCATTCGCGTGTAATGTGACTGCAGATTTTAATTCCAAGTGGAGTATGTTACAACTTGAATGCTCAAATATTAGGTCCTTACCTATGAAATTGGTGTTTTGTAGGGAGATTTTGATGATGTCTGCATTTTACATACTAACATTTTATCAGTTTTCTTCACAACGACAAATCCAGAGATAATAATATTTGGCATGTATCATTAGACAAGCTATAGCAATATGTGTGTGAACACGCTTGATAAAAATTATTCGTTTTTATGTTAATACAAATCAAATGATGTATTCGGGAGGCAGTTAAAAATAATTGTCTTTGTGTCTAATTTTAACACAATTAAACTTTCAAAAAATTCTCAAAATTAATAATACGAGCTCAAATATATGGTCTATTTTTAGAAGAGGCAATTATTTTATAAGAATGTTCTGAAACTTAATAGTTACGGACAAATTGCTAAGAGAGAATAAAAACACCAATTTCATAGGTAAGGACCCAATATTATATGCGAATGCTTCCAGCACCTTATGAGAATATTAAAAAAAGAACAAAAAAAAACAAATTCACTTATAAATAATTTTTATTTACATAATATTTAGTTTGTGTAGACTTCTTTGGTATAATACTACCCATCTTTACTGGTGTCCATACACGCAGAATTAAAAATTGCACTCGAAAAATACTGATAACCCGGATTAACTGATTCCATACACATCTATTATATAAAATTTACAATAATAACAACAATAACATTATTTACAACTTAAGATAGACTTTGAAAGCTACCAACCAAGATAACAATTTATTTCTTATCTAACAGTGTAGGACTAACTTAATTTTCTAATTGATTTTAATTTATTTAAGGTACATTTTGTATTTTGCATGTAACGTGACGTAATAATATTATACAGAATGTTACAGAATTCTGTAATGAAATATTTTATTTCCGAATGTGGTAAATGATGCCGTATTCTGGTAGTAAGTAGTTCTATTGTTGTTAAGTTGGAAGGATTGAACCACGGCCACGTTTTGAACAAAATTGATGTTTTGCTCAAATGATTTAACCGCCTCTGGTCTAGTGGTTCACAGCACCGGGTGTTGATCGGGAGCAGAAGTTTTTCTGCTCGATTTGGTTGGTGGTAGGGCTTCTAAGCCCGCCTGGCTAGCTACCACTGTCTTACCTAAATTTGTAGCCATAATAACAATATTTTAAGCATTGTAGTGTTCCGGCAATCAAAGGTAAAGGTAGCCAGTTCCTCAGTTGTTGAGGATTACAGGTGAAGCTCGCTTCCACCTTCGGCTTTATAGTCATTTACATCAGGTGAGATGAAGGCCAAGAGCTTACCTGTCATATTTAAAAAAATGACCTTATTTGTATGAAAAGTCGTGAAAATTTCAAAACTATTTCTCATAATGTAGTTGGAAAGGAATGGAATAAATATCCAAAAGCTTAGAGTTGAAAACTTATAAAGAAAATAAATAGTAATTGCTCATTTGAAGTATCGAATTTTCATTGTTATCATTAACGAATTTTTTTCATACTTATAGATATTCCTCGATAGATTGACATCACATGCTTTTATACAAAACGCAGCTAATTATCAATCAAGATTAATAATATACTTTTGTAGCATCTGTATAGGTACTCTCAAAAAATGGCTTCACAAAAGCTGGTACATATGTATACAAATTTTAACAAAAAATACTGAAACCAACAAGAACGGTAAAATTCTTAAAACTGAATTTGAAATAATCTAAGTAGGTATTTGATATGTATCGTTTGTTCACAATTTTCGTAACAATTCGTTGCGACTGTACTGCATTCGATTCGTATTTTCATATCAATCTTGTTTGCCTAGCACGACTACCGAGACACGATACCTATTAAAAAAAAATTACGCTTTGAACTGTCAAAATACATAAAGAAGCAATTTTAAGATGGCGTATAACAATTTTTTTTCTTAGAAAATAGGTACAAGATCTATTATGACAGCGCCTTTCAACGCTTTTAAATATCTGTACCGTGTTTCGCTAGTCCTGCTAGAAGAAATGAATATCAAAATGCTTCATTCTCATAGACTCGTCAGTGCCTCAAAATGGCGGGTATCATCAAAATGGCGGCGAGCAGTAACGGCGGGCGCGACAGCGTGCTGGCGCCGCCGCCGAAGTCGCGCGCGTCTGGGGAGCACGTCTTGCACGTGCAGCGGCCTGACAGACAGAAGCCGGGCTCGTTTTCTTCGGATACGCATTCCTGTGAACAAAGATTATATTGTAGTAACATTTCTTTACGTCCACGATTTGCTTTCTTGGTATCGGGAATAATGTTTTAGTTTTGATGTGAATAAGAATGTGACAAACGTGATAAATAGGAGTAAGGCATGCTGTTAGGTTTGTAGTTAATAAATGTGATATATAACTAATACCTACGAATAGTTTCTTTCCACATGCAATTAACCGTGCCATTTTATTTTTATTATCAGCCGACGCCGACCGAGCGCGACCCGTGAGGTAGCCTCGGCCGAGCATGCGAACGGGTCGAGTCAGATTGTTCCAGCGTTGATTGCCCCGCGAGCGCGCGTGCACTGCACTTCAGTCTCTCACCTCGTCCCTCCGGCACTCCTGCCCCGGTCGTCTCCGGTGCCAGCAGCGCAACGGCGACCCCGCCGCGCGCGCGCTGTGCGCGCAGGCGCACGCGCCGCCGAGGCACAGCGCGGCGCCCGGCGACCGCGCGTCGCCCGCACCCGACAGCGCATCGCACTGCACGTCGAACTCGCACGACTCGTTCAGGGCTTTTACCGCTGTTGATTAAATATTACACAGTTATTTAAAGGGATCCAAATTTACATAATAGATACAAAATGATTGACTTCATAAGAAAATGCATAGATACTACAATTTGAAGAATTAGCCAGATATGCTCTATGCTATACTCCTCATGTGTTTCCTCATGAGGAAGGCCTGTGCCCAGCAGCAGAACGTATATAGGCTGAGGACGTATGCTCTATGCGAGTTAAGCGGTATGCGAGAAAAAATATACCATTTGAGCGAGTAGACGAATCATTCCAAGTATAATTTTCCCGCACACCGCTTAGCTGCCTCGTATGGGTGTCGCCTATAGAGACGACGTGTATGGCTGCGTAATGCAGCTGTGATATATGGTGCTACATACATTCGACGCAAGCGCCGGTCTCGTTGTGCGCGACCCAGTCGGTGCGACAGCGGCAAGTCCCGCGGCACTCCAGCCCAGCGCCGGCGCACTGCAGCTGGTCTTCGCACACCTCGCCCAGGCGCGCGTCGCGGACACATCTGGAATTATTACAAAAACCTTTTAAAAGAACTGCAAGAACTGCAAGTGGGCAGGACACATTGCTCATGGAACTAGCGCTGTTCGCAGAGGCGGAAAGTATCTCGAGTGGCGGTCACGTACAGGGACGCGCAACGTAGGAAGGCCCCAACGAGGTGGACCGACGATCTGGTGAAGGTGGCGGGAAGTCGCTGGTTGCGGGCGGCGCAGGACAGCGGGTTGTGGAGATTATTGGGGGAGGCCTATGTCCAGCTCTAGGATGAGTGATGATGATTGAGTTGATTGACAAAGATACTTTTACCATGGTCAGTCCTTGGATGGGGGACCAAATCCTTGTGATCTCATAATCCTAGGTTGTTTAGAATCACGTTAAGCTGTTGCTCCCAGTCGCATTGTTGCCTTTTCCACCCACCTGTAGGAACTGTAGGAACGCTTCTTCCCAGCAGTGGGACTTATATATACTTATATAGACGACGACTTATATAGATACATTCCTGTTTGGAACGTATTCCGTTTTCAGCATATGCTTGTCACGGCACATGCTGTTTTCTGCATTATTCATACAAAAGAAAATAAAATATGTGGAATCTGGAATCAATCAGCAATTCAGCATTCCGAAAACTGCTTAGTTTTCTGAATATTGGAACGCGCCATTAAGCAACCAAATCAACGAATATTTTAAGATTCTATTATCATCTATTAATATAGATGCAAAATCACGACCACCAACCTCGTTCCGTTATCCCTCGGGCTGTACTGCAGCTGACACGTGCAGTAGCCCCGGACGCAGAACGCTTGCCTCTCCGGGCCAGATTCTCCAAGGTAGCAATTTTGGTCCACGTAACACCGCTCTCCAACCACTGGAAAAGAATAATAGTAGGTATAAATAAATAATAAATAAATATAAATAAATATCCTCAGACATTCACACCTATCAACTAGTCCCATTTTAAGCAACTAAATGCTGCTTGTGTTACGGATACTAGATGACTGATAAGTATATTTAATAGATAAATACACATAATTATTCAGAATATACATAATATTATACATATATAATGAACATCCAAGACAGGAGAACAAATGTCTGAAAATTCATCACCCAAACACTTGCCTCCACAGGGGATCGAACCAAGGACCTCTCGAGATGGCGACGCCTTGAGACCGGCGTACAGACCACTCGACCACAGAGGTCGTCAAAAGGAGGTCGTAGGTATGAGCTAGCTAGCGCGGTCTTTTCATGATGTCTTCCGACATCAGGAGGTGCTGGCCTTCGAGGGGTTCCTCCTTGCCCGGGCTCTCGCGGGGCCCCTGGACCCCCGGTCATCTTAACACACGACGCGGTGGTGGGCTTCTCTTCGCCCTCCAAAACCCTTTCCTCGACTCAACGGTGCGAGATGCGCAGCCCTCGGCGCAGTCAGCCCCCCAGGTGGAACTCCGTTCGGGGAACTTACGACAGTAGGTATGAAGGTATGTTAATTTACAAAGGCAAAGTCAAGCTATCCTTTCATCTGACTTTAGTTTAGTTTTTAGTTAGTGAGCGAGCTTATCGCCGTACACTAAACATACGGGCTATATTCAGTGCCATATTATGAGTTTTTTATTTAACTTTTTTTTTATTAGAGAAACCAACAGCATGAGTTCGTACATAAGTATAAGAATTTACATAAATACTTCATTAGCGTAATTAGTTTCTAGAACTAGGTTAATCATAAATCTATTGAGATAGAGAACATGAATCAACAATTGAATCAACATGTCATTGTAACAATCATATAAATTTTATGTGTCGAGTTGTGTAACCATGGGACAATGAAGTTAATGACAATAAAGCATAATAATGCCAGAAATAAATCCCACATTAAGTATCACTTGATTTTTTTCCTTATTAATCTGCAAATATGTATATGAAAGTTTTTCATGAAATATGTCGATGTCTATGAAATGAAAAAAGAACTCAAGTTTTATAAACCTCTCACACGAGTAGCCAGTAGATTTGTTAAAATAAAATTAGATTTTCTATTAAAAAGAAAAGGCTTGTAGTTTCCTTATCTATTTGTTAGGCAGAAGGTTCTTGTCAACGATTATCTGCCACAATAAAAAATAAATAGCTAACGACTTAAGATACTTTTATTACACCCATTTATCTCTACCGCTGTACCTTTTATTAAGTCATAAAATATGCCTAAATGTTAAAAATTACTCTTGGGATAATAATCTTGGGAAAACAAGGACATAATATTTATAGAGGGTTTTACATGCTGCTAAAAATAGCATTTTGGTACTTTTTACTGCCAAACAGCTGTCATCGCTCTTAATGATTTTTCTCGGTAAGTAAGATGTTTTTATACGTGTAACTACTTTCAGCACATTTCCATAGCTCAGCAAGCTATACAGGGCTATACGAACTATACAGAGCTATAAAGGGCTATGCTCGGGGCATCTCTGGAAGACCGTATCAGGAATAACGTGATCCGACAAAACTAACTAAGATGACCACAAATGTCGTGCGTCAATATACGTCGTCGTAATTTGTTCAAGGAACTCGGTGGCGTAGTGGTTAGTATGCTTTAGCTTTCGATTGAAAACAAAGCTATCTTCGTCATGGTCAGGCCGTGGATGGGTGACCAGAACTTTATGATCCCGAGCTCCTCCGTGCTTCGGAAGGCACGTTAAGCTGTTGGTCCCAGTCGCTATTGCGACTATTTCTACCCACCAAGCCGCATTGGGCTAGCGTGGTGGTGTTACGGCCCATACTCCTCATGTGTTTCTCCATTAGAAACGCCTGTGCCCAGCAGTTGGACGTATATAGGCTGAGGACTACACGAGGACATAAGTTGTTTCACTAATTATAACGACGACTTTTCTTCATGAATAGACACCCGCAGACGGCCGCAATATGTGGTGATCATTCGTAAATCGAACTATACCTGTAATGATGAATTATGATAAAAAGTGGTGTCATAATCAACTCACCAGCAGTGCCATAGCACCTGCCGTCCTCGAGATGCGCGGAGGCGATGCACGCGCACTCCCCGGCCGCGCACTCCGAATGCACGCCCATCGTGGAGTGGCACTGGATGTGCTGCACGCATGGCTCACCGAAGCGGGCCTCTGGAAGTTCAAAATGGTAGAACATTACATACTCGCATACTATCAGCCAATATTTAAATAAATAAATGAAAAGCGATAAAGAATTTGAAACATCATCATTTTGGGTTGATATTTCAACCCAAAATTATAAATAAGAAAAAAAACCCGAAATTACATTTTGAATAATTAAGAACAAAACATAGTACCGCTGTTATTGTTGATGCAACTAACCGTACATTGTTATTTTAAAATATCTTTATGCAGTTACGGAAAGCAGTAGAACGTAGGCTAATAACAAAGATTTACTTTTAAGTTTTACGTGGACAAACTTGTCTATCTCATTCAAATGGTAAGTACAAATTCATTATCGTCACAAGGCGAGACTGTAAATTCTAACGGAAAAACAAATAGTAGGTATAATTCTCTTTTTAAAGCATGTCATATTAAATTATCAGTTAAGCTGAAACAAATGAAAAATTAGTTAAGAAGGTAAAAATTTGAAAACAAAACACATGACAAACGCATTATTACATAAATGTTTTTGAGCTGAACTATTTCTTTCCATCAGAATCCAAATCAAACGTTCCTTTCAATCGTTATGGAATAACGCAATCAACAGGGCAAACTCCATCTAACTTATAAATGGAAGAAAATCCAATTTAACTTTAGCAAAGTCGGCCAATCACAATTCTCTAACGTTTTGATAAAAAATTACGCGCTCCCCTAGCTGTGGACATTGTCATTCTACTTTCATTTGACATATCGTTTAAGTCAAGACCTATTTTTAGTAATATTAGTGCGATAGAATTTCTAAAAGCTTTTGATATAGGCAAAAGTCATAAATACATGGTTACTGTACGTATTTTTTTTTGTTTTTTATTGCGACAAATTTTTTAAAAGCTTCAATGAATATATAAGAAATTTCATATACATGGTTATTTTGTCGGGTGCTCATTACTTGTTATATCAACGTTTGACATAATGGAATTTAAATAACGTTTATTTTATATAATAATTATTTGTAATAACAACACATAATATAACTTTGTTTATTATAATGCTTACTTCATATAATATACTTTTTATATAATACCTTTTAGTATAACGTTCATATCGAATAAAGCCGTTTGAAATAACACTCATTTCATATATTGTTTATTTTATATAATTATTGTTTCATATACGCTACATTTCGTATACTATTATATTAAGATAATAACGTTCCAAATATTAATTAATGCATATAATCTTTACTTAATATAATATAACACATGATATAACAATAAATTGGTATAATTTCCTAGAGCTCAATTTGATTTATTTAGTGGAACGATTATTTGGTCGAATTTCACATGGCAAAGATGCGATGAAGATGGCAAAATTTCATTTGAATAATTCCTGCTTAAAATAGTATTTTAACATTATAAAATAAAAACTTTCAAAAACAGATAATATAATATTTTCCTACAAAACTGACGTGACAAAACCGAATCGCTGCAACACCGACTCCACGTAGTCTTGTCTGCCCTACCCCTAGAGTGTAATTCAAACCCGCGTAGGCGCGGAGGGGCGAAGCGGCCCGCGAGCTGAGGAGCAGGTGGTTTGAAAGCTCGCCGCCGCGGCTGAGGCTGGCGCCAGCAAGCCGAAGCTGCGTTGGTGAGCGAAAACCATCTGCGACGATAAGTTCGCGTGGGACCGTTAGAGCCTCGCAGCGCCGGAGCCGTGACAGAACCTACGTGTGCAATATGCATGCTGCATGTTCAAATGCATGCTTGCATACATGTTTGCTTGCATGCTTGTTGGCATGCTTGTTTGCATGTATGATTGCATGCTTGCTTGCATGTATGCTTGCATGTATGTTTGCATGTATACTTGCATGTATGCTTGCATGTATGCTTGCATGTATGCTTGCATGTATGCTTGCATGTATGCTTGCATGTATGCTTGCATGTATGCTTGCATGTATGCTTGCATGTATGCTTGCATGTATGCTTGCATGTATGCTTGCATGTATGCTTGCATGTATGCTTGCATGTATGCTTGCATGTATGCTTGCATGTATGCTTGCATGTATGCTTGCATGTATGCTTGCATGTATGCTTGCATGTATGCTTGCATGTATGCTTGCATGTATGCTTGCATGTATGCTTGCATGTATGCTTGCATGTATGCTTGCATGTATGCTTGCATGTATGCTTGCATGTATGCTTGCATGTATGCTTGCATGTATGCTTGCATGTATGCTTGCATGTATGCTTGCATGTATGCTTGCATGTATGCTTGCATGTATGCTTGCATGTATGCTTGCATGTATGCTTGTATGTATGCTTGCATGCTTGCTTGCATGTATGCTTGCATGTGACATGACATATCGCTTTACATAACATATTATGTTATGTTATTATTAGATAAAAATAAGGTAATTTATGTTAGGTGTTCAATCAGTTTTTTACTATGTTAAAATAAATAAATAAAATATTATGTAAATTTATTAAGTTGAGAACTTGTAGGTACATGTATGTATTTATTTTAGTTTTTTAAAATTCTATTTAGAGGCTGGAATACGCAATAATTCACATTCTGTACACAGGTGTTTACAAGATTTTAATTTTATTAAGTTTCATATTTTAAATATACTTATTTTTATGGGTATTGTCCTTATATGAAATGATATTATATGAATTGGTTTTTATACTACATAATCATTATATATTTTAAGTATTATTCAAAAAATAGTGTTATCTAAAATGATTGGTATACTAAATGTTGTTATACTAGATAATTTTATATCTTTTAACTATTAGATTATGTAAATGTTATATAATATTAAACGGCTGTTATATTATATGAGTTTAGTTCAAACGTTTGTTATACGTTATAAAATTATGTGTTTTAAAATTATATCATTATATTATTAAAGTGTTATATTAAACAAAATTATATCATGTGATTGTATATGTTTCGATAATTATACAATAAGTTCTTATATTATACATTACACACCCTATTTCACAAGGAAAGTTTTAATAACGAGGGATGGATGAAATGGAGACAGGTCTCAGAAGTGAAGCGCGATCCCAGATTGCCTCTTTAACTCGAGGGGAAACTATAACACTACCATTAAGCCTGTCCTAAAGTAGAGCGACCGAGCGAAACAAGACCTCTACTAAGAGTATCTTCTTAGAAGTATTTGAATGTCTATATTATACTATACTTATCTATATTATATAGCTATATTGTCTACAACTCTGAGACCACTTCGCATTAAAATTTGATCGGGCCGGGCAGAGTAAACATTTTAGATTTTTTTTTGCTATGACTCTCAAATTGTTAATAACAAGAATGCCTGGTGGCCCTCCCTTAACAGCATGAGCACCGTGATATGATAACTGTCACGTTTTTATCACGCCTAATTGTCAAATTCCATAGTGCTTCCATGCAAAGAGAGCTGGACAACGAAGTTCGTCAAATAAAATAATTATCTATTGACATAATATACGTATGTAAAATGTAGTGTTATTCTATAACACAGTGCCACAGATACCTACATAGCGAGTTTCGCATTGGACAAAGGAAGTCACAACATAAACCTATATTAAATGTGTTATGCAAATTTGTTTAAGGAAACAATATAACATACCATGTATTATAGAAACTCGAACAAGTTTTTTAATACGTCGCGGTTTATGGCCTCGCCATACCAAGTAAATGTGTCACGATATTGACGGTGGAACTCCGACACCGCAAATATTAGGTTCTTACCTATGAAATTGGTGTTTTGTATGGAGATTTTGGGGAATTCTGCATTTTCCATACTAACATTTTATCAGTTTTCTTCACAACGACAAATCCAGAGATAATAATATTTGGCATGTATCATTAGACAAGCTTTAGTAATATGTGTAACTTCATAAAAATTATTTATCATTTTTAAGTGAATGCAAATAAAATGATGTATTCGGGAGGCACTTAAAAAGAGTTGTCTCCGTGTCCAATTTTAACACAATTAAACTTGCAACAAATTATTTAAACAAATCAAAAGAGCTCAAAAATATAGTCTATTTTTAGACGAGGTAATTTTTTTTTAGGAATACTCTGAATCTTAATAGTTACAGACAAAATACAAAGACAGAATAAAAACACCAATTTTATAGGTAAGGACCCAATAGATACTCATCGTCATGTTAAAATACTCATTTCGTAATCACGAGCTAATGAAAGTAAGTTAGAAATTGTGAGAAAATAAACTAAAACTTGTGATGTGAGAATGTTTATTTAGGAGAGAGTAAATATAATCATGAATGGCTTACCACGGTCATCATCAGTTTATTTAAATCACATTTTCGTGACATAGACCCACGGTATATCTATACTTATAATAAAATTGTAGTGGTTGAATGTCTGTAAATAGAAAAAAATGCTTAAAATCAAGTCAGGGGGATGTAAAAAGAGGGAAAATACCAAAAATAAAATTTTTGTATTACTGTCTGTGCGTCTGTTTTAATGTAATTTTGCATGGTAATACCTTATATCCCTGGTCAACTTTTATGGGATTGGGATAGTAAAAAAACCAGTAACCCCGGACAATGTTGCGGGCAACAGCTAAAACTCTATAATGATATTTTAAAGATTAAAGAACTTCTAAACTCAATAACTAAATACAATACAGAGTAGCGTCGAAAACAACAATTGGTTTTGTCGGCGAAAATAAGAAACAACCTTTTTACGAATTTCTGGCACGTTTCGAAATATTGGAATACAACGTTTTATCAAAACATTTATAATGGATACCTACGTCTAGCAAATTAAAATTTTTTACTCTGCCCTCTTCCAGTATTTTTAGAACTTATTTTTAAACTTTCAAATAATAATTAAAAAAAGACATCAAAATTAGAAAAAAACCGGAATGTTTCCTGCTTTTCAATGCTAATAAGAGTACATTCCTAAAACTATCATGTCAACGCCAAAGAATCTTTTATACTTTGTAGTAAATTAAACACTGTAGCATATTAATGGTACCAAACCAGACAATTGAAACATCTGTTGATTGCGAACACCGGTGTTCGCGCCGGACTATGTGCGTGCTGTTGACGGCAGCGTACGCGAACCCGTACTTGCACACGCACTAGCTGCCCGTCTTGACAATGTCAAAGAAAAAGATTTCTTACTCAATTGTAATAACGATCAAAACACTATAAAACTCACCTTTAAGGCACCCCTTGTGCGTGCTGTTCACGGCGGCATACACGAACCCGTACTTGCACACGCACTAGCTGCCCGTCTTGACAATGTCAAAGAATAAGATTCCTTACTCAATTGTAATAACGATCAAAACACTATAAAACTCACCTTTAAGGCAACCCTTGTGCGTGCTGTTGACGGCGGCATACACGAACCCGTCCTTGCACACGCAGTAGCTGCCCGTCTTTACAATGTCAAAGAATAAGATTCCTTACTCAATTGTAATAACGATCAAAACACTATAAAACTCACCTTTAAGGCACCCCTTGTGCGTGCTGTTGACGGCGGCATACACGAACCCGTCCTTGCACACGCAGTAGCTGCCCGTCTTTACAATGTCAAAGAATAAGATTCCTTACTCAATTGTAATAACGATCAAAACACTATAAAACTCACCTTTAAGGCAACCCTTGTGCGTGCTGTTGACGGCGGCATACACGAACCCGTCCTTGCACACGCAGTAGCTGCCCGTCTTGCAGAACGCGTTGTCTGGGCAGTCCATGTCCATGTTGCATACGTTGCCTGTACGTCCTGGAGACCATAAAAACAATTATTTAACATCCACGGTGTATATAATTGTCAAAGGCGGTTATCAAATTGCACGCGGGGCGATTATAAAAATTTTATGCAAGTAGTTTTTTAAAAAAAACGCGCGTGGGACACAATACTTCTGATTTTTCAGTGAAAAATCTCTTCCTACGCCTCCGGGGATAATAATAATATAATAGTTATAATATTATAATATTTCTTTGCCAAAAATATGATTCAGAGAGTCGTGTGATAGCGGCTCATTATAAGAATACTACCAACCCATCTTCCCTTGGGTGTCGTAAAAGGAGACTAATGGACGTAGAACTGCACTACATTCAATAGGTTATAGCGGCGTCGGGCTCACCACCTGTCACGCTGAGTGCAGTCACTGCTTGGTGAAGCGCTGACTATGGCAATAGACTGCTTTTCGGTGCTTTTGCCTAGTCTCTGACTAAACCTTAGGGGATAATAGACGTGATTATATGTATGTATGTAAAATGTGATAAGAGGCGTAGTGATATATACGTAAATAATCCGTCGCCACGCGCACCATGCCCGAGAGTGGGGCAATGTGACAATCGCATAACAAACGTAATCATTATGTTATATCAGAACTTCCACTCTACTAACGTTTTACAAAAAAATATATAATAATTGTGTTACATCGCCGTCCTCAGCCTATATACGTCTCACTGCTGGGCACAGACCGTCCTCATGGAGAAATACATGAGGATTATGGGTCGTAACACCACCACGGTGGCCCAATGCGGGTTGGTGGGTAGAAAAAGGTTGCAATTGAAATATGGGCGTACGAAAAAACAGCACATTTCATAGGTAGAACGTAAAATTTTGCCACCAAAATACAAAATATTCAGAACATGTAATTAAGGTAGAAAGTTGATTGATGAATACAGACTTATTTATCAATTATTATATGTATAGATAGACTAGCAAATACAGTAATCGCCAAAATGTCCTTCAGCGAAAGTCTTAGAACAATTTAAGCTGACGGTAATGCTCGGAGGCTTTCAATAGCGTTGCTAATCGAGTTTTGATAACCCAATTTTCCATTTATACAGTAATTACTTTTGTTGACTAAAAATAGAAGCTTCAGTGACATAAATATGAGGAACAGTAGATTACAGTGAATACGGTTGGTAGAACAAAATTAACGTTAACATAACATTACATACATATCATCACGCCTCTTTCCTCGAAGGGGTAGGCAGAGGTGTTAAACACTCACGTTTCGCCAGACATGTTAGGTACCCATGTAACAGGTGGCGAGCCTGTTGCCATGCACCGGGCACAATGTGAAGCGATATTTACAATGAACTGTACATAAGTTTTATTCAAAGTTGATAGTACAGGCGCTGGGATCGAACCCGCGTTTCCCGCTGCCCCTCAAACCAGCGTCCGTCCCAACTCGGCTACAGCTGCTTTAGTTTACGCGCATAACGTGAATGCTAAACAAAAGGAAATGAAGAGTAAAGAATAAAGAGTAAAGAAGAACTGAATGCGTCTGTCACGTCATCTACAGATGATGTGTCAGAAATAATAGAAGAAAAAAAAATATTGTGCCAATCACAAAAAAATAAAAAGAAAAGGGCAGAAATAAGGAGATTGGCCAACAAAGAAAATGAACTTCTAGATTCTCAATCTTTCTGTGCACTAAGATATGGATTTTAAAAATGACATCTTTTTATCCATATAAATATTATAAATGCAAAATTAACACTGTCTGTCTGTCTGTTTCGCTTTCAAGTGAAAACTACAGAACCAATTTAACCGAAATTTGGTACACGGAGAGTCTAGAGCCTGAGAAAGGATATAGGCTACCTTTTAACCTGATATTCCCATGGGAACAGTTGCCATGCGGCTGAATGTTTAAAAAATAAAATTACCCCTCCCAGAAAAATATTGGACAAATTTACGTCACTCTGAACGTTATTCCTAATAGAGTAGGAGTAATTTTTCAGTTGAGGGTACTGTTCCATTTTGAAAAAATCTTTCAGCGTTGAATAGCCTACTTATTGAGGAAGGCTATAGGCTACATACGATCACCATCTCAAAGTAACTATTTTACGCAGATGAAGTCGCGGGTAAAAGATAGTTTGAAAATAACGGAGATCTTTTGCACAAGTAATAAGAAGATACTGTGTCATTGTTTCAGCTCACCTGCTTTTTTATAGGTATAATAAATTTTCTATATAAAAATAATACATCGACTAAAGCAGACTAACACCCAGTTGCAGAAACGAACTTTAAAATTTAATGACAGCATTATCTCTAATACTCCATTAAATTTATTTATTGAAGCGTCAAAAGGACACCTTAGCGTAGTTTTAGACATTAGCTAGAACTGTTTTGTGTGACAACCTTAACTTTAATAAACTTAAAAGTTTTAATGTCTCATTTACAAATGTCGTCCTTAAAAAATCTTTGTGCAACTGAGTGTCAATCATGTTCCGAATTAATGATGTGTCATTTGTTACTATTGAATAACACAAAACAATTAATGCTCACGTGAAATTCCACGCGCATTGTCACTGGCATTCTAATCATGACGAATGGCGTACTATTGTTCAATTAGTTACAAAACATTGCAAAATTTCTTTATTTAATTGTTTCAGACTAATTTTTCAATATTTCACTCTGATTTAATACAAAGGACTGTTAAAGTCTTGGCCTTGGTGATTTGCACTAACATGAAAAAACACTTTGTCGTCTGGGATACAGAATGAGTAAACTACAATTTTTCCATATTTTGGCGACGCGTTTCATATTATTCTACGTCGTAAACCAACGCATGCTGATGGACGACCTTAAAATATGTCAGCGTTCTTCGCTTTACATTTACAAAATACTTTAGAATACAAATAAATGTCGCAAACAGAATTTCAACAAAGAAAATATATTCAAAATTATTAACATCACAATGGTATTAGGGCTAGTCGCTGGTGAACGAAAAGTCGCTGTAATATTTTCCTTTACAACTCAAACAAGTAGGTTTCGAGTAACAATGCAACACATTTTGATTATCAGTCGTACTCCTTTGCCTTAAAAATCAAATTAGATGTGTAGTGCTTGGAAAGCAATCAGATAATTATGTTTGCCGGCAAATATTTATATTATATTCTTAGTCGACAAACTAAAGTATTGCCTCCAATGTTAAAAGATCTTATGGTTAGCTAACAGGTATAAATAAATGGAGGTTGTTTTTTAAAGGTCCATGGTCGGTGTGAGTGATAATGAGATGTTGTGAAATGAGGTTACTATTTGTATGTATGAGTATTTGTTATTGTAACAAATGGTTTACACATAGTAATTTAGATCTCTTACTATCTTTTGCATTTTTATATACTTTAAAGCGTTTTGATTTTGCAAATTTATAGCTGTTGCCTGAGACTTCGTCCGTGGTTACTACGGTATTTTAACAATCCCACGGGGACCCTTTAATTTTTCGGAATAAAAAGTATCTAAGATGGGGACCAGGGATATAAGATATCCCCATGAAAATTTTTATTGAAATCGGTCCAGCCATTTCGGAGATTAGCCCGTACAAACAGACAGAGAAACAAAAAAAAAACATTTCTTTTTACATACCCCTGGTTTGGTTTTAAGCATTTTTTTTCTATATACAGACGTTCGACCTCTACAGTTTTATTATATGTATAGATATATTTTACGTTAAGGAAGGTAAATAACATGACTGCTGCTTCATAACCATTAAAATTTAAATCAACAACTTTACTTAAAAATAACAAGAAAGGGTAACATATTTACTTTAGACCACGGTTTGTTTTAATTAAAATCGATTTGTGCATGACCAAACGATTTCGATATCGAGAGATCACTCAATCGGTCTCGAGTCGTTTGCATTGTGAATCGATTGTCGTCTAACGGTAGGCTGATTGTGGGGTTGCCGGCGGTCGACAAAGTGCATTATTGTGATGCAGTACTCAAAATGGGCTTTAACTGCCGAGTTTATTATTACGGATAATGGTCACCACAAGAGGAAACTGTATTAAGTATTAAAACTTCATTTGTTGGTATTTTTTTAAAGGTGTATATAATTGACATGCGGGGATCCTCCGTCGAACCAATTATTATTATTTATTTTTTTTGACGCTGTGGAAATGCTTTACGCAGAAACGCCCATCGGGGGAATGGGCGAATACTGTGAGACTCTCCCCAGGGGGCATACTCACTAAAACCACAGCGACTCTCCTATCCGCGGAGTATGCGCTAACTTCGTCTAACCTTGTCATGTATAAACACACAAGCATTTGTCGGCAACTGCGAACTTCATCATCATCTTTGAAGGCTTGCTTCTCACAAGAAAAAACGAACTATTTCATAAATAATAAATGGCCAAAGACACAAGAACATATTTCTTGACACTGGTAAAATTATTACGAATTTTAAGTCTTGGAGAGTCATTGTTCCCATAAAATTCCCACCTTCACTTGCTTTTCAGGATCAACCGATTAAGGCTTGGTGCTCAAGCTTTCTCTACACCTCACATATATTGGTTCAGTACGAAAATAATGCAGACATCCAGACACAGTTAGTTTTCGCGAAACAGTATCGTTATTGTGGACCTTTTCAATCACTCTGCCTTTTGAAGCTTAACCACTAAAGATATTCTATACCACTGCAATATTGCGAGAAAGAAATTAATCAAATCCAAATCTAAAGATTGATCTACTCGTAAGACAAATTGGAACGGTACCGACAGACAGTAATAGTACTTAAAATAGACAGGTACTTCCCATCTTTATTTCTTAT
The DNA here is from genome assembly GCA_910589355.1 of Parapoynx stratiotata. NCBI lineage: Eukaryota > Metazoa > Arthropoda > Insecta > Lepidoptera > Crambidae > Parapoynx > Parapoynx stratiotata. The sequence goes on from OU342459.1 coordinate 16,916,219, forward strand.
AACATAAAGTTGAAAATTCAATGATAGGACACTTTAGCATGAGTTTGCTGTCTTCTCGAACAATAGATTTTAATTCTGGCTCTAATACATACGCGGCTGTTTGGTGGGAAAAAGTTCGATAGTTTGGACGAGTCAATAAATTAATCGCTCAGAATTTGTCCGATTATAAAAAATGTTGATGGATTGAAGATCGTGTTGCGGAAATAATCGTGTCGGATAAATCCTCTTGTAGTTAAGAGACATGCTTTACGTTGAGAAGATTAAATTAAGAATTTAAAAAATGTATAAGGCTACCGTACGGTGATAGTCTTTTTTATGATGATCTTTTATGATGATCTACAACATACCAAATATACTATGTCACTAAATTTAAATTATGGATATCACTGATAGATTTGATGTTAAATAAGCAAATAAAATAAATTGACAAATTTCTACTTTTTCAAACAATAATAAAGAGTATATATAAACTATAATTCAGTCCTTCAATGTAACGCGTTTGATTTATAATTGTGTATTAGGTTAATATTTTGCTAAATTTATTTCTAAAAAACATCTTAAATGTCCATAATGTATTCTCTTTTTTAATAATATATAGTCCACATTGCATGCCGTGGCAACCTTTACTTAAGATGGCACTTAGATTAAGTTAATTTTATGTGAATATTATGTAAATCATTGTACTAGTGTTTTTCTTGTTGGTTGTCCTAATAAATCAAAAAAAAAAAAAAATAATAATATAGCATATATCTTCGTCATGTAACTTCAATTGCATATTTGGGTGAATTGAGATGTCCCACCACAGTAAGCACAGGCCTTCCTCATGGAGAAACACATTATGGGCCGTAAAATCACCACGCTTGCGCCAGAGACATTTTTAAACAATGTTTTGAGTTATGGTAATACTTATAGAACTGTTTTTATAGAATATAGAAATGTTGTTTCTTATGTTAGCTACCTATATAGTCTAGAGAGGTTGTCAATGTAGTTACAGAAGTATAAGTATTCTATAGGTATGATACACTTTCCAAAAGCTTTTTTTATAAAGGCAACGATTTGACAAGGTTTGTTTTCAACGAAGTAAAAATCAAATGTTATAATTACCACATGTATTCGTGTGCGTGAATATTATGTTTAATATAAGTTCTTGCGTAATTTAAAAGAAAATTATTGTAACTGTCCGTGGTCAGCCCGAAGTGTGGTTACGCCGAGATTTGTGGTCACCGTCGTTAAGGCGTACAATTTTACTGTACAATTGACTGGAATGCTCGGCAAAATATTATTATATTTTTATAAGTGTAATTTTTCTATAAATTAAACCTACTTAGTAGGTGACTTTCAAAGTTTTCTAAACTTAGAATTTCTCAACTTGGGCACAAATTTTAAAATTTAAATTCGTACATTTCTTTAAAAATAGTCGTGGTTACGATAAAATTGTATGGCATATATACAAAAAAGGAAATAATTGTAATTAACATTATAGCTAGAACTTGATTGGCTAGTATAATCTTTAACTTTCAAGATTTTTGCCTAAATTGAAAATAATAATAATTTTTGTTTTGAAATGAACACATGTTTTTTTAAATTGGGTCCTTACCTATGAAATTGGTGTTTTTACACAACATTTTATCAGTTTTCTTCACAACGACAAATTCAGAGATAATAATATTTGGCATGTATCATTAGACAAGCTTTAGCATTATGTGTGAGAACACGCTTGATAAAAATTATTCATCGTTTTTATGTTATTGCAAATTAAATGATGTATTCGGGAGGCACTTAAAAATAATTGTTTTTGTGTCTAATTTTAACACAATTAAACTTACAAAAAATTATCAAATTAAATAATACGAGCTCAAATATATGGTCAATTTCTAGAAGAGGCAATTATTTTATAAGAATGTTCTGAAACTTAATAGTTACGGACAAATTGCTAAGACAGAATAAAAACACCAATTTCATAGGTAAGGACTTTATGCATAAAAAATCTTAGACTTATTAAAAAAGCTTTTAAAGTATACTTTAAACCTTGATGGTGTATTATTTTTTGGTTTTGGTTTTCTGACCATTAACAGGTTAAGCAAATGAACTCGAACACTAAAGTTAGCAAATAAAATTGATCCACGTGTAAGAAGGGAAAAATTGGCTACAACCACTTTTGTTTGCCAAAGGCCTCTGAATGTCTCAAAGGATTTAAAAACCTTCTTACGAGCAGCCCTCGAACTCCCAGTAGAATACCTGTCCATTATCTCTTGCGAATCACGTACTGGAAACGCAAATGCTTCGTATTCAAAGCTTGAGTAGAATTATTAAGGATATACTTGGACAATTTTAAGAAAAGGAGAACCGATTCTGAGTTTAGTGTACTAGAGTCTCTATTCGTGAAGCTTTCATTTAAATTTTCAGATGAATCAATCGATGTTACAATAGAAGCTTGCGATGAATACGTCGTCTTTACGGGTATAGAACCTTCAATCGTCATGTTGATCTAACCAAGCCAATTAAAATTAATGTCTAAAATCATAAACAGTGCGTTTATGATTTTAGATAAGATACTTTGAATTCACAGTTATGTATTTAAAAATCTTTAGATACCATTTTAGTTCTAGAGGTAAATATTTAGGTACATGTTGGCGGTCGACCAGTTGAGTTTTTTTTTTGGGAAGCAAAGTAATAAAATCAAAATAATAATTTATGATTGAATTTAAACAACTTTAATTGGTCTATTTTGCATGATATAAACTTTTGAAATTACTGTCTTACTTTTTTCAATAATACATACATACATAAGTCACGCCTTTTTCCCACAGGGGTAGGCAAAGATAACATCCTTCCACTTGCTACGATCCTTGCATATTTCTTTCGCTTCATCAACTCTCATTACAGTCCTCTTGCATGCTCGGCGATTTCGGGTACTTTTATACTTTTTACTTTATAATTTTCAATAATGCTTCCCAAAAATCTCTTTTAGTCAACCGCCAACTTCCCCGATTGTACTAAGGGAGTTTGCAGGAAATTTTTAATCTCGATTTGGTAAATTTTTTACATAAGGTCGGAATTTTTAGACCTTGTTCTCCCACCCCCCTTCCTCTCCTCTAGACCTCTTTTTTGTAATTTTTTGACATAAAAGCCATAGTAAAAGCAGTTTTTGTCCCCATTCAACTATGGCGGACGTGATTTTTTTTTCAGTGATTGTAATATTAGTTCGGAGTTGATTTCGCTGCGTAAAATAAGTGTTTGTGTAAATTTTCTGCAAATGGGCCTTAATGTAAAGTAAGTTCAAATGTAATTTAATCCTTTCGGTATATCATCATTCAAGTTAAGGAAGTCAGAATTTCCTACGCCATACATTCGCATAGCTACAGAGGGCTTGTACCAAGAAAAGTGGGTAAAAAAATTTAAGGTAACATCCTCACTTTACAATAAAACCCTCTAAAAATGATGTAAGCTATTGTGTAAAGTAAAGGTCCATTTTACAATTTACCACAATTTTCATTGATATACATAGAATTTTCAATGATGGACATACATAAAAAAACTTATAGTGGATACATCGACCCACTAGCGATGTTCTGCGAAACCTCCATTTCAGAAGCTGGTAATGGAAAGTCAACGACAGGCTTTTAGCGTATGCTAACTGTGATTCAAGGCTCGACACTTTACCGGCAGATACTATAATTAGCGCTGTAGCTTGCGTTATAAATAAGGCCTTTTAAAAAGTAGAGCTAAGAATTGGTGTAGGGGGAGTGCAAAAATCTCTCGTTCTTTTAGTGTGGTTTCAGAGCAACGCCGGCGGCCGGAGCTAGCCAATAGCGCCGGAGAGATTTCCATACATTCAAACTCAAACTCACTCAAACTCAAAGTCATTTAATCAAATTGGTATCATCAAATACACTTTTGACAAGTCAAAACAAAATAAATTATAAGTAAGTATCCTGAAATTGACAATACCACTACTTTTTTTTCGGCTTGTTCATCATTTTCTGTTCATTTTGATGTATGCGCGCGCGCGTGTGACCGTGAAACGATGTTATATAGGTGGCTGGCACTGGCGGCCAGCGTAGATATAAAACGTCCTTTAGTGTTGTGAAGAACTATAATCTCAACCTCTACCGAGGAAAAGAGTAAGCGACTACCGACTATTTTCTCTTACGATATACTAACTTAGATGCAAATACAAATAGTTGATCGCCGACTGTTCACACTGAAGGACTCGCTTCACTAGGTTGTCGTTGAACGACTAGAGCTATGAGTTATGAGCTGTGAAATATAATAGACCAGGGACAAAACTGTCGGAACTACACCCTCGCTTCTCGCTGGTTGCCAACCTGTTACGTGTACGATTCCAAACTCTAGAATTTTTTATGCGACTTGCGTTAAGAGACTACATGTAAAGAGGATATTCGTAGGGGTTGGTAAAATCGAAAGCGATGGCGTGCATCAGGCCCCGACTTTTTGAAAGTGGAGACCAGACGAGCGGAGAGATTTTTAAACACAACCATTGGAATTTCGATATTCACAATGAAAAATGCACAGATACACATTTATAGGTATAGGATAACGCAAGTATAACGATTTGTATTTGAACCAAGCGTGTCAACTTTTTAACATCTGTGGTGACGACACAGCCGTAATTTCGAGATGGCAGATCTAAACTGATTGAAAGATACCAATGCCGCCGATGCCTCTCCACTAATTATCACACAACGAGGCATTTTTTTTTTTTTTTTTTTTAGTTTTTGCAGCCATTCGGACGCGTGCTGTCTAGTTAGTAGCGGCCAACCGTTATCGGGGTTCTCGGATACGCGCAGTACATGCATTTGCGTCATCTATCTAAATGTATATCTGTGGAAAAACGTTTCTCTTCGTCTCCGCTTTGGAATTCTCCACACATCTCCCCTTTGGTGGAGTCTGGGCCTAAACGGAGGTCTTTGCTGGAGCAGACGAATATGATGATAAAAGGACTTAGCAAGACCACCTTTTATGTACTAACTCATTAATCATAATTCTGGAAGTTACTCATAATGTCTATTGTCTAATTTTAGAGCTTTGTGTTTTTTTAATCGTAAAAATAATATCACAATAACTTATTAGTTTATTATGAGGAGACTTTATTGGTGCATGAAATAGTTTTAATTTAGACAATAAGTAATATCAACTGTTCCTTTCCATAAAATAAAATAAATAAATAAACTGTTCTCAAAAAAAAAAACATTTAGCGAAACTCTAACAATAATATTTTATTATGTTTATTTTCAAATAAACTGCTTTATGTTTGCGTCTATTGTATATCTTAAAGCTCGTAAATTTACCTTTTAAAATAAATAATTATTGCATCAATGCGTACAGCCGGAAAAACTTGCCCTCGTTAGGCACGATAAGGCATGCGCCTCGTGACACAGTTAAAGGCATCTGTCCTCACACGGCTAGTTGTAATTCTACGAGCGTTTGTTTACAGGGACTTGCTTGCTGAAGGTATTTGGAAGACATCTATCATGTTATAGATAAAACTAATCCGGTTCAAGTTTTTAGGTGAAAAACATGGGGAGTTTAGTTGATTTATAATTCGTTATAATAACATGCTTTTTGGGGTATTTTGTGCTAATCGTAAAAAACCACGTATCTATATCTATACTTAAAATAAAACTGTAGAGGTCAAATGTCTGTACATAGAAAAAAATGCATAAATTAAGTCAGGGGGATGTAAAAAGAGGGAAAATAGCAAAAAAAAATATTTTTTTTTTCAGTTTGTTTGTAAGGGCTAATCTCCGAAATGGCTGGACCGATTTCAATAAAATTTTGCATGGTGATACCTACTTTTTATTCTGGAAAATAAAAAGGTTTTCGTGGGATAGTTAAGAAACCATAACAACAGCTACTCCATTCATAAGAAATACTTATAGGACACAATATAGGAAATGAACGTAATAATTAATGTAAATCTTTCTACACTTTTTCGTATTTTTAAATTTATATATTATTATTTTATTATTTTTAAAATTGTACAAAATAAACAACGAAACCCTTAATTTTATTTATCAATGCTTGACCTATCAACTAGCTCCGTTTTAAGCAAATAATGCTGCTTGTGTTACGGACACTAGATGATGGATAAATATATTTAATAGATAAATACATATAAATATTCTGAATACATATAAACATCCAAGACTGAACAAAATGCCTGCCTGCCTGCCTGAAAATTCATCACCCAAACATTTGCTCCCACCGGGGATCGAACCCAGAACCTCTCGAGATGGCGACGACTTGAGACCGGCAGATAACTCGACCACGGAAGTCGTCAAAATTACAAAAGTTGCTGCAATAAACACCAAATACAACGCAAAAATCCAATAAATCCCACAAATTGCGAAAGCAACGTTAATTGAATAGTTAAAAAGCTGTAGCAATTACTGTTTCGTTATAAAATAACGTTATGATTCCACATTACGTAGAGTTGCTCACTTTATTTCCTGATTTCTCCGTAGTGATGTGATGTTGCGTGCAGATAATTGTTTATCGGTGATATTTTTCCCACCACTCTTAGGTTACGGAAACAGAGAGTTTGACTAAAGTAAAAGTTATGGGGATATTGCAGAATGTATCTTACGAATAAGTAAATAATATTGGGTCCTTACCTATGAAATTGGTGTTTTTTCTCTCTCTTAGTATTTTGTCTGTAACTATTAAGATTCAGAGTATTCCTAAAAATAATTACCTCGTTTAAAGATAGACTATATTTATGAGTTCTTTTGATTTGTTTTGATTATTTGTTGTAAGTTTAATTGTGTTAAAATTGGACACGGAGACAACTCTTTTTAAGTGCCTCCCGAACACATCATTTTATTTGCATTCACTTAAAAACGATAAATAATTTTTATGAAGTTTGATATTACACATATTACCAAAGCTTGTCCAATGATAGATGCCAAATATTATTATCTTTGGATTTGTCGTTGTGAAGAAAACTGATAAAATTTTTGTATGGAAAATGCAGAATTCCCCAAAATCTCCATACAAAACGACAATTTCATAGGTAAAAGGACGAAGTAAAAATGGGATTTGGGGGCTAACCTGGTTCTTGCTGCTGATATCTCTCCGTGTGCTGGATGGCATAGACGCGTTCACCTTCACCTACTTCGCACTTCGCCACGACAGTTTTTGGGTGCACGATACATGTATCACTCACTATTAGCAAGGTCGCGTCTGATTTTCTGTGTTTGTCTTCGACGATAGATATTTTTTGGGAGCGGTCGTGCTCGACCAAGAGCCGTATCGAAAGAGAGTTCTTTTGAGTTACCCCCAATTGGGATAGAAAAAATGTGCAGGTAGGATGTGGGTAGGACAGAAAACTGTTGTCGATGCGTTCAAATGATGTTAATTAATTTAAGGCTACGTTCGAAATCTACCATAATCAATTACTTTGCTGTAACGCAGTTGTTATAACTATTACGAAAAATAAAGGATGATGATTCTTTGTACTTAACTATCAGTCATATAGTACTTCAACTCAGTGTATTACATCGTTTAATAATTGTATGTCCCTCCCTATATAAGGGAAGGCAAGGGGAACTACAACCCATACAGCCAAGTCTTCGGTATTTTTATGTCTTCACTATTTGCATTGAAATGCTAGTGTAATACATTTCAATGCATCTTGGGAGAGTTTGGCGTCAAAAGATCAATGTCCAGACACTGTGGTGTTATTTCGATGAAGTGGATTACCACGATAAAGATCTCATCTTTTTTCACACCACTTGACGTTTATTTCAATGATCCTCCATATTTATCGTTAACACAGACACTTATTACACAAAACTACATACATTTTACGCAACAAGATCCACTCCGAAGCAATATTACAATCACTGAAATAAATATCACGTCAGCCATTGATGAATGGCGCCAAATACCTCTTTATTATTATTAAAAGCCTCTATCACCGGAAGGGTAGGCAGAGGTGATTACACTTACATTATGCCTGATAAATTTAGGCGAGCCAGTTGCTCTGCACCGGGAATAAGTGGTTCTATTATGGGACCGATCAATAAGACACCAGCTCTACGGAGAATAGTGACAAATTGAGCTAAAGAACGGTCGCTGGAGGCTTAATAACTTCTGAAACATCGCCGTCTAGTAAAGCCTGTCGTCCGTCCTTAGCCTTATATAATCCCACAGCGGGACTCAGGCCTTCCTCATGGAGAAACACACGAGGAGTATGAGCCGTAACACCACCACGCTGGCCCAATGCGGGTAGGTAGTTAAGTCTGTGTCAAGAAGAAAATGTTGTGTCGGGAATGTGTGAGCAGCCCCGATGTTGCAATTGTCCGTGACTAAGAAAAGGGCCCTACGCGTCATTGTCACATTACAAGTATAAAGAGTATAAAAATGTGTGAAGCAATAAGGGAGCAGCCCCTTTATTCTAAACTTTCGGCTCACGCAATCGATTCGGAAAGTCACTTCCCGTCTCGCTCTAATTCACCGCAATAAAAAGTGACAGGAATAGAGATTCCGTGATTAGTTTAGTTTCCGACAGTTTAGAATAAGGGGACTGGTGCTTAATTCACAAGTGAAAGAAGAGAATGGAAGAAATGGACATTATGTTGACCACCGTGAGTGGAATATAGGTAACAACAAAAAGCATATAGAAACCAGTAGACATTGCTACAGCAGTTTTAATTGTTTTGTGAAATATATGAAGTTAATTTCTGTTCCCATATTTAAGTATTTTTAGTTCTACTTATTTGATATTGATATTTACAACTGAATTCTCCGGATTCTTAGCACGTCACTATATTAACACGTCAAAAAGATAATGATTTACACCTTTATTTGCATATTATTAAGTAATTAAATTTATGACCAGACATTAACATGCTTACACATACTTTAACTAGACAGTGAAATGTTTATTTAATTCAGTATAATTTGTTATATGCTAATAGCTACAGTTGCTGTTGTAGTCATCACTTTAATTTATAGCAGAACCCTGTTTAGAAACACTGGAATTGAAATTACAAAGAAATATCACTAAAATGGCTTTGCTGAAAGACATCCTTAACAATAGGTGATCGTATAATCAGAGTCAAGATGGTATGTACTACCATATATTTTGTTACAATACAAATTACTTAACTAAAATATAATGACCAAACAAAAAGAAAATATTAAATAAGCTTATATTGGTTGGTTCGGGACACAAAAAGAATGTACCAACTTCTTTTCTTACTTAGCATGACGTAAAAGGTGACTAAGGGCGTATTGGGTACTGGGTCTGTGATTTAGGCGATGAGCTAGCCCCTTGTTACTCTTTCACGATTATTCACCTGACTAAACCCAATTTTTGTATGGCTAAATGTCGTCTTAAGGAACACACTGCTGCTTGGACTCTGCCTACGCCTTCGAGGATTACAGGCGTGATTGTATGTATGTATGTAAAAATTCCACTTACGTTTCTCCGCGCCCTGGGCTGTGACGAGCTTTTGGACTGTCAGGAAGGCCACAAGGCCGAAGATCAGCCCCCATTCTCCCATCACGCTGTCTTCGGGTACTTAAGATTCCAGACTCAGTCCTGAGAGTTCTAACAGTCGAACCTCAGAGACTCCGCTCCCACTGTCGGCCGTCCAAGCACACCGACTTCTCTAGACCAACTCCGCGATCTGTGAACAAAGAGATCAAATAGAATATATGCTCTGATAAGATAAGAAAACTATCACGTTAATTAGTTAACGTAAAAACAGGGCAGTCACGAGATGATGGCGTTGGTGTCGTAATGATTTGTCATAAGATTCTTTTTAAGAGTTCTTTAACCTTCTTTGTACACTTGGTTCAGATATAAAGAAAACAATTACCCTGTTTGTTATAAAATATCACGCCTATGTTCCCAAAGGAAGTGTTAACACACTGATCATGATATTAAAATTTGTTTAAGGGGTGTCAAGCTGTTGGTTGGACCGGAATGCGATAGCGAACAAATGGAACTACATTGAACTATGTTGGTGGAGTTACGATCCGAACTCTCCACATGTATTCTTCAAGCCGAGAATCCTGCGGGATCTATGTGTAGGCTGATAATGATTGACAATAAAAAGACATCTTGGCAGACGACAATTTCTGTATATATATTGTTGTTGTTGTTATTGTATTGTTGTTATTGTTGTTGTGTTGTGTATTGATTTTGTTTGTTGTTGTCTGTATTGTTTCTGTATATTTATTTTAATATTGTTCATGACCATGGATACAGAGTTATCATTATTATATGCATTGTATGTATTAGCCCAGCCTTAAGTAGTAATATGTCTTCATTTGCATTGAAATGATCGATGGTAGACACTGTGGTGCTACTTCCATGAGGTTGAAAAATTTTTCATACCACATGACGCTTATTTCAATGATCCTCCACTTGCTCATCTTAATGCACACTTATTACACAAAACTAAAATTTTACTCAACAATTTCCACTCGGTAACAATCAATCATTGAAACATCACGTCCGCCATAGTCAAACGCTAAAAACACCAATTTCTATAAACAATTGTTGTAATGTAGGTAATTAATTAAAAAAAAGAATTAGTAACGCCTGTCAATTCGACAATATAACAATGGTCTCCTAAACATGACAGAACAAATGCTTACCGATTACAGTAATCCATCATAGTGATACAAATTACGAAGAGAAAACAAAAGCGAACATAATACTAGGTGAGAATTTACACCAATGTTTCGCTCTGATGAATCGGCACCTTTCACACGCCGTCCACTGTACCGTTGACGGACAAAATATCTATGGTATTTAAATAGCTTAAATTGATAAATTACTGTCATCTACACGAATTTGGAATCAACTGAGCGTTGTTAAGTACCCGATTTACATGGTGTAAGCGAATGTTCGTTTATCTAAGTGTCTAAGATTTCATTGTTAAGATTTTAGATATTATTATTTGACTTGGTTCGTGTTTTTTCATTTGGTATGCCAAGAACTATGATCTAATTTATGTTAATACGAATAGTTATACGTAAAGCTAGTAACATAGTCAACAACAAAAGGCCTTAATTGCCGTAAGGTTTATAGACATTTAAATGTAATTCTAGAAAAGAAAAGAAAGTTGACTTATTTCAATAACTTTTGTCCTATATTTAACACAATAGTTAAAATCTACACAAATGGCGTCATTTGATGTTTCCATGAAAATATTATGTGATTTCAGCTTGACCAATGGATTTTGCGATTATAATAATGGAATTCGCAAAGCAATATACATCAACTGTGCCGTCAGCCACTATAGCAGCATCGTGTGGTGGTCTATGATTATAAAATGGCTAGAATTTACAATTGGTCAAGCTGACGCATAATTAAATTAAATAATATAATTAAATGTCAATCTGACCACAGATGAAAAACCGACCCTAAGGATGTATAGTGCATTTTAGCTGCAATAATATTGGTAGACTATTTTCATGCATTCAAAACTAACATTACAACTAGAATTTTTATCTTAAGATCAACTGAAGTTCGTATGTCCTTAATATGTAAGGTTTACTACAGCGTAAGAATCAAATTACATTCCAATCGTTACAATTCTAACAAATGATGTTGCATCAATAAAATATTGTCCAATTGCGAAACAAGACAATTCGATTTTTGCATCGGCATCCCACATCATTGCGAAACGTAATCGAAGGCATTACGAGGAATAATTTCCTTTACAAAGGCCTTTAAAATGGTATGAACTGGAACATTGCGACATAACGGTTGGCCTGTAATGATGATGCGGTAATAGTGTTATTGATATAGGCTTCATGTTTATAGGAGTTTTGAAGAATGGCTATTATTCGTGATTCGTTTAGATTATTACTATGTACCCTATGATTTTAATATAAATAAATTAAATTTCCTGAACCATTTTTTGTATTAATTTACGTAGGAGATGAGGGAAGAAATAAGTTATACGATTCCATGTATAATCGAAGTTCTCGTTGTAATTTTTTTTTTGATCCGACAAATCGTCGTTGATGTTCTAACACGAGACTTACGTGGTGTTAGAAAAGAACTTTAACGAACTGTCCTTTTTAGAATAAAGCTTTTTATTAAATAAATACTCTCTGTTTAAATAACAAACCAAATGTCAAAGAGTTCGGCTTGCTCCACTAACGTAATATTACTGTAATTGAATCCAGACACCGTCTGAGCCAATAAATTGGCTCTTTTCTTTACCCGTTTTGTAAGGTCCTTGGCTTTTTGAAAATAGAGAACACGTGTTGGCAGTGGCATTATACGTAAAAAGGAAGCACCACAATAATTCTTAGTGCGATGTTGGCATAGAAGAATTGTGTACTATATCGGAGGGAGGACTTGCATATGTTTGCTGCGAAACGTGAACCAATATGAACAGTGCAAAGTACGTTTCGATTGGGGATCCTTTTTTTTGGCATAATGTTTTTACTCATAATATACTTTGGCATCGTATAAGTTAAGCATATTTGCTCTGCCCTTTTGGGGAGGCATCCAGTTTTTCGGACATGACCTTAGGTGGTGTATCCCTACCTGTTTGCTCCGATTTCCGGTACCTCGGATCATTAATTCAAAACGATGGCGATATTGACAAGGATGTAAGAAATAGAATAAATGTGGGATGGATGAAATGGCGACAGGTCACAGGAGAAACGTGTGATCCTAGATTACCCCTTAAGCTTAAGGGGAAGATCTATAAATCTATATATGAGGATATGAGGATAAAAGAAGTGGATGCTGAGCTGACGAGTGACAGAGGAGAATGGAAGAAGAAGACAAGTTGTGCCGACCCCACCTAGAGTGGGAAAAGGGCAAGAAGAAGAAGAGCATAAGTTAAGCATAATTTTCTTTTGGCACAATATTTATGTCGCATAATTATAATTTAGACTAATGTAATTATCCATAATATTATTCTGCATAATGGTGTACGGCATAATGTTAAGTCGATTAATGACGACGACCGAAGCGAGGAGGAGTGTTCGGTAGAACTGTGCCCTCAACGCCAGTATAGATATTTTTTATTGATAATTATTCCTAAAATTTTATGCGAATAGTTAATTCTGCCTTAAGATGGTTATGCCATTTATTATGCATAAATTTTTATGCCAAAATCAATTATGCGTAGATTCTATTATGCCAATTCATATTATACTTGAAAATCGTGTGCAAACAGATAGAGAACGTTTCGATTGTTGCAAGGCAAAGATCCTTAAGCTGTCAGCCAGCTAGTGGAGGAGATGCATATAATTTTTTTTTCTAATGTACTAGCTTTTTATTAGCTAGATGAAGTGGAACGCTGTTGACTACGCTCGCACTTTATCAACTTGAGGTATTTATTTTTATTGAACTGTTTTCATGATTAAGGACACATGAATAATTGTTGGAATATTTAGGTTGCGTCGGCGCATATTAACTAATAATACATAGGGTTTTTAAAGAATTGTCAATAAATTACGTCAAATACCGCTTTTATTTGGCACCGATAGCTATAAATGCTAGAAGTTTAAACCATAACTCACGACCAATGCAGGGTAAAGGTTATTTTCGGTTAAACGTTTTCAGTCACAGTTTCCAGTTGAATGCGAAACTGATTACCTACTGATACAGTTGAGGTGGAAATAAAACTGCTGCGATTCTATTTCGAAGGTGATATTTATGTACCGTATTTCGAAGCTAGCCAATGCAAATTGGATTTGTTGATCCGTTTTTTCCTCGAGCCTACTAATTGGTGAACGAAAAAGAACAATTCATTTATTTTATACTTATACTAAACACATGTCATTTGTGTTAATAGCTACCTAGGCTTGCAATGTTGTTGTTGTATAAAAAAAACCTCTTTATTTATGTTGTGGCTTTTTCGAAGAATAAAGAATGTATTGATAAAATCTAGACTAGGTAAGTACTTAAATTCGTTCTAAAACCAACTTCGGATCGATCGGATATGACTGTGTTGTATAACACAACTACTGCAAAACTCCTGGTATCCATTTTTGTCTGCTCTCATCCAGCCCCTCATCACAAATAAATATCTTCAGACATTCACACCTATCAACTAGCCCCATTTTAAGCACCTAAAGCTGCTTGTGTTACGGAAACCAAATGACAAATAAATATATTTAACAGATAAATACATATAAATATTCCGAAAATATACAATACATTATAAACATCCAAGACTGGATAACAAATGCCTGTATTAATCACACAAACATTTGCCCTCACCGTGGATCGAACCCAGAAACACTCAAGATGGCGACGCCTAGAGACCGGCGTACATACCACTCGACCACGGAGGTTATCATATCTACCTACGAATTTGTCTTCACATTTTAAGACACGATTTTTCACACTAAGTTGTATATTGTATAATATTAGGTCCTTAGGAATGCAAATAAAATGATGTATTCGGGAGGCACTTAAAAAGAGTTGTCTACGTGTCCAATTTTAACACAATTAAACTTACAAAAAATTATCAAAACAAATCAAAAGAGCTCAAAAATATAGTCTTTTTTTAGACGAGGTAATTATTTTTTAGGAATACTCTGAATCTTAATAGTTACAGACAAAATACTAAGACAGAATAATAACACCAATTTCATAGGTAAGGACCCAATATTTATGTTTTGTTGGTAGAGCAGCATTCGCTCTGCCTGCTGATTACTTGGTAAGCAGTCACCGTAGCTTAGTAGACCGTAGACACTATTAACCATTTAAAGGCCACGCGAATGCCGGCGTTCGCGGACACTACTTGTTTCTATTGTGTCTCGTTGTGGCCACTGAGACATTAATGTAACTATATTTCTGTGGCAGCGGTAGCCGAGTTAGAACGGACGGTGCACTACTCGTTCGAGAGGCCGGGATAATCGCGGGTAAGATCCTACCACTGAGATTGAAAAACACTTATATACAGTTCATTGTGAATATCGCTTGCCTCACATTGTGCCCGGTGCATGGCAACAGGCTCGCCATCTGTTACATGGGGACCTTAAATATTATTATACAAGTTAGCACCTCTTCCGACCCCTTCGTGAAAAAAGTGAAAATAGAAATAGAAACGCAGAACTTCGCATTCGATTACTCATTTAAAGCGTTTAACTGGCTAACTCCGATTGGCTACAAACTAGATGAATACATAACTCCTAACATATCTCGTAATATTATCGACAGTTTAGAGTAATCATTTCTAAATATATTTGTTATCTGTAATGGATAAACTCTCACAAGTTACGCAACGAGATCTACAAAAAGGTTGGCATCACGATCGATCGTGACTGACGATGCGATGCGCGTGCGGCGTGCGCACTACACAGAAAACTAGGGCTGTCTACTATTGGTTAATTTTTAAACTACTAAATGTGATAGAGGCGTGATGATTTTTGTTTTTTAGTACCTAATGTGGTAAGTTAAGAAACCGTTCTGGAAGTACGCTTAAAGATGTATTAGTTGAAAAAAACTAGAATTTCGTTTCCCGTAATTAGTGCGGTTTACTTTCATGCCGAAGGCAGTAATCATAGCGCAAATCAAGAGGTCGGTTCAATAACCGCCTGTATCAAGTTTCTTCTGAATATTCCTCGCCTTACACTAGTGCCCGGTAAAGGGCAGCAGGCTTCCGCAACCTTTTTACGTCTCAATGCTGGGGACAGACCTTTCTCATGGAACCAATACATGAGGAGTATGGGCCGTAACACCACCACGCTGGCCCAGTGCGGGTTGGTGGGTCGAAACGATTGCAATAGCAACAGGGACCACGCACTGACTACCGAGCTCATCTTACTCCTAGCAGCAGGCCTAGCCTCTTTATATATAAGGATTTAATATTATCAGGCAAAATATACGTATCAAGACATCTTTATATGCCTCTTGGGGGATACTTATGTATATTTCGTGGATACTATTTATTTATTATTATTGTTAATTAAAATCATTTAAACTTATTAATACCTTAATAACGATTAGAAAAAAAACAAAACAAAAAAACAGCTTATCTCCTAGCGAACACAAAATAACCTAAATCTAAATAAATATAATGATAGAAAAACAAAAGAAAATTTTTATTGATTGAAAAAATCGTTTGTAATTATAGTATATGATATAATAGTTTTACTCCAGTGAGGATCGAATCGTCGATAGCACCAGTAGTTACGAATATTTAAACGCCGACCGATCGCTATAGATGCTCACGTTCATAGTAAGCCTTTGCACAAACGTTTAAAACAAAAAAAAACTGACAACCCTAGCGAGGAAAGGGCCAAGGATGACTTGACATTGATTAAAAGCTCATTCCGGTTCCAAGGTATCCTGGAGTAAATTATTTTATTTTTAAAATCAGTTCAAGGTAAGGATACGAATACAAACGCAAGCCTTTTGAATGTGCAATTACACGAGATATTATCGTTATTGTGGGACATTATTTTCAATGCTCGCGTATTTTTTGTTTGAGGAGTGTTTTCATTGTGATAATACATGACATTGGCGTCACAAAATTAGTCAAATATATATTCATTTTCATTTTCTTTGTGCATTTGGCTTGTATATTCTGTAACTAGGTATACTTTATACACTGAACAGCAAAGAAAAAGGGTAATTTAGAAAATCTTCAATATCTTCAAAAGTACTTGTGCTATCTTTATGTATTAAAGACTAAATTAAAGAATATGCTATGCCGCGTAAATGATATAAAACACATTTCCATTCATGTTGGATACCTGATTGTGTGAAAAACAGAAACTGTAAGAAATTATCGTTTTGTAGCTTTTTCTGTGGGTTTTAATTTTAACATGAAAAAGTATTTTTTTAAAACTGACATCAATTTTGTGGCTTTTTTCATGAGTGACTCTTCAGCGCCATGGATCTAAACCTTTGTACTAATAACGCCAATAAAATGTCAGAACAGTTAACAGTTTAGAACAAAATTCAACATTCCCACTTGCAAGTATCAATGTGCTCACCATAAAATATCCAAGATTATTTCATCGTAAGCCTTTGTAAAAATGGAGTAAGTGCCATCTTAATATTAATATAATGACCAGTTTTTACGAACGATACGACCATTACAAATCTTACTTTTTGTTTTAATTAGATCGCTGTTGTACTGTGACGGCTGGCCTTTTTTGTGGAATTAATTCTATTTCTTTTTCTACTTTACCGCCGTGTTGGATTACGGAATAATGGTAGCTTATAGTTTAAAACCAAAACGTTAGATTTTTCGTAAATTTGTGAGAAGAAAGCATGACGCTTATTTCGGAACGCTGGTTTAAACGAACTCCAGTGTAAATGATAACCGTAAAATTATGAAAGGATGCAATTAGTACTATTTATTCATTGGAGCTCTAATAAACCTATAAAAATAACTATATTATTATTTACGATATATTCTCTTAATACAATCACAGCGTGATATCGGCGAACGACTGATCCATAGGTAATTTCTCTATTTGCCTTGTAAGTTCTGTTGCAGTCAGTTTTTATAATTACCTTTTTGTATATATTGTCTATTGCTTTTATATTTTTTTTATATGTCTTTTATTGTCTACTATTTCTTATAACGTCTCTGGTAACTCGTTTATGTTGGTGCAATACATGCAAGTGATATATTAATCGTTTAATTGCTTAAAAAGCACCAAACCGTTTTCGTCATTGACAAGTACTAATTATTATTTGGAACAAGTTGAAGCAGTTATGTTTGGATCGATACTCGAGACTACATAGTTCCTACCTGTTTGTATAAGATTTTATGCATAATTATTTACGCACAAATGGCATAACCATCATAAAGCATAATTCACTATTCGCATAAAATTTTAAAAATAATTATCCAGTAATAATATCGATTCTTGTGCTTCACCAGCCGCTGCCGCTGCCACGCTTGCTTTGCTTGCTCGCCTCGCGCGTTGAAGGCACAGTTCTAGGTAGAACTCTATATTAGTCTAAATTATAATTATGCAAAATAAATATTGTGCCAAAAGAAAATTATGCTTTAGTTATATTATGCCAAAGTATATAATAAGTAAAACATTATGCCAAAAAAAGCATCCCTTCCTTCCTACTTCGTGAATTCAAACATTGTTGTGAAACAGTGTTGTTGTGAAACAGTGTTGTCGCACCATCCAGTAATGCTGGTCGGCGTTGGAACGGTCTTGTGCGGCATACTCTCACACATTTCTATAAAGATTAACTTTTCTGAAACATACATGGTATGCTTCGATGTAGTTGGCAGAGCCTATAGACCTACGTTCCATTGCTGGGCATGTTCCTAATTGAAGAAACACAATGAGGAGTTCGGTCTGTAGCACCACAATGCGCATTGGCGGGTAGAAACGGTTGCAAGGTAGTACTTGATAAAAGAGATGTTTACTCTTTAAAGTGTAGTTTATTACTGGAACGGAGGTGCGCCGTGCCTACACTACAGGCTGCAACAGCGACTAGGACCAACAACGGCTTAACGTGTCGAAGCACTCACAGACGCTCCCGATCTATTGTCGCGGGCATTAGAGGCCCTGCAAGCTGCGGCATCCGCGCCGTAGCTCCCTCCCGCTCTGTACGCGTGGCCTTCTGCTCGCATGTACAGACAAACATGACCCATACGGTCGGCCCACTTTGGTTCCGATCGTATATCTGGCGCACATAGTAAGTAGCTAGCGCAGCGCCGCACCTCTCCCTTTCCTGAGGGAGGGGGCGCCATTCAGGTTATGCTTTACCAAAGCATAACCTGAATGGCGCCTGGCGCCCTCAGTAGCCTAAAGCAAGGTGGTGTTTAGTCGGTAGGAGTCCGACATAACCCCCGGCCGGCCGGCGGGTATCCAATGAGGGATTCACCACCTCCTTCTCCCGCATGGGAAGGTAAAGAGTCCTCCTTCAGAGGCTCGAAAAAAAAAAGGAGCAACTGGAAATCATCATCGAATTTTTATTCTTTCCTTTTGTGATGCGCTATCTGAATCGTGTCACTCTCAGCCTCTGTAAACCTACACAGTAGACGCGAGGCTACAGGATGCACAAATGCAAACTTGATCAGCACATCCGAACCTGTTCCGAACAAAAGCTGCGCAGACGCACGAACAACCGCCATTGTGGTTCGCCACCGCCCGTGACGTGCCGGTGTCGCACCACTTGCTAGACAAATTATCGCTCATTTAATTAAATGTTTGTTACCATTGTTCTAAATACGTGGTTTGTAACGCTCATGAATGCAGAACTATTTACAATAGTTTTCTGTTAGGACACGCTTTTGAAGAGCAGAAAGTTTTGTTGATTCGAGGTTTAACAATTTTCTTTTGATGCTGATTTTGTATGCGTTAACTGTGGTGTGAGTCTACAACTTGAAACCAAGCTGTTTGAGCGCAATATGAACCTATCTGAAAAAATCCTGTGAATGCGATATTTATTAGCATAGATTATTCAAAGATTAGCCTACAGAATTGCGCCCCTTGCACATTGCTCGTAGAACTGCCAATGGAGTGGAAAGGTTCGCTAGTGGATTCAAAATTATAACACTCTGTATCTTTCAACATTTTTATTTAGTATTTTCTAACTTTGCATTCGTAAGAAAAACCATCACCTAACATCACCTAATACAACATTTTAGCTAAAAAAAATGTAGGTATCTTAGTGTAGTAAATACAGAATTGTTATATGGAACCGACTGTTCACGTAACAACGACGTTGCAGAGATATGGGGTCTCTATATCTTAAAATGGGCATGCAGCTTAGTGCACTTTGACCTGTTAGGATCTTTTGTACCAAAAATAGAAATGGGACGCAAGCTCGCGAGTTATTGCGTTTAGACGTAGAAGTATCGCATTCAGAGAATAATTCATTTTTTATTGTGCTTAACGAATGTCTTCAAGAGTTTCAAGCACAACTTTTTTTTGTAGTAATTAAGTATTGTTTGTTTTCTTACATAATTGACGCTTCGAAAACAAAAAAAAACTTTTGATCGTACTGTGCACAATAATAAGATCACAGTCAATTGTTTAAAATTATACAATAATTTATTATGATTTTAAATAACTATGCATTCAATTATAATATAAAAGATCTGTGAATAAATATCAAATTTTAGATCAATTAATAAGATCAAGAAGTAAGTTTATGACATAACTATTTAAGTACGTTAAAAACAATCTTTATTTTTACAGTAATGATTATCATTCATAAAGTGTAATGAATTAGATCGTAATTTACATAATTTGGTGCAATTATTCTAGTATTAAAACCGTAATCAATTAATGAGAGCGTAATCGGTCGTTAGGTGCGGTTGTTGGTCGTCGTCGCTTATATACGTCCCACTGCTGGGCACAGGCCTTCCTCATAGAGAAACACATGAGGAGTTTTGCCCGTAACACCACCACGCTGGCCCAATGCGGGCTGGTGGGTAGAAACTGTTCCAATAGCGACCGGGACCAACGGCTTAACGAGCTTTCCGAAGCGCGGAGGAGTTCGAGATCTCAAAGTTTGGTGACCTATCATAGGCCTGACCATGGCACAGGTAGCTTTGTTTTCTACGCGCGCCACCGAGCTGCGTACGATGCGAATGTTTTGACATAATGTTTACCTAAATGAGTCATACTATTAGATCCGCGCCTTATAGGTTATCAAGTGTGACTCAATTGACACGCAGTGATTACTATACCTACGCCCATACTTAATGTTACTCCTACTTCGATATTTTCCGTATTTTCCGTGTGCACCTAAACTTATCGTGGCATTTATACTTACAATATTTTTATTGGAAACTAGCTATTGCCGGCGACTTCGTCCGCGGCCAGTATGGTTTTTTTAACTAACCCACGGGAACCCTTTAATTTTCCGGAATAAAAAGTATCTAAGATGTTGACCAGGTATATAAGGTATCACCATGCAAAATTGCATTGAAATCGTTTCAGCTATTTCTGAGATTAGCCCGTACATACAGACAAACAGACAGCGAAACAAAAAATTAAAATTAAAATATTGGTATTTTCCCTCTTTTTACATCCCTTGACTTGATTTTATGCATTTTTCCCTATGTACAGACATTCGACCTCCACAGGTTTATTATATGTATAGATGTATTGGTAATTAGCAGACTGTTAAGTTGGGAGCAGAGGCCTTGCCCCTTAGGGACGTTTCAGATTCAAAATTTTCTGTAGAATTATTTTATTTTCGTATATGCGTGTGCGTTTCAAGCGCCGGCGCCGGCCGCCAGCGCTGGCCACATGTATAGAAATCTCGTCGGGCGCGCTGCTGGCTTGCACCTACCACCGGCGGGCGTCTCCGAAACCCCCGCTATACCTTTGATTTTGAACATTACGCTTTCTCTTAATTTTCATAGGATAGATAATAAGCACGCAGATTACTGATGCTATGGACGACTGAGCTAAACAATTGGATAAGCATTGTTTCTTCTTTTTTCTTTTTATTGCGTAATTATTCGTTTGAATTACAACTGTGAATTAACGAAACTGTAATTGCATAGCTAAGTAGTTAATTAGAAACTACTTAATAATTACCTAATTACTTGATGACGATGCTAAACACCAGGAATGACTTTTTGGTGAATAATTTTAATATTTTTTTATTAGGACTCGGCATAATAACGAGATTTTATTAACTTATTAGACAGTAATACCTTAACTATACACGCACAATACCTCGACACTACAGAATGAATAATTAAAGTATAATAGAATTAATTAATTTAATTTTATAATAACATTTCTTTATGAGTTTTCTTTTTCACTTTAATTCTTAAGCGTCAAAGGCAGGAAGTAAAATTTTCTTTCTGTAGAACGGAGGAGCTTCAGATTATAAGTTGGGTAACCCATCTAGGGCCCAACCATACAGAAGTTGCTTTGCTTTCAATATCGAAATGTTTAACTCACTACAATTACAGGCTCAAGGGACGAGGCACGGTAACGGTTAGAATTTTAATGCAAGGGAAATAAATAAATAAATATCTTCAAACATTCACACCTATCAACTAGCCCCGTTTTAAGCAACTAATGCTGCTTGTGTTACGGACACTAGATGACGGATAAATATATTTAATAGATATACATATAAATATCCTGAATATATATAAGTATATATAAACATCCAAGACTGGAGAACAAATGCTTGAAAATTCATCACCCTAACATTTGCCCCCACCGGGGATCGAACCCGGGATTGAGACCGGCATTCAGACCACTCGACCACAGAGGTCGTCTCAGAGCAAAATCAACTTTGATGCTAAGAGGTGTGAGTAAAAATCAAATAATGTTAGTATATCTTGGCCAAACACGTGTAAGCGAGCTGTTTGTCGAGTTTTAACAGACAATAAATTACAAGCATTTTTCGCTGCTTTATTTGTTTTCTTTTATTTATATATAAGCTAGCTAATCAACCTGACCTGTTTGTTTATATCGAGTACACATTGTTTATTCAGATATGTGGGATTAGTGCAGAGATATCGGCAAACGTAGCATTCTTACGCCAAGGACAAGGTCAAGATACCGTAGATACGTTTTAGTTTCGCCTTTTTTTACTTTACTATGAGGATCCAATTATAGATTGAGTTTACTTGTGAACCACACTAACCTAATTCTTAATGTACGGTCTAGGGTTGCTACTCTAAAATAAAGTATTGTCCTCTTTTTCATAGAGGCGTACTTTATAACCTACCACACTAATAAAGTACGCTAAAATACTCTATTTCCGTAAAACTTATTTTTACTGGCTCCTTTCTGTTTATACTTATGAGACTAAATAAACTAGTATCCACAGCTATAGCCAATAAAAGTGGAGATCTTCCAAATATATATAAAATCATATCATATATTTTGTCTGTTCCTGCCATTTCAGCATTCACTGAGAGTCTTCTGCTTCCTTAAGAATGTAAAGTGGAGAGACGAAAGAAATAGGGCTAGCCTTAAAATTAAAAATGAGTTGATTATATATTTAAATTTAAATTTTGAATACAAAGAAGCTTTAAGTATCTTTAAGAAAGATAAGCATTGGTTAAATGTTGCGAAGAGTAACAAAATGTTAAGTATAAATAATGAAAAAAATTCAATAAATACTCTGTTTTTATGCTGTGTACATTATTTTTGTCCTACCAAATTGAAAAATACTTTATTCGCTCTAAAAAAGGTGGCAACCCTAGAACAGTCCCATTGAAAAGTCCATTCTTAGTCGGTAAAAATTATCGCCTGGAGCAGAGCCCGTTGAAACATGATACAAATGCACTGAATCCTAATTTATGATAACTTAAAGTTTAAATTTATTTGAGACAGTTTATGTCAATGAGTTTGTGATTTCCGTGCAAACTTATAGTTCAACTTCAACATCTATTGTTTGCAAACACCAGTGTTCGCGGTGCCCGCCAAGGGGTAAAGATATGTTAGTATGAATGGACCTTTTTTATCCTCAGACATTCACACCTATCTACTTTTGAATGTAACGGTACCTAAGAGCACTTAATCAGAAAATAGTAGCACAGTAAGAAGATAAATACCTACTTAGTAATAATTCTGAGATGACTTTTACTTTAGAATATTTTATGTAATAAACCACTTTATAATTCAAATGGGAAAAATGTCTAAATTAAATGTCTAAACTCATTCTCATAAAAAACAAGTAAATCATGACACAATCGTTACGTTTTTGATGGCGTAGCCATTATTTATTATCATCATAGATAATTTTAATGGACTTTTTATTTGTGCACCCATAAAAGCTCTTCCGAGCTCTCCATCGACAGGTTGTCTGGAAGACGTCGCTGCCTAGCGATAAGACAGCAGATTGTTACATCTAGTCTTAAGTTATCTATTGTAATTCTTTTTTAAAAGGCGTTAACAATAAAGAGTTATCTATCTATCATCACTAACATTCGCATAGCATTGTTCGAGATAAGTATTTAAATAAATGGTATTAATTTAATTTTGCGATTGTCAAAGCCATGCTCACACTGCAGACATTTTCAGGCATCCCCAACAAATTTAGATCTGTCAATAAAATCAGCGGATCTGTCAATAGAACGTAGCGGTAGCCGAGTTGGGACGGACGGGGCACTACTCTTTCGAGAGGCCGCGTGAATCACGGGTTCGATCCAGCGCCTGTACCACTGAGTTTGAATAAAATAAAATAAAATAAATAAATATCTTCAAACATTCACACCTATCAACTAGCCCCATTTTAAGCAACTAATGCTGCTTGTGTTACGGACACTAGATGACGGATAAATATATTTAATAAATAAATACATACAAATATCCAGAATATATATAAACATCCAAGACTGGAGGACAAATGCCTGAAAATTCATCACCCAAACATTTGCCCCCACCGGGGATCGAACCCAGGACCTCTCGAGATGGCGACGCCTTGAGACCGGCATACAGACCACTCGACCGCGGAGGTCGTCGAATACAACTATGTAGGGTTCATTGTGAATATCGCTTGCCTCATATTGTGCCCGGTGCATGGCAACAGCTCGCCACCTGTTACATGGGGACCAGCGAAATGTGTGTGTTTAACACCGCTTACCGCGTCGGGGAAAAAGGCACGATGATAAATGCTTATGTTGTCACTCTACTCTCTCCACCTGACCCAACACGTGACCAAACCATTTGTGTGTGTGTGTGTGTGTGTGTGATAAAAATAAATATAATATAAAAAAATTTGTTCTGTGGCTGTAGATCAAGGTAATTTTTAGTGGAACACGTTTTACTGTATATTTAAGTTTATGTTGGCGAAATGTGGGTGTTTAACACCTCTGCCTACCCCTTCGGAGAGAGAGGCGTGTTGATATGTTATGTTGTTGTTATGTAAATTATTACGCTGTAAACACACTTCAATTAAGTGAAGCGATAATCTCATTAATACGTTTACATTTCCAAATAATCTAGGTTAATAAGATTTCCCTAATTTTGCACATAAAAACACCGCGTGCAAATTTCATTATTTACTACATTTCTGAAGAGCTCTGTGGCGTGGTTAGTACGCTTCGGCTTTCGATATCAAAAACAAAGCAACCTTCGCCATGGTTAGACCACGGATGGGTGACCAAAACTTCGTGATCTCGAACTACACCGTGCTTTGGAAGGCACGATAAGACGTTGGTTCCAGTTGCTATTGCAACCGTTGCCAACCCGCGTTGAGCCAGCGTGGTGTTACGGCCCATACTCGTCTTGTGTTTATTGGGTCCTTACCTATGAAATTGGTGTTTTGTATGGAGATTTTGGGGATGTCTGCATTTTACACACTAACATTTTATCAGTTTTCTTCACAACGACAAATCCAGAGATAATAATATTTGGCATGTATCATTAGACAAGCTTTAGCAATATGTTTGTAAACACGCTTGATAAAAATTATTCATCGTTTTTATGTTAATGCAAATCAAATGATGTATTCGGGAGGCAGTTGAAAATAATTGTCTCTGTGTCTAATTTTAACACAATTAAACATACAAAAAATTATCAAATTAAATAATACGAGCTCAAATATATGGTCCATTTTTAGAAGAGGCAATTATTTTATATGAATGTTCTGAATCTTAATAGTTACGGACAAATTGCTAAGACAGAATAAAAACACCAATTTCATAGGTAAGGACCCAATAACCTTTTGTTGTTTCTCAGTAAAAAAGTAAATTAAAAAATAATTACCACAGATTCAAGGAATAGCAGTTTCTTACTTTATTACGGCTTGCCTTTCCTCGCTAACCGTTTGATAGCTTCCGTTTCCGACACCTTGATGTCAGAGAAAAATATAAAAGTTGTTCTAAGTTGTTGTAAAGTTTCCAAACGTCCGGTATTCGTTCTGATTTCTTTGAATTATATCCAGGCTTAATAGACATTAAACAGGACGTACTGGTATCATTTTAAATAATTATTGTAATAAATCTATTAGGCAGATGTATTCAGTAGTATTTTGTCATGATAAAATTTTAAATTTATTTAATTAGGTTTAAAAACTTTGCAACAAGTATATATATTATTAAGTACTCATAGTTTCACACACAGTTGTCTAGTGTCATATTTTTTTAATGTTAAAATGTTATTTCTTTGTGAATTTTCTGATTTTCTCGAACTAACCGATAACTACCCAAGTACTTTAACTCGCTTGCAATAGATAAGAAAATCATTCTTATTGTAAAATCCTACAGCTGTTTGAATTCAAAAGAAAATAAAAAAATATATTTCCATTTACACGAGACACATGATAATAATATAATACAAGAAAAAGTTTCCAAAAACTTATCATTTCTAAACAACTACTTCATACTAACCGATTTCCTTGATCGTAAATGGAAAATCCTATGAAAAACGGCAATCACCTTACGATACACACACACACCACATGATCGGAAACTTATGAAATCGGCGACGCGAGTGACCACCGCGCTGGTCGCGACAATACTGAACGAGCGTATTCGTTTTCGTATTGGATTTGATTGGCTTACCTTCACGCTATTATCCTACTAAAGTCATTGAGTGTTCACTTATTTTCCGAAGAAAAACTATTGGCGTTTCCTCGGAGAGTTGCTGTTCTTAAGACAGTTTTTCCGCTGGCAAGTTTTCTTCATTTCTTAAATAGTATGAGTATTACTTAAAATGCCGTGATTCATGTCCGTCATTAATTCATACATATTTTACCCATCCTTGGTTTTACACAAATTGAAAAAGTTTTTATTGACTTTATTTCGAACTAACTGTTGCCCGCAACTTCGTCCGCGGTTACTATGGTTTTTTAACTATCCCACGGGAACCCTTTAATTTTCCGGAATAAAAAGTATCTAAGATGTTGACCAGGGAAACCTATAAGGTATCAACATGCAAACTTTCATTTCGGAGATTAGCCCACAAAAACAGACGAACAGACGGAGAAAGAAAAAATTTAAAACAATTTTTCTTGGTGTTTTTCTCTTTTTATTCTCTTTATTTTTATTTCTCTAATTATCTTTCACCAAACCGTTAACAAATTACTCGCGAATAGATAAAATTAAAGTATTATCAGATAATACACCATAATTTCGGCTAGTTAGCTAGACCAATTCCAGGCTATAGGTACCTACGTCAGAAGGTACCTTGAAATAGCCTGATACGTACGGAGCGAATTAAAGATTCACTCAAGAGACTGTCCGGTAGCCATTCATTATCTATTCAAAGTTTACAAAACTCATTTTATTTTTACAATATTGTATTCTAACACTTCGTTCGAAAACACATTTTTCTATAATAATTTAATTCTGACTGAAAAGTCAGAATGTATTACAATATTTCTGAATCCATTATTTATTTATCTAACTATTTCCTCAGTGACTATTTGTAGTAACTACTATTACTACAAACAGTTACCAATTATACTTCTATTAAATTGATTACTGGCCGGAAAGCCAATTATAATATCGACTCTATCGTTCATTTGGCTAGTTGTATCATATCAAAAGTAATGAAAATATTGTTAAATTCACATAGTATTTAGTACAAGGGTAAAAATACATCAAGTATAAGTAAAGTAACGCGTCATGTAAACAATTACTCCGCATGATCAAAATCCGTGAAACACCAGTCGAAACCCATCAAGCATGTATGTAGGCTGTGTCAGCCTGTGTCACGCATGCGCATTGTATTGTTTACCAAAATCATGACCCGGCACAGATAATTCATAGACCATCATGTCCGAAGGCGTTTTTGACAGTTACGCAAAAACGTAATTTAAAACTCATTGTGTTATAGGCTTAAAAATTATTTTAATATTTTTATAGTGATGGCTAACAGTAATGAATTAAATGGGGCCTAATAAAAGAATGGGTCAGCTAGCCTATTAATAAAATAAGAGCATAGAAAAAAGAGTTTTAGTTCCGTAACATTAGTGTGTATTATTCAACATATACGTAGGTACGATATAAATTCGTTTACTTACATGTTTGATGACCGTAATTCACTTTGTAAAAATCGTATAAATTTTACTCACAACACATAAGAAATCATTTTAAAATTAAATGAACTCAAGCGCCATGTCAAAACAATTGCTTAGTACTGGCTTTGTGTTGAAATAGTACTTGATAATGCTGATAGCAACGCATTTTATCAATGAAAATACCGGCGGGGTCGATAACGGTTGAATCATATCCCAATTTGCAGAAACAAGTCTAAGAAGATAATCGTAGTGACTTACTATAACGAGGTGCTATATGGTAAATATTGGGTCCTTACCTATGAAATTGGTGTTTTTTTTCTCTCTTAGTATTTTGTCTGTAAGTATTAAGATTCAGAGTATTCCTAAAAAATTAATACCTCGTCTAAAAATAGACTATATTTTGGAGCTCTTTTGATTTGTTTTGATAATTTTTTGTAAGTTTAATTGTGTTGAAATTGGACACGGAGACAACTCTTTTTAAGTGCCTCCCGAATACATCATTTTATTTGCATTCACTTAAAAACGATAAATAATTTTTATGAAGCGTGATATAACACATATTACTAAAGCTTGTCTAATGATAGATGCCAAATATTATTATCTTTGGATTTGTCGTTGTGAAGAAAACTGAAAAATGTTAGTATGGAAAATGCAGACATCCCCAAAATCTCCATACAAAACACCAATTTCATAGGTAAGGACCTAATATTACCACGGTAGCTAAAAATCTGCTGTATTACCGAAGTAAGAAATATTTTAGCCGTTTTATGCAATTACAGGCATGTTTTACTTAAAAAGTTAACTTTTATGAAAGATCTATTAATAACCGTTTTATAAAAGTAAACTTTTTTTAGTAAGACATGACTGTAATTGCAGAAAACTGCAATAATATTACTTGCCTCGGTAATACTTGCAGATTTTCGACTACCGCGGTAATAACTGAGATTGCCTTATCTTTATTTGACGTTCGATCTTCATAATTGTCTTAGCATGAACACCGCATTTTGATATAGATCGGGTTTTTATCGCGTTCAACTGTCAATGTCTACATTTAATAGCGTGATTAATATCATATCGCGCTGCTCATGCTACTAAGGCAGGACACTTAAATTTTCATCTATTTCTTTCTGCCTCTTTCCCATTCTAGATGGAGTTCTAACTGTATTGTTTTGCTAGTTTATTCTACTCATTCGTGTCTTCTTCCCAATCTAGACAGTATTGTATTTCTGTATTTGTATTTTTAGTGTTAAATTTTTATGCGTTTCTTAAAAAAAGCTCTTTTTTATCTGAACTTAACAGTGGAACAACTTATCAGTGTTGGTCAGTGGTAGAAACAAAAACACAAAATAAACATATATTCTAACGATTCTTGGCACACGAGCCGATTGAATCAACGAGCAACATACAATTAGTATGCATGTGTAATGTAATATTTTATCCAAACACGATTTATCATAACTTCAAAGAAACTTGTTATTGCAAATTGTAGTGTAAAGTGGAATTTACTGATTATATTTTTGACGTTTACAAACCTACATGTAGGTATACCTACAATGCTAGTTATGTTTCCGACTTAATTTAATTGAAGGTGATTAAAATAAATGTCCGGGGCCTTCGGGTCAAAGCACAACAGATACTTAAAATGAAATTAAATTGAAAGTAAATTTAGATAATGTAATCGCCAAATTTTTTATATCAATACTGATTCCCTGAACGATCGAACCATGATTCATCCAAATTATTCGTTTATTACTTCGGTGCGTTGCAAACGTAAACTGAATATGCCGTCGGATACTGAAACTATTATCATTATTTAATAAAATTTATATATAAAAATTTAATAAAACAATTTTTTTATCATAAAAGATAGGTTGAATGAACGTATACAGTCAGACTATACCGGCAAAACATTCCGTGCTCTACACCTACGACAAAAAGTTTAATACTGACCAAAAAAATTAAGAGTTATGATGATCTTCAACATTGTACCATTTGTACCAGTTTAAATACACAACAATAACTCCATAAACTAACATGGGAAGTAGAAAATATGAATATTCTATTAGGTCCTTACCTATGAAATTGGTGTTTTGTATGGAGATTTTGGGGATGTCTGCATTTTACATACTAACATTTTATCAGTTTTCTTCACAACGACAAATTCAAATATATTTGGCATATTTCATTAGACAAGCTTTAGCAACATGTGTGTGAACACGCTTGATAAAAATTATTCATCGTTTTTATGTTAATGCAAATCAAATGATGTATTCGGGAGGCAGTTAAAAATAATTGTCATTGTGT
The DNA here is from genome assembly GCA_910589355.1 of Parapoynx stratiotata. Lineage (NCBI taxonomy): Eukaryota > Metazoa > Arthropoda > Insecta > Lepidoptera > Crambidae > Parapoynx > Parapoynx stratiotata. The sequence goes on from OU342459.1 coordinate 16,946,418, forward strand.
CTAATTTTAACACAATTAAACTTACAAAAAATTATCAAATTAAATTATAAGAGCTCAAATATATGGTCTATTTTTAGAAGAGGCAATTATTTTATATGAATGTTCTGAAACTTAATAGTTACGGACAAATTGCTAAGACAGAATAAAAACACCAATTTCATAGGTAAGGACCCAATATTAAAATCTTATTTAGTTAACATATCAAACAAGTAAAATATTTCGCAGTCGTCAATTTGTTTCACAATGGATAAAAGAAACAGAAATCCGAAATGTGAACATATATCCTATAGGTATAAAATACTGCTGTGATACATGAGGATGCGCGCGCGCACCGAGCCGGAACTGCGCCGGCCTTGAGTTGCGCTCTCCAACGAAATGTTGGTATGATTTCACTTTATTGGTGTAAAAGAAATGCATCGTATTACTTGGATACCATCTTGTGATTCATACAAGTTTGGATTGGTACTGCTGAGATAAAATAATCTTAATTGAATTGGTATTATACACTGTACATTACAGTGGTCCTACTGAGACGTTGTTCAATATTGTTATGGTTCCTATTGTTTATTTGTTCGTACTTAATACCTACTTTTACCACATTTACTGACTGGAGTTTTTTATAAAATAAATTTATTTCAAGCTAAGGGAAAATTTGAGAACGCTTAGCAGGAAAGCGGACACTGGCATAAAAGGCCCTGAAAAAGCAAGCCTGAACAAGAAGAGAAGAAATTAATTCCAAGCGCTATCAGATTCTTGGTAACTATATTTTGATACAATTAACTGTAGGGTGTATTAAAAATGAAAAGAAAAACAAGATAATGTATATGTCGACTCACCGAACAAGCTCCGCGTTATGTTTAGGACACTGATACCTGATTGTCCTTATCCTTGATTTCTTTCCTGTTAGTCTTAATTTAATCTTATGTTAATTATTATCTATTGTTATAACATGATGTATTCGCCTACAAGTGTTTGTTACACCTAGCTTAAAACAATTATTTATAGTTTTTCAATGTACAACGTAATAGTGTAAAGAAATGTTGGTGAATCAATAAATAAATAAATAAAAAAGAGTATTTTGACTTTTACGTAAAAATTCACATAGTTTTTTAATTCTCTTTAATATTGGAAAGTACATAGCTCTACAGGTCTTGTCAATTCGCCCCCAGCGCACGGAGGTCGAATCAATAGACGCGACCTTAGAAGACAAATGGCTTGAGCAAGTGGACGTGCCTCTATGTGCATGTTATTACTAAGTACTGTTTTGAATGAATGGTAGTGTGGAAACAATTGAATAGTTACGAGGGATACAAACTCTTATGTAGAATACAGCGTGAGGAATAAGATGACGACCTCAGTGACCGAGTAGATTGTACGCCGGTTTCAAGATCGCCATCTCTGAGACACCAACGGTTTTGTAATTAATTAATGTTATCATTTTGTCTTGAGTCATGTATATTTATAAGTTTAGAAAGAAAGATAGCAATTTATTAGTGACACAGACTCAACCTTAATACTAAGCTTAATACCTAAAAAATTGTGACACTAAATTGCGAGCCACTCAGCATGTGTCAGTTGTCGCAGACATCCGAAGCTGGACTTACGTGGTCACCAATTTTTTTTCATTGGGAGTACTACTACGCTGCGCTGTATTAAAACTAATTAACAATTTATTAACCCTATTTATATAGTGATAACTACTAGTATTTATTAACTACCTTTTTAAAAACAGCACTTCAATATGGGATACACTGATACGTACATGGTCGGTACACACGCAGAACTTAAAGTACAAATAATTTGTAATATGACTATTCTATTCTATCCATCACCTAAAACAATAAAATCAGATCCATATGTTAATACCACACGTCTTCGTTGTCGTCTACACACTGTAACCTTTACACAAACGTATCACATGATACATACGACCATGTTCACAGTGCGTTTTACAAAAATTAGGCTCTACATAGAGAATGTATAAGGTCAAATGTTGAACCACAAAGAAGCACAATTTGTTTTGTTATAAGTGGCCATGAATCTTGGTTTTTTAATACGATAACCAGTTATTATGAGTACATGTCAAATGATTTACCTTTATTTCTTTGCTCAAGTTCTTGAGTTAATATTTGGTAATGATATAATCATTTCTTAATTACCATCAATATTTTGGAATGATAGCTTACTATGTTTAATTAAATATTTCAATACAGTGAGTATATTTTTTTTGGATATTATTCTAATTATGAAGTTTGAATTTTATCATAAATCTTTATTATCGTAATGGACTTAGAACTGCACAACGATCCAATAGATTATATTATGTATGTATTTTTACATTTTCATTTCATTTCATTTTTTCATTTCTTTAATTAAAAATAAATGTACTTAAATTTATTTCTTTTTTACTATTACACGGCCATTAAAATCAATTAATTTAATAAAAATATTAGTTTATGAATAAAAAAATGTAACTATTTTGATTTACAAAATAAATTAAATTCATTTAAATTGTAGAAATTATGCACAAGAATGACAAAAAGAAATTATAAATAAATTTTCCGTAAAAGAAAGTTTTGCATCCCTGGTGGGGATCGAACCCACGACCTTTGGATTAGAAGTCCAACGCGCTATCCTCTGCGCCACAGGGACTACGTTTGACGTTGCGAAATAGTCGATCAGTTACTTTGACGCCATCGCTGTATAACATACATAGCTTTAAGGAATTACGTCACGCAATCGAAGACGCAGTAAGGTTAGAACGTAAACAATACATTGTGTGGTGATGATGATTATGCAATAATATGACAAATTGCAATTAATAAATGATATTTTTGGAGATTATTCAGAACATTATGATAATGTCCAAGTTTACTTTTGCGCGAATAGCTATAATGAATAAGTAGGTACCTATTAAAATTGTTTCATAAACAAGGAATTATTAATGGCAATTTCGAAATACTACAGAAATATCGCAGTTGCAGTATTATAATTACGCACTCTCGGCGCGAAGTATAAAAAATATAAATTATAAAATCGGTATAAAAGTAGGTAAGTACTCAAAATGGATGCCTAATATTATTGAACCTGCTTTTTGAAAACCATGAACATTGTAAAGACACATAGATTTTTAAGATAATGTTGTATGTTATTTAGTTATTTATGGCCTTGGTAATTTATTACATTTTATGGGATACGACTGGCCGCAAGGCTCTACATTTTTATACATTCTGTATCATATTTGTACTACAGATACTTAATCCAGCACTTCGTTATTGCACAATTGTATTAGACTAGCTATCGATCGTGTACATTCAAGTACAAAAATATGTATACACATGTACAAAATATGTATACTGATCTTTATTTCCTTCTTATAAGAGTGCATTTACTGTCATTTACACATTTACTGTCGAAAGTGGTTACATATAATAATAATAATATATAATAATCTTTATTGCACAGATAAAACACAGTTACATAATACACTGTTTTACATGTAGGTTAACAATTTGTGCACAACAGAGTTTGAAATTTACATAAATAATCAGGGGTCCCCAAACTAGGCTTTACCTGTATCTTGGGGAAGCCTTATAAGTTTAGTGCATTTATAGAAGAGTAACATTCTTAAACAAGCATTTCTTTACAATGTTTACATTATTTACTTTATAATATTAATAGAAATCATATAATTATACAATTGTGTTTTAGTTTTTTGAGTTAGCTGTACCCGATTATTATAATAAATAACTGTTGCTTCTTTTGGCGTCTGTTCTAATGACCATCTCCAAGCTCAGCCACACTCGCACTCCATTCGCTTTCACATGTGTTGTTCGACTTTATGAAACAGAAAAAGGACATCTTTTATGTCACGTCGACAGTACTTCCAAAACATAGGGTGAGCTAAGTAAGTTTAAGACGCTCCAAATTTTACACAAGTGTGGTTGTGCGTAACTTGAGAACGTAGTTAATAGGCCTTATGTGGTGAAGTTCGTGTATCCGACGCCTAATGTCTTTCGAAGTGTTTTTACATTAGCGAATTTACTACGAATGTTCCTGTAAACTACGAATTTTGTCTATACTGAGAGCATACCTCTTAGGATGCCTTTCCACCACAGCTATAAGAGGCAAATTAGACCAATAAGATTTCTCCGCTTCACGTGACACGCAAAAAAGTGCCATTCCATTGGTCTATTTTCTCTCGCACACCCTTATGAAAAAAATACTACAAATGATATTTTATTTAATTCATATTTAAGTATAAGAGCGTGTCGGGCCACGCTCAGTATAGGGATCCGTAGTATTCCGCAGTTTTTTTTAACTTTCGGAGCGATTATTTCAGAAAATATAAATTTTATCGTAAAATGATGTCAGAAAACCCCTATTCATTTTTGAATAGGTAGCTATCCAACGATACATCACACGTTAGGGTCCAGAGGAAAAAAAATCAGTCCCTACATTACGTGTATGGGCCCTAATTCAATATTTTATTCCACTTTTGATTTGTGCACTTTGCCGGCGTTATTAATATACATATTTATTCAAAATGTCAGCTCTCTAGTGCTAACGGTCACTGAGATTATCCGCGGACGGACAGACAGACAGACAGATAGACATGGCGAAACTATAAGGATTCCTAGTTTACTACGGAACCCTAACAAATAATAATAATAATAAATAAATCTTTATTTAAATCAATAAAATGCATACAAGTAGCATTTTGAGTGTTAGCAACTACATTAGTCAGTGACTGTGTCGCAGTTGCTAGCGCCCACCTCGTACAGAGCGTTTCTTCAATAGTTTACAAAATATAAAGGAATATACATATTATCCACAATTACAATTTCAACAATTAAACTAATTCTGTGTGTGTGTGTGTGTGTGTTTGTGTGTGTGAGTTGTGTACCGTGTACCGTATAATTATATTATTAATAATAAAAGTTTAATAGTAGTTCAACATCATTATTTATACCACTTTATCTTTTCTGCCAATGACCACCAGGAACCTTCGTGTGATCGTGTACTTTATGTTTCTTTCTTTACTTTATGTTCTTTTTGCACACAAGATTGTGTGTGTGTGCGACGTGTGCGACGTGTTGTGTCACCGTACTAACTCAGGTTTTTTGCAAATAATCATATTCTGTTCTATTCTACGTTCTACGAAAAATCTTGAGCATTGAATATTCATAATCTCATAATTTCTCAGCAAAAGTTCGTGAAGCCTCGTAAAGAGAGCAGACTGCTACTCAAAAATTTATTGGTCAATCAACGAAGTTTCAGTTTAAAACTTTTCCACTTGATTTAGGTATAAATATTAAATGTGAAATTTTCACGTAGTAGGTTAGTAGGTTTAACATACAAACATCGAAACTTATACGTTGCCGAAGTAAGAATAGCCTTTTTCCAAAAAGGAAAAAATGTGTTTATCAAAAGTTCCACGACGCAATATAGAACTATTGATAAACACTTTTTTCTAACTCAACAAATTAAGTCTATGTGATATTATTGGCCGAGGTCGAAGAAAAAAAACGGAAGACCGAAGAACAGATGGATGGATTGTATGTATGATGAAATGATGAGTAAGAGAGTGAGTGTTAGTAATAGAAGAGAGTAGAAGAAGAAGACATGTTGCACTGAAACAGAATGGGCTATTTGACTTGTTTTTGAAAACTATCTCACATTGTCTGGTGAAGTATAAGGATTCAAAAGTAATATTTATTTTAAATATTTTTTAGTATTTCATTCAAAAAAACATTTCAAAATACACTGTTTGAATTTCGTGGCCAAAACCAAGCGTTTACCGGCAATATGGCGTCGTGAGACGTTATTAATCAATTTATTACTGTTCCAAAAAAGGTTCAAGTGCGAAAAAAGTGGTTTCAGCTAGCACGTCGAGATCCTTAGAGATATTAAGGATAGTTCAGTTATTTTAATGTGAGTAAACATGTTATTATTAACGCGTAAAATTGTAAGTAATTCTTATGTATTGACGAATGACGTCATTCGTCGTTTAACTTCCGTTTACGATGTCTTCGTATCATCCTCAAAAGACGTGAATTTATTTACGTGATTTTGACATAAATATTCAATATTTTTAATAAATAATCATGGAAATTGCATTAAAAATCCTTAATTTTCCGGGGTGTCAATAAAAACACTATAATTTCGATACTGCCAAATATTGGGAACAGGGCAGGACAAGAAAGATGTAATTACCGAGATTGAAGATAAATCAAAAGAAATATGCAATGGTCCTAGCAAGTGGAAAGAAGTACCTAATCTCTACCTACCCCTATGGGAGAACTTTACTTTTATTTTATTGTATTGTTTTACACTGTATGTCTTACATGAAGCAAACAAACAGCTTTTATGGGAAATGTCTTAATTTTGCCAAATTCAATATCGCATAAAAAAAGGATTTATCTACACTCATGTTATAATGTTTGAATTATGAACTCAGACTTGAACTTCCAATGACTTACTTTTCAACACAGATGATAAAAACGAAAATTTAAAAATAGAAACTGTACAATGACCATTATGCAACAGGTTGGGCTCATTATGCAACACTTATTTTTCTGTGTTGTAAAATTCTCCCATGTAGGGAAGGCAAAGGGAACGAAGCCCATACAGCCAAGTCTTTAGTATATATTTCTTCAGTAGTTTGCATTGAAATGCTAGTGTAATGCATTTCAATGCATCTTGGGAGAGTTTGGCGTCAAACGATCGATGGCAGACACTGTGGTGTTACTTGGATGAGGTGGATTACCACGATAAAAAACTCATCACTTTACACACCACTTGACGTTTATTTCGATAATCCTCCATATTGCACATCATCACAGACACTTATTACACAAAAGTACACTGATTTTACGTAACAATATCCACTCCGAAACAATATTACAATTATCGAAATAAAAATCACGTCCGCCATAGTTGAATGCCGCCAAAAACCCCAACACTTATTTTTCTTAAAAATGCACAAAACTATGGCAAATGTTTTCCAGACAGCCAACAATAAATAAAATAAATAATTTTTTTGTTTAATTTCTTTGAATAATGAGTGTAGATAAAGTTGTAAGTATATGTAACTGCACATAACTCGGTATTAAAACACTCGCAGGATACTTTTAAAAAACTCGCCAAGGCTCGTTTTTTAAAACCACGCTCGTGTTTAAATAACCCATATTATGTGAAAGTTACATAAACTACTACTAAGTTATAGTGACCATTACGGAATAAGTACCCCGATTTTTTTTGGTTCAAAGAGTATGAAACCACAGAGGATATTAAATAACAAGGTGACTCATAACGGTTTTGGTGTAGTAATTAAGGTAGATATACACAGGAGTTTTATGCAATGACAGGAATTTTTGACTTAAAAAGTTAAACCTTTATGATGGATCGAATAATAACCGTTTCATAAAAGATAAATTTTAAGTAAAACATTACTGTAATTGCATAAAAATGCGATAATATTACTTACCTCGGTAATACCTGCAGAGTTTTGACTACCGCGGTAATACCTGCGTTTACCTTAATATCTTTTCAAATAGTAGAACGTTTTTTGGAAGTCATAGAATAAATTAACAAAGCAACACATGTCAATGCAGATAAAATGTAAAGGTTTATTTCAAATCAAAAAAGAATTAGGTACAAAATCTCCATTAGGTTCTTTTTAATAAAAATCAAATCAATAAATATTTTTGCGACATAAGAATTATTTTTATGCGTTTGGTTTTGCTTTTTTATGGTAATATTTTGTATGTTAATATCGCTTTTTTTAATCAACATCTATTATAATAAATTTTTTTTGTGTCCACAAAACATTTTAAATCTGGAATAGTGTTTTATTTTGAATAGATAAATTAGCAACACTTTAAAATAGACACATAGACACTTATCATCACGTTCCATGCGTGAAAATTATCCATTAGTTTTTCTTTTGCTTTGTAAAGTATAGTCATGTTCAAAAATATGTATACAAATTTGACAGGTTATAGTCTATAATTTGCTACTAATAAAAGTCATGAACTGTCAAAAGTGCATACAATTTTTGTTATGCACAGTCATGTGAAGCACAGTCTAAGTATAGCTAGATACATACCAGTATATCTAGCTATACTTATTAGCACAAAGTTTTTTAGCACCGTCCTCCAAATGAATGAAAAGGCGCATTTACAAGAGCCTATTCATTCAATCTCTTCTCAGATTACAATCTGTTCTGGACAAGGTCAGAAGCAGTGCCACATTTAAAAAAAACTTGCTTTTTAAGGGTCTGTTATTTCAACTGCCATAGTTAAGACGTCGTAAATATCCCTCCGTGTCCTGTAGTGCTTTTGAATATAAGAGGGATTTTTTCTTAAAAAATTCCTTTGATGTCTTTTAATGTCGTTACCGGTGTAACGATGGTATCATATTATCAAAACTCACTAAATATCTATCACGATACTAATTTTAATGATTTTACTTACCTTCAATATTTTTTTAAAATGCGCTCAATTTCTGTGCCTTAATGGCTGAGTCGTCTTTTAAATATACAATTATTCCCTTAAAATTCATGAAATTACTTTAATAAGGTTGCGTTATTTGTCAACAACTGCTTAACATAGCTTTGCACGTATTTTATTATTTCCCACAATTTTAATCTCTTGCAAAAATCGAAAAACTTTGACTTAATAAAAATAATTTATTAATAAAATAAAACAATGCATGTGTTCAGTTACACAATTAAACAAAACAAAACAAGCACAATAATAAAAATAAAGAATATATAGGTACATTTTAATGCGGTAGAATCTAGTCTCAATTACTCTGCGAGTTTATTTTCGAAGTTCAAACGCAAATAACAAGTGCGCCAATGTTTTGGTACTTACAAAAAAATCTCCTTCAAAACTCAATCACTGCACAAAAGTTATTAGTTTCCATTACAAATTAACCACAAGACACATAAATCGCACTAGTTTTCGTTGTTTTCACATGATTTTCTCGTAAATAAAATAGTTGTTTATTTGATTATCGCGTTACCATGACAACGGCAACATGGCGGACGTGCGCGCCTATGCTTCGCGCGTTCCGACTGCCGGCTTTGGCGCCAACGCTCGTCTTTCGTCGTAAGCGTTCCTTCCGTATGTTCTAGAGTTGACAGGCTTCAGACACCGCAATCTGTTCCGTCTACTTTTACTTGCGCCGGAATTTTAAGAAACATAAACTTTAATGTGTTAGAAATTTAAAGTATTTTATAGTGTAAAATTTTTTGTCTTTGTTGCTTATGTGTAAACCTAAACACGTCCAATTTCATTTAATTTTGATTGCATCTTTGGCCTTGTTTAGATCCTAGATCTATTTTGTCAAGGTTGTGATTAATAAAAACAAAATGGGAATGTATATCCATATTTCTGAAGGGACAACTTAGTTACATTATTATGACGTCCATTTTTTTCCAAGATCAATAGTTTTGGGCAAAGACTGAAAGAGTAAAAGGATTAAAATTAATAGAAGTAAATATAATTTGAAGAAAACAAAACATTGGAGAGAAGAAATGTTGGTCAATGTTGATATTCCGAGTGATACTTCTACCAATAATTATTTATTTTTCTGTTCTCTTCAGAATAGTAGCAGAACACATGCTAACTAATCATAAATTTTAGTAGTACTGGTTACTAGGAAAAATATAAAAATATTTTTATTTTAATTACCTACAAAAATTATTTAAAATTTTAAGACTATAAAATTTGGTTTTAATTCTATATATTATATAATGTCTTCTCAAAACATAAAGTTATGACTATGTACTCATTATACATATACAATATAATAATGTATGTAAGAGCAAATATAACACAATTTAGTCGAAGAAAATGTATGGCATACAATTTGAGAAATGTGGACCGGTTAGCTAGTGTACCTCGACGCATGACACTCGCAACCAAAAACCCGCGCATAATTGGTCCACAGTTTTATGAACATCTGCCAGAAAATATCAAAAATGAACCTAACGACAAAACATTTGTGCGCCGATTGATAAACCTCTTGTTGGAAAAAGAGTTGTATTCGACTAAGGAATTTTTTTCATTGACATTATAAAATTAATTTTTATACATTATTTATTTTCATTTGAATTATTTTATTGTTAGCTGTGACTTTACATCTTTGTAATTGTTGTTTTTATTTCCTTAAATTTTTTTGACATTCAATTTTAAACTCTTAATTAATTTAAATTATTTGTACAATTTGACGATCATTTTTACGTATGACTTAAAAACTGTATTTTATGTTCCAATATTGTGAAAATGAAATAAATAAAATAAAAAAAATAATATAACTTAATAGTACTACAAGCATAGCTTGTTTTTTTTTCATTATGACGGCTTTTTTCTTTCGCTCTCCGACTCTAGCCTCGGTTAGCTCTACGGTCAATCGAGCGTCCAAATTAAATCGAATGCAGTGTTTATGCGCGGGACCATATTTTATTCGAGGTGGCGTTTGCTCCTCAGAACCGGATCGTATTTCGGTCCCGGTGTCTGTGGGTGTCCGTTTGTATGGTGACCACGTATTAAAAAGCTAATGGTAAAACATTGCGTTTTAATTTTTATTAAAAAAACAGAAAAAAATTGGCAGAGTTTTAGTAAAATTATAGTGCTGTCTTTTAGAGGGTAATATGGTGAAAAGTACGACAGGAAAAAAACTGTAATTAATGTATAATGTATTAAAATATTACAGAGAAACTCTATGGCTTAATGGCAACGTTCTGATTTTGGTTCAAAAGATGGATGACCAAAACTCGATATCGAGTTCGTGCATTGAACAGCACGTAGTATCATTGGCCTCGGCAACCGTTTCTATCAACTTATCGATATTACGCCAAAGTGGTGGTGTTATAATTATATCCTACACTTCTCGAAATTAATACCGTTGCCTGACATAAAATAACACTTCTGAATGCCTAATTTTTTTTTATTTAGAGACGCTCGTAACATAATACAAATATCGACATTATTATTATTGCTTAGTCCCATTTTTTCCCCAGAATATTGTTACCGTAACCTTCAAAAGTAACATAGTTGTAAACAATTCAAGACGCAATACATTGACAGGCGGTGCGGGTGAAACCGGGCGTAGCGCTAGTTTAGCTGCGCTGGACCACGCGCCAGGAAACGTTACTTTTTTATAGAATTTAGAGTTTTTTCACTATAACTTGTTTTCGAAGGTCTTGGCATTGGAATAAAAATAATTGATTGTCGTCCATGAGTTATGATGGTACCTGTATTAGATTGAGAAGGAGTGACAATGGAAATACAGATATTTATTCTATCTAGATATTTCTTAAGTTCTAAAAAATACTGCGATCACGAGATATCAACATATTTTTGGAGAAGATACATCACACATGCATTGATTCATCACGCCTGATGCTAACACCTATAACGTCATCAGGGGTTGTTCCTAAAGGTCCACAGAAATACTTTTTTTGTTTTTAATGAAGTGGACCCGTCGAAAATCAAAGTTGAAACAAACTTTTAAAAAAAAATTAGACCTGTGGACCTATGGAATAACCCGTCTTCTTCTTTTTCTTGCCCTTTTCCCACTCTAGGTGGGGTGGGCACAACATGTCTTCTTCTTCCATTCTCCTCTGTCACTCGTCAACTTCTTTTATTCTCATATCATTCTGCACGCATACAATCCATTGCCTCTTAGGTCTTCCTCTCACTCTAGGTCCGTCCACATCCATGCTCAGCATCCTTCTTGTACTGTGACATTAATTACAGTCATGTCCATATTGTTCATAACACGCTAACCTATTGCTCCTAATCTTTTCTGTCATTAATGTCTAAAGGTTACTATACTCGTACAGTTAATGATTACTTAGAAGACAAAAATGCGTGGCAATATTTTCCATTGTTTTCCTATTGTAATGTAGATAGTATTTTTTAGATTATAATTTAGACTATCACCGTACATGTTTGTAATGAAAAATGTGGTAAACTGCAGAATATTACTCAAATTCTTTTTTTTTTTTTTTTGTAAATTTCTCCCGTAGGGAAGGCAAAGGGAACGAAGCCCATACAGCCTTGTCTGCAATATATATCGATGGGTGCCTGGAACACTACAGCAATCGACAAAACACAATTGTTCAGAAAAAAAGATTTAATGAAAATCTTGAATATTTACTAAACTACGAGTCGTACCAAAACGGTATGGGTATCAAACGATGGGTTATTTTTTCCTGAAGTGACATTTAATGTTCATTAGCATGTAAAGCTCCGAAAATACCTAAAAAAGGGTAAAAAAACATATTGCCACTTCGTCCATCAAAAGGCGTTTACGTTAAGAGTCCTTTGTGGTTTTATTCCAGTAAAAAGTGCGAAAAAATCGAACAGCAATAATCTATTGCAACGTTATGTATCGATCTAAAGGATGTATGGCGAATACAGTAATAGCGTTTTGCGGTGATATTACAATGAATTGATGATTGACTTGGAAAATGTACTTGTCAATACTGTGTAAGTACGTTGCATGATTATAGTTATCTATTTAAGAATGGGTGTGTACCCATTCTTAGAGTTTTATATTTAATATAATAAAGATAAAGAAATAAAGATTTTCTTTCTTTCTTTCTTTCTTTCTAAATATCTCTTTAATGTATTGGAATTCATTTGTAAATAATCATAACAATATTTTATTATACCCATGTCCCATATATAATAGGTATTGTTTGATAGGTGTATTTAAAATTTTATGTACATTATTCACACGCGTATGTCGGGGGGCACGGGAGTGCCCCCGCCAGGTCGAGCGCGAAGCAAACACTGCCGTACCATCCTTTACTGGAACCATTACGCCACATTTTCAGGCCCCTATTTGAGAACCTCTGGATAAGACCAGAACGCAGAAATTTTTGTCATCCAGTAAGCTGTACTGCGATTTCTTTATAATTATAGTTAATGTTGTGTGACTTGGCCGTTGAAGGGTACACAAGGGTACAAAACCAAGTGCTCCATGACACCATTGCACCAATCTGTCGCCAGAACCGCTACCCATTGACGATGGAAAATTGCCACTTGGAAAACGTTGATTCAATTACCAGTCAATTGTAGGCTTGACAAAGCCCCTAACGTATAAAGAATGTTCAACGGCAAAGTCACACAACATTAACTATAATAATAAAGAAATCGCAGTAAGGAACCTTAGACTTGGCATGACTGACAAGCAGCTCCATCGAGACTAGGCTAGTTTTTTACAGAATGTTTTTCGTGGAATTTCACTTCTTTTTGTAGAAACGTGAGCATATTGTTTTTTCGATTGATTTTTTTATGTACCAATAGTACATACATGCATGCATACATATAATCAAGCCTGCTTTTCCCGAAGGGCTAGGCAAAGTCCAAGGAGCACTGTGTTGCTTGAGACCACATTTAGCCATACAAAAATTGGGCTTGGTCGGATGAAAAATCGTGAAAGAGTAGTAACAAGTGGCTAGCTCATCGCCTACACAATCACAGACTCAGTATACCCAAGACATGCTAGGCAAGAAAAACAGTTGGTATTTTCTTTGTGTCCCAGACCAACAAGGGACCAATAGTAGAAGGGAGTATTACCATATCTCTAATACAGCTGAGACGAGCTGAGTGTTCTTTATCAGATATCTTCAGACCTTCGATTTTTGGCATCAAATGAAGCGGCCCACCAAGTTGAATATTTTTTTAAAGGCGGTATGCGGTAGGCGGTATAGGTCGATCTCTAATAGTTTGGTTGGGCTCTTGTGTTTTCTAATCAGGGTCACCAGGTACTCTAGATCTTCGATTATCCCAGTTTTTATAGTTTTCCCTTTATGTGGCCATTAAACCCTAACTCTGTACCAAATTTCAGTGAGTTAATGGGAAGTACTAGTTCTATTTTGATGATCTTGAGTGAGTGAGTGTCGTAAATGCGAAACTTTGCTTTCGCTTAGCTTCGGAACTTAATGACCTACAGACTTCAAATATTGGATTTTAAGTATGTGATTATAGCTTATTGGATGACGAAAATTTCTGCGTTCTGGTCTTATCCAGAGGTTCACAAATAGGGGCCTGAAAATGTGGCGAAATGGTTCCAGTAAAGGATGGTACGGCAGTGTTTTCTTCGCGCTCGACCTGGCGGGGGCACTCCCGTGCCCCCCGATCACAATATAAGCATTTAGAAAAAAAAACATTATTCAAAAGGAAGTGGTGTGCCTTCCTGGGAAAGATGTCCTGCAACTACATCCTCGTCAGCTTCGCAACCAAAGCTTCATAAAAACCATGGTAGTGGCGTGGAATGTCACGAGTTTTACAAAGACTTAACAAGTCTGAGTGCAAGGCTTTAGGCATAGGAAATGGTTGACTGTAAGCTCTTTGCAGCTCGGAATAGATTGGAATTTCAACAGTAGGAGTATCTGCAGCACGGAAAATTTGTGCACCTCGTGTACGTCTACTTCGTGCGCGTCCACCTCGTACTCGGGCGCCGCGAGACGGAAATCGGAAATCTGGTAGATCACGAGTGTGTAACTCGATATAATCATCTTCGTAACTGTACTTCAATATACCCTCGTGAGTATGACTCGCGACCACTTCAACAACATTGGACCACAATATTTTATTTCCCTCTAAGTCATGCATCCAATTTTTTTGTTTGATATTTTTATAGTAATATACAGTAACATACATTGCTTTCGTAAAAGTTTTTAGTATATTGCCGTAATGAATATTACCATTGAATTTCATTACATTTATTTCGGGGGACAGAACCGCAATGGCCTATACTTGTAGAATGTCGAATTTTTTTTTAATCATTTCACATAGCACTGTTATTCCGGTAAATAAAATTCAATTAATGAACGGGGAATAACGAGTCTATCCCCATAGTCATTATGCTAAATCAGCCAGTATTTACATTAAATGTATGAAAAAAATTCACAAGGTGTAATAGAATCTGAAGATTACGAAAATGGCTTAATCGGAAAACCGCTGCAACCGCTGTAGTGTTCCAGGGACCCATCGATATATCTTCAGTAGTTTGCATTGAAATGCTAGTGTAATGCATTTCAATGCATCTTGGGAGAGTTTGGCTTCAAACGATCGATGGCAGACACTGTGGTGCTACTTGGATGAGGTGGATTACCACGATAAAAAACTCATCACTTTTCACACCACTTGACGTTTATTTCGATAATCCTCCATATTGCACATCATCACAGACACTTATTACACAAAACTACACTGATTTTACGTAACAATATCCACTTCGTACAATATTACAATCATCGAAATAAAAATCACGTCCGCCATAGTTGAATGCCGCCAAAAAACCCCCTTCTTTTTTTATTTTTAAACGTCAATGACGTTGTAGTTTATGACATTTTTTAAATGTTGCTATGTAAAGGGAGGGTAGAAACTTGCTGAGTTTCTTGCCCGTTCTTCTCAGAACAAGGCCTCCTGGTAGTTTTGTGAACGGATGGCGTAGTTTTTCTTTTTAACGAAATATTGTAAAATGTTTCTGACATTCATAAGCATGCGCTAAGATGCATCTAAACTGAATAAATACTTTTGTTTTTGAAAAAAAAAATTGATTTTGTCACTGGCGCTACATTCAAACATCTCTAATATAATCTGTGCTTGTGGCTCCGTACGTCCATCGTAACATTCGCATCTTTGGGAATAACTATCAATTTCCACCTATCCCATTGAGACAGAATATATCATCAAGACTCTTTGTAGGGGTAAGGATGAGGTTACAACTTAACAGCAACATGGAGAATCAGTGAAATAATCGTCAAGCGGTGTGAAAAACGATGGGATTTTTATCGTGGTAATCCACCTCATCGAAGTAACACCACAGTGTCTACCATCGATCGTTTGACGCCAAACTCTTCCAAGATGCATTGAAATGCATTACACTAGCATTTTAATGCAAACTACTGAAGAAAAGTATTCTACTGTTAACGTGTGGCTTAAAAGGTCCTGCAGCCAGAGCCGTAAAACTGAATAAACAAAAAAAAATAACGTGTTATTCCTAGTGGAATATAACTGAATCCATAGTACGTCATGATACAAGTGTGCTATGGTATGTTACACAGATATACATTTACATAGATAACACAAGTATGGCGATTTGTATTGAAAATTAGAAACCAAGCGTGTCAACTTTTTACGTCTCCTGTGACGACATAGCCGTAATTTTGAACCGGAGGATCCAAGCTGATTGTAAGATACCGATGCCGCCGATACTCCTCCGCCAATTATCACACAACAAGGCCTTTTTTAAAAAAAATCCAGCCATTTGGTACTTAGGAGCGGTCAACTCCGACGATGTCTTGGTGTTTCCGGACACGCGTGGTTGCATTTGCGTCATCTATTTAAATGTTTATCTGTGGTATGTTATTAACAGCGTGAACCATAGACGAGTGCGATAGCAAACCAAGCAGCAGGGGGCTCGTCTACTAAGCTGTTAACATAACGCTTTCTTTTGATTGTTATTAGGCAACGCGTGAGTTAGCTAGCGTCTATAGGCTTCGGAACTGCTTATCATCAGGAGCGCCATATCATTGATAGCCAGCATTGTTAAATGAGTCTTACCCACGGTTGTAAGAGGCCTTCCCCATGGAGAAACACATGAGGAGTATGTGCCGTAACACCACCACGCTGGCCCAATGCGGGTTGGTGGGTAGAAATGGTCAAAAATGCGACCGGGACCAACGGCTTAACATGCCTTCCGAAGCACGGAAGAGCTCGAGATCACAAAGTCTTGGTCACCCATCCACGGCCTGACCATGGCGAAGGTAGCTTTGTTTTCGATCGAAGCCAAAGCGCACTGACCGCTGCGCCACCGAGCTCCTCACTTATATTTACGAATACTTTATTTATAAAACAAGTAGAGGTCGAATGTCTGTACATAGAAAAAAATGCTTAAAACCAAGCCGGGATGTAAAAAGAGGAAAATAGGAAAAAATATTTTTTATGTCTATGTCTGTTTGTGCGGGCTAATCTCCGAAATGGCTGGACCGATTTCAGTGAAATTTTGCATGGTGATACCTTACATACCTGGTCAATATCTTAGATACTTTTTATTCCAAAAATTAAAGGGTTCCCGTGGGATAGTTAAAAAACCATAGTAACCGCGGACGAAGTCGCGGCAACAGCTAGTACTAAATAAATAATAAAAATCGTACAGCACAAGCTGACCATGTTGGTTGATGGCAGGGTTTCTAAGTGCGCCTAGCTAGCACCACCTTAACTAAGGCAGTCGCGATAATAATAGCAATGTTATAAACTTTGTTGTGTTCTAGCAATTAGAGGCAAGATAGTTCCTCAATGGAGCATTACAGCTTCAGCTTTATCGTCACATACAATCAGGTGAGATGAAGGCCAAAAATTTATAAAAAAAGTGTTTTTTAATGTGTTATAAAAAAAAATCACTCTGATAGCTATAAAATTACCCATTAAAGTTTGCACTTAAACTGATAGTATACTTGTAGCAGTCCTTGTCATTTTTATCTCACTTTTACGCTGCATGACTTTTAACCTTATCGCTACGAAGATTAGGAACAAGTTGCAATTTAATGCTAAGCCGGTTATTATTATTATTATCGACGTCATCTGATACGTCATCTGTTACTTGACGTCACACATGCAGCGGGACGCCGATACTCCACCACCAATGCATGTATATGCACGCGTTTTTATTAGGTATGCGTATAGCGGCGACAGGCTCACCACCTGTCGCGCAGAGCACATGTGCAGTCACTGCTTGGTGAAGCGCGAACTATGGCAGTGGGTTTCTTTTGCGGTGGTTTTGTCTCGATAATCTCTATAGGATTTTTTACAGTTCCGTAGGTACCCATAGGGTACCATATTAATCATTTTGTTTAAATCATAATAACCCATAATATACCACTTATCTTAACACCATAAATACTTGAGATTTCAAGACTTAAAATTAAGGAACCCCAAAATTAAATAACATTACGATCAAACCATAAATCACCGTCAAAAAATATCTAAAATAATTTTATTGTCTCATAATTCCACTGTTCCATACTTATGGACGTCAAGAAAACATAAATTCTTTAAAAACAAAATTTTTATACGCATGTGACTGAAATTGGAACTAGAAATTTTGAATAAAATAGTTGCGCTACATCCATAGACACTAGCGCCACAGCGACGGTAAATGTAACTTGGTAAGCCATGAGGAATGGTTTTACGACCTACACGTTGCTACGTTTTTATTTTAACAAAACAAGAGTGTTATTTAATATCCGACCTTCAGTTGCGTGTGTCCATTCATACTGTCGCATGGTTGTAATTAATTATTTAAGGTCTATTCAGAAAGTTTAGTGGCAACAGAGCGGCAATTGAGATTATGAAGAATTATTATGATTTCTAAAGGGCTTATATAACTAGAGCTTTGTCGCGACTTTATCTCCGTGGGAGTTATAGACACGTACCTTTAAGTTTAGATAGACACTTTTAAGTTTAACCTAAAAAAAATATTCCTACTCCTGTAGACAAAATGAGCGCTAAATAAAAGAACATACATTACTTAAATACATAAAATCACGCCTGTAATCCCCGTAGGGGTAGACAAAGTCCAAGGAGTGTTCCTTAAGACCACATTTAGCCATGCGAAAATTGGGTTTGGTCAGATGAAAAATCGTGAAAGTGTAGTAACAAGTGGCTAGCTCATCGCGTACACAATCACAGACGCCTTTGACGACATGCTAGGCATGAAAAGCAGTTGGTACATTCTTTTTGTGTCCCGGACCAGCACGGGACTCGTGAACATCGTGTGCTCATTAGGCGTCTTGTCCAAGTACTATCGAAATAATAGATTGTCATTTTTCCATAGCGTTTAATTTAAAGCTAAATCTACCTGTGTTCAGGTTTTAATGCAATAAGCATTACTTGTAATATGGTCAAAGTGTATAATACCATAATAATATTAGGTCCTTACCTATGAAATTGGTGTTTTGTATGGAGATTTTGGGGAATTCTGCATTTTCCGTACTAACATTTTATCAGTTTTCTTCACAACGACAAATCCAGAGATAATAATATTTGGTATGTATCATTAGACAAGCTTTAGTACTATTAGTAATATCACACTGCATAAAAATTATTTATCGTTTTTAAGTGAATGCAAATAAAATGATGTATTCGGGAGGCCCTTAAAAAGAGTTGTCTCCGTGTCCAATTTTAACACAATTAAACTTACAACAAATTATCAAAACAAATCAAAAGAGCTCAAAAATATAGTCTATTTTTAGACGAGGTAATTATTTTTTAGGAATACTCGAATCAAAATAGTTACAGACAAAATACTAAGACAGAATAAAAACACCAATTTCATAGGTAAGGACCCAATATATCAGGACAAATTACTGTAAGAAAGTAACATTGTCGATCGTAAAAACTTTAGAATTCTAATGAACGGCTGGTCAAATTACGCCGTTGTTTAATGAAAGTCATTATTTTTTTAATGAAAAAAATTATTGTCTTTCCCCACGATCGTCTTTCCTTTTGCCTACATAATAAAGCAAGGTTATTAAGTGTACTTAACATGATATATTTTTTAATTACTTCACTTTATATTAATTGTGTTAATTTTATCCGGTATAGCATAATATATTATACATTATGCTGTGCGCCGCATTACTAAGAGTAATACAAATTTTAAACTCTTTATTGCACAGAAACAAAAATATATAACATAAAAAGCAATAGTATACAATAGAGATTATTTCTAATAGTACTTATATCTAATAGGGATGTCTTCCGGTCAACCCGACACAGGTGTTTGAGATCTCGTGTTGCGAGAGAACAGAAATATATGCAAAGAAATATATAAAAAGAGACTATAAGAATGATCATCCCATTTCAAAACAAAGAAAATGATATATATTATAATAATATAATATTAATGCAATAAACTCAATAAAATACAAATAATATAAAAATAAATACATAATTTATGCCTGAACTGAGAAATTAATACAGATGAGAACAAAAAAAATGGCAAAATGTGGTCTTAAGGAACACAGTGCTCCTTGGACTCTGCCGATCCCTTCGGGGATTACAGGCGTGATTGTATGTATGTGTGTATGTGAGAACAAAAAGTCGGTAATATAAAATGATAAAATAAACACTTAGGCCCACTTGCAGGAAAATTATATCGCAATTTAAAATTCGGTTTTGTCATTTTTGAAACTTGCTATGACTCTTTTGTCAAAAATTTACAAAATGGAGAGTTAAACTAGGATTACATTTCCTGCAAGACGCCCGTTATGCTTAATTTTAATTAATCTTCTCTTTCCCTCGACTCTTGTTCTGATATTAACTGACTGAAGAAGTCCAATACTTTAGTGGTATAAAAAATTCAATACTGTAATATTTTATATGAGTATTTTTTTATCTGTTATTCTTAAAAAGCAAATAGTAAATAATGGTAAAAATCTACTACTGAATAATTTTCCAAAAACTTCTTGTTTATAACAAAACAATATTAAGGATACATTATTAGTGGAGTTGTTAAAACATTATTTGACGTAATCAAAAATCTCGAAATAAAACATCAATATCTTCATTAGAATCTCTTAAATAACCAAATATAAGCGTGGTTTCTCAAGGAAAATTATATGGTCACGAATTTCGGATGAATGAGTGAGAAACATGATGAATACGCGGAGTTAGAAAAGGAGAGAGGACGTATTACTCGACATATGTAAGTTTGTTCCCACGAGGTACTTATGATCATTATAACATTATAGTCCGTCTGTATGAGTTAGTTTTTATTTGAACTCCAGTGAGTATAGTATTTTAGACCACCAGTACGCAAGATTTTTCTGACCTAGAACAAAAACTCGATTAAAGCTTGCTACAAAATCGTGCATAGAATTGACTCTATATAAATCTTATTAATACACAGTTTTCACTGAAGTATAACATTCGTCGCAGTTAATTAAATAAACATATTCCATTAAAATAAATGACTTTGCCAAAATAAGTTATTTGCTCGACACATTATCGTGGAAAGTAAATAATACTGCAATCAGACTCGTAGCATTAGTGTGGTGTAACTCTTATTAGCTACTCTTCAACATTATTTGCTTTTTGAATATTCAAAATTTAATGTTCTCTGTTCAATTGTTTGTCAAAAATTTTAGTAGTTATAATTATAATATTCCAATCGTAGCATTAGTGTTGTGGAACTCTTATAACCTTCAAATATATTATTCGAGTATTTTCAGTAAGGGAGAGCGTATTTTGGCAACGTATTAGCATCACAGAAGTCTATGGGCGCCGGCGATCACAATAGTTGCGGCCTGTATGCCCCATTTTCTTAATTAATTATCATTATATTAAAAAAGTCATCAGCCTTTATACGTTCCACTGCTAGGACAGGCTTTCCTCATGGAGAAACACATGAGGAGTATGGGCCGTAACACCACCACGCTGGCCCAATGCGGGTTGCTGGATAGAAACGGTCTCAAATGCGACCGGGACCAACGGCTTAACGTGCCTTCCGAAGCATATTAATAAAAATCATGTAATTTCCTTTTCAATTAGATACAAGTAAAAGTTTTTAATCTTAAAGTGAGGTTAATATTTATTGCCAATTAAAAGATGAATAAACCACTTTAAGCTATTGACAAAGCGGAACGGCTGAAAGTGCTGCGACCCACAAAGCTCGTGATCGTAAATATCGATATTATACCTCGACAGTAATAGCATCACTAATTAACTTAACTTCCAATTTACTGTAGATGGAATAACTGGAAACTGATACGGGTATAGATCACAAAAGAAGGTCAATTTATATTTTTTCTTATTAAAGTTTAGTAGGTTTTGGAGGCAACAAATTGTAGTCTATTTTCTTAGTTTCAATAGTTTCCTAATAGCTTTAGCTTCCGATTAAAAGGCGAAGAAAAAGAACATAATATATTAAGTTTCAGTTTTTACAGTTGTAAAACGGTGCGTGGGCCCTAAAATGTAAATGTATGTGAAAACCTAAAATTTGGTGAAAACTGCAAATAGGTCAATTCGTAATTTTGCGCGCTTTTTCGTATGCTTTCACAATAACGTTTAAAACCTACATCCAAAAATCGCATGAGCAGTACGGTTTATAACACCACCACGCTTGGGCGGAGGGTTATAACAAGGGTTGCTATCGCCGGGTACAACGACTTAAGGGCTTCCCAAAGAACGTAGGAAAGCCACCCAACCAGCATCTAACCATAACAAAGGTTGTGACGTGGTGGACCGGTGATAGAATAAAGGTGCAGGTCGTCATTTATCTATATATATTTCAAAACTGAAGACATAAATAGTGCCTTGACAAAGTTATTTAGGTACTTTAAAAACTGCTCAAATATCATCAGCTTTACCACGATAGTTTTACTAGTTATAAATGTAGTATATTAATTATAATATTGGGTCCTTACCTATGAAATTGGTGTTTTTATTCTGTCTTAGTATTTTGTCTGTAACTATTAAGATTCAGAGTATTCCTAAAAAATAATTAACTCGTCTAAAAGTAGACTATATTTTTGAGCTCTTTTGATTTGTTTTGATAATTTGTTGTAAGTTTAATTGTGTTAAATTGGACACGGAGACAACTCTTTTCAAGTGCCTCCCGAATACATCATTTTATTTGCATTCACTTAAAAACGATAAATAATTTTTATGAGCTGTGATATTACACATATTACTAAAGCTTGTCTAATGATACATGCCAAATATTATTATCTCTGGATTTGTCGTTGTGAAGAAAACTGATAAAATGTTGGTATGGAAAATGCAGAATTCCCCAAAATCTCCATACAAAACACCAATTTCATAGGTAAGGACCTAATAATATTTATAAGGATTGAAAGTTGGAGACAAAAACAGATGGTAAGTTTGAAAAAAAAAGAAACAATAAGGGAAATGGCCAGAGAAGAGCGCAATAACAGCAAAGAGTCGCTAATACTGATATAGCGCTACAAGGGAGCGTAGTCTTCAACATCGAAACAAAATTTGTAGCACTTTTTTTGTAACGTAATAACTACAATGTACATTCTTGATGTAATGTTGATTACTGCAATCTGAAATCTCACGGTAATTTCAATAAGAGTGATGAAACAGTTTTTATTGCTTGTGAAATCGTATATGAAGCAAAGTCAAAATTTCCCTCGTCCAAATGTGAACATTACACGATAGATTTACTCCTAAAACCCGTGGAACATTACAAATTGTTTACTATAATCAAATCTGTCACACTAACATTGTTTTTAAAAGATTTTATTTTAAAAGGATGCTTGTGTGCCAGTGGATAGAGGCGAATTTCGCTTGTCACAACCTTAGACGGTTTGGGTAACATTGTTTAGATTGAAGCAATTTATAGGATAGATAGGAATTAAGAACATAGAAAAATTCAGAGAAGTAATTTACACTTATACTTAATAATTTTGCCAAAATTTTTTATTCTCTCAGATGCAAGGTACGATTTTTGAAAACAACAATATAGTAGAATCTTAATCTCTTGGCTTTTTTATATACGTAATACTATCACTAATATATAAAAGTAATCAAATAATAAAAATATTTGTTATTTCTTTTATAAGTAGCAAGAGTCTTAACTTGAATTGCTCTCTGAGGTTCTGGGTTTCTGCCACAGTTGGGAGAGACGAGAAATCATAAGAGGAACAATCACGTAACAATCACTAAAATAATTAATAACAACAATACTTGACACAAATATCACAACTCATTATATTTCAAAAGTGATTTTTTTTTTAATTTAAAATAAGTGTATTAAAAATATACCATTTTAATATTTGAGATTATTTTTACCAGAAATTTAGATAAGCACTTCGAGTATGAAAAAAATAACTTTATGGTTAAAGTTTCATTTATCATGTAACACAAAATCAATTGATTATCCAATCTGTTCCATTAAATTCTTTGCCTCATAGTGTGTGTTCTCTAGGTAATTTAATCCACACAATCCTCTGATCTCTGAGCTATTAGAGAAATTACAGCAGCCGTTGTTTCTAGTTCCTTGGAATGTCAGGAATCGAGATGTGATTTATGAAAGGGTGCGTTCTCCGCTTTGTGCGCGGGCGCCGCGTAATTAAAATAATGACCCATGTAAAACAAAAAGTTTAGGGGTAATAGTTTCTTACAATTGAACTTATTACTGGATAAAAAGGAAATGGTTTTTAATTCGCTCAGCACGCAACGAAGCGAGTAATGAAGCAGGTGGCTTTAGGAAACATTATCATCTTTTGACGGCAGCGCAGTGTAAATATATTCTTGTGATAATCAAGGCGTTTTTTAATCAAAATTTTCAAATAAAAGTTTAATTCAATTTAGTTATGTTTTAAGGTAAATATTGGGTCCTTACCTATGAAATTGGTGTTTTTATTCTGTCTCAGAAATTTGTCCGTAACTATTAAGTTTCAGAACATTCTTATAAAATAATTGCCTCTTCTAAAAATAGACCATATATCTCGCTCGTATTATTTAATTTGATAATTTTTTGTAAGTTTAATTGTGTTAAAATTAGACACAAGGACGATTATTTTTAACTGCCTCCCGAATACATCATTTGATTTGCATTAACATAAAAACGATGAATAATTTTTATCAAGCGTGTTCACACACATATTGCTAAAGCTTGTCTAATGATACATGCCAACTATTATTATCTCTGGATTTGTCATTGTGAAGAAAACTGATAAAATGTTAGTATGTAAAATGCAGACATCCCCAAAATCTCCATACAAAACACAAATTTCATAGGTAAGGACCTAATATAAATTAATTTTAATTGGATTTCACTCTTCTTATATCAACAAATCTAGCAGTTTCAAATTCACTAGCAATTGCTTTTCGGCCGGCTTAATTTCAATAAGCTTCCAAAAATGAAATACTTTTTATAAAAGTAATAATTCATACACAGTTTGCCAATAAAATTCCATCATTGTGCATCGTTCAAAGATGAACAATGAACAGTGAACAATGATTCAAATAAACATGAATAATGAGCAGCTTATTGAAACAACTTTGATTTTTACCATTTTAGAAGACCATAAACCTCCTGAGTAGAACCTTTCCCACGGCGGCGTGTGTTATGTCGGCGCGTTGATTATCATCTATTGCCTGTGGAGTGCACGTGGAGCCACGAAACGTGAGCTGTTGATCTGACGATGTGTAAGATTAAGGCCCGCTTTTCAATCCTCAGATAAAACTATCTGTCATTCAAATGTTAGCTCTGTCCCTTTTCTTTTTATGACTTTAGAAAGTGACAGTGATAGTGTGGCAGGCAATAAAAGATATATTTAAAGAAATAATAGGATCGTAACACAAGCAATGTTTATTTTCACACACTTGCATTAACAAGTCAAAACATATTCAAATTAAATCAATAGAATTTTCGTCTTGTAGCGACCACGATTGTGGCAGGCGATAAAAGATATATTAAAAGAAATAATAGGATCGTAACACAAGCAATGTTTATTTTCACACACTGACATTGACAAGTCAAAAAATATTCAAATTAAATCAATAGAATTTTCGTCTTGTAGCGACCACGAAGGTCCGCTACTACTACGCTATAGTTTTAAATGGCGGATAATTTTATCTGAGGATTGAAAAATCGGGCCTAAGATAAAAAGTAGGATACTCTTATTGTTAAAATAAGCACTGACTAAGCGCTTTGTGAGCTAATCTGTAGCCGTACGATTATTAGGTATTTCTTCTGTGTTTTATGAAGAAAATACAGATGGTCCAAATATTCATCAGGTCTGATAATGGAATCCAGGAGAAATCAAGAGAACTCCTCAAATTATATAGGCACATTTGAAGTGATTTGGGTATTTTTTATAGTGTCCCGTATATTCGCATTTTTTTCTTCCCCATATCATTTTACATTATTCATCTTTATTCAGAGTATTTCAGATTATTATTACAGTTTTAATAGATGTTATAATTTCGTGAATGAGAGTGGAATGGGCAATCAATAGATGTTTGGTAAACTGTATGTAGAACACTACGTGGTTTGTACCTAATTACTAAGATTTCCTACCAAAAGAGTATTTGCTCCAAAGTTTTTCATCAAAAAATAAATTATGTTGTTTATTAAATTTCCAAAAATTATTGCTAATTTTCAAATTAAAACAAGTGAAAATCTGACAACCACATCTTCTCGTTTCTCTCTTCTGAGTGAGCGTGTCATACTGTCGTGATTCGAGTAAGCACATAATTTTTCATGTTTAATTACCGACGAGCGCGGATTATGGCCGTTAAGCCTTTTATGATGGCTTGCTCTTATTATGTTACAGTTAACGAGTCTGCTAAGTATTCCTTGAATTTAATGAATACCTTCCAACAATATAATTATTTGTGTAAACTTGCCAACGATAAGGTGAGATAGTTATCTATATTTAAATTTTTTGCCTGTGACTTAAAATGCGTTTTTGGAATAAAGATTAGGTAAATGGAGCCCGTATTTTAAATTATATGCAATTTATGCAATTCTTTGCATTATTTTGCGTGTTGCGAAACAGACCGAAACTTCTCTGACTGCTCTTGTTGGTTAAAATATTAAAAAACTATTTTAAATCTAATAAAGAGCTCCGAATTTTCATATTCAAGTTACAAACTTGAATACTATGACAATTCGGAGCCATATCGGAGAGTAGCGCCATCTTTGAAAGATTACTCACACTATCTGCGTAGCAAATGCTACATTTCATCGTAGCAACCTGCTACGGGTTCTGCTACGATTGCTTTGGCTTTATGAAGTATATAGTAACGCCAATAGAGGGCAGTGAAAACAATTTTAAGGCAAATCATGTTATTCTCTATGGCCCTAGTTATCTCTTCAATTGGGTTTTTCACTGACTACCATCAGGTGATGTTAAATCAGTTATTGTGCTTTTTGTTGAAAAAAAAACAACGATTAACAAAAGTTATAAATCGTATAGGTATCCAGGCAAATCGCCTTTTTTAAAAATGTTTATATCATTTTAACTTTTATGTGCATACAATACACATTATTATAGCGAGCTTGACAACTATTGTTATTCTCTACCAGTCAGCAATTATTATTAAGCATTTAAGTCCCAAAACAATTTTTTTTATTTGTGTGCGAATCTATGATTCAAAAATGCATTATTAATTTTAGGCAAATGGCGAATATATTGTATAGTACCTACCCACTAATCATTTTAAAGTAATTTTGCTTGCTTAATGGATTTAAAAGCAATGTAACTAACTAGAAAAACAAAAACTGTACAGAGTCACCGATAAAACAAAATATTACAGAAAAAATATACATTCCTAATAGACGAAGTGATACATACTAAATCTTTTCGTAAAAATAGCCATTGACAGATTTTTAAATATTCACTGTACTGTGGCACATAAATATATAATCACAAACCAAATATGCAAACAAAAATTTTGTTTCAAAATCAAACCCCCTTTGGACAAAAATTGGCGTTTTCCACGTCCAGTAAAAAAATATAGCGGCTCATTGATTCGAAAACAAGGGTAAATCTGGTATGACCACATTGAAGAGCATTTACCACTTAGTTATTGTGCTATTAAAAATGGTCGTGTCATGTTCTGATCATTAAACAAACTTGTACGTTAAACTATTATTAAATAGTAATGCAATCGGGTTTTTGTCAGTCAAATAATGAATAGATTGCACTCTTATACCCATTGCTTTAAAGGTTGTGTCGCAAAGAGTATGCGATAGATCATTAGACAGAATTCATTAGTTAGTACATACAATAATTCACGATATACACTAGCTCATTCAAGACTGAAAAAAAACATGATATACATACAAATATTTGTTCCCGCTGCGAATCAAACCCAGAACTTCTCGAGAATGCGACGACGCGCGCCTTGAGACTGGCTTATAAACCACTTGGTGAAAAATAATTATTTAATTTATTATTTTAGTAGTTGAGTCATAGTAATTTTACCACTAGATTTCTGAGCGTCCGGCTGGATAGCACTCCTGACTTAAAAAATATCTCTTGGACTTTGTAGTGTGGAGATCTGTCTATAGATTTCGCCATAGCTCAGAATTTAATATTTAAAACAGGACTTTTCAACACAGCTCTTTTTCTTGATTTTCCTATGCTTAAAATAGTCCAATAGGGTACATAAATTTAATGAATAAAAGGCAAAATGTACAATTTAGTATTCGCATTGCTAATTTGTTATCTATTTGAACCCTTCGCAGCCTACTCTTTTAATATTTGCCAAACGGTTAACTGTTTGGAAGATTAACTATAAACCCTGACATATCAATAACAACCCGCTTTGAAATAAAATGCTCAGTAATCTTTGTTTATTGGCATTACGATAACAATGATGTTATTGAAACTTTTTGCATTAAAAAAAGAGATAATGACAGCGGTCCATAGACTATATTTTAATACGTGACTAAGCATAGAGGGACGGCAATAGAGATTATCTATGGCAACAAAAGAGTGACGTCATTCCTGGTTAGTTTAGATGAGAGCTTATTATTTTTGCTGTGCGTGATTGATGGCCTAGTTCGAACGGTTGAATGTGTAGCAGTTTTTGACGAAAGAGTATATTCATATAGAGTAACCCTTTTGACTCTACTATGACAAAGGGAGTACCTAATGTGTGAACTCCAGAAAAAGTGTAGATAATGAATGAGTTATACGTTAATGCGTGAATTCAAATCTCATTTATCGTCATATAGATACTGAAAAGTTTGAAGGGAACTCCTTTTAAACTATTAAAAGACTTCCATTTATTTTCTTAGTTATTAGAGATAGCCGAGACAGTTTTAAGTTATGGTTAAGAACAAATGTAGACCTGACATTACCATTACAATAGACAGATAGATGAAAAGTGTCCATAAAATAAATGTTTATTACTGTACATAGATATGAACCTGTTACTATTATGTTACAAGAACTACCTCCAAATGACCTGAGTTACTTTCGTAACATGACTGTTACAGAAACTTTTCAGTGTTACGGCCTTGTTAAGATTTTTAAGAAAACATTAAAAAAAAAGGAAGTAAAAACCCCTTACAACGAAGATTTAAGCCGCAAGTAACCATGGAGAAACCCACAAGACTGTTGTTAATGCAGATTAGTTGCAACTGCTTTCTGGCGAAGAAACCAATGCATTCATTTTTTATTTAATAAACAATCGCAGTCCTATGAAGGGCCATTATGCCTCGAGGCAGACCAGTCTATTGTCACTTCTAATACCCCATTATTCGGCATTAGGCTAAATATTTATTTTGTTGCGCTGGCTTACGTTGGGGGCAGTGATTATGAATCGAATTATTTATGCAAGATTCGATATGTAAGCGCTCAGCCACAAAAGCGAAAAGCTACATGTTTCCTGACAATTATAATCTTGGGGTCTTCAAGAGTGAATAGGCAAATGTGCTCCATCCAGATCTCATTTTAGCTTACCATAGGGCGAGATAGGGGTCAAACGTTTGCCTATCTATACATATAATGATAGTCCCATAAAACATTTTCAAACATCAAAAGGCATTTGCCTTAATTCGTTTAGGCAGAAGTACTCGGAAAACAGAATGGAAATGTCTAACGAATAATATCTGTATTACCGAAGAACGCTGCGTTGTTATCTACAGTATGGAAGAGAAATATGTTGGCAAAGGAATTCCCATTAAGCCATTGGGAATACCAATATCTTCCCATGGCGTCACATAGCTTCGCGGTTGAGTTGCTGCATATGTTGTTAGCGCGGTGTAAAAGTTTTCTGAACAAAACAAAATTATTGTAGATTTAATTTAGAAAAGCAAATCTGAATGACGTTTACAACGAAATTTTTTTTACTGTGCCCTCTGCAGGTACCGTTAACTTTGTGGTTTACCAGGCCTCTTAGCATGAACACCGCGCCATGGTTTTTATCACGTTCAACTTTCAAAGTGCTATGGAATTTTACAATTGGGCTTGATAAAAACGTGATAAATATCTATTGGTGTTTTTAATGATACACTCTTTGTAATAGAATAAAAATAAATGAAAAAAGCACTTACCTACATTGCATTGCCTGTGATCTAACCATTACTGGCCAAGTATGGGTAAAAACTCTTCGGATATACTGGGCGTCATGATACTGACGTGTGCATTATAAATATTACAGAATATACGTGCATTATCATTGAACGTTGATATATCATTACTGTGGTTTGAAGTAAAAACTTTATTTTTTATTCCACACTAGCTGTTGCCCGCGCCTTCATCCGCGGTTAATATGGTTTTTTACTATCCTTTAATTTTCCGGAATAAAAAGTATCTAACATGTTGACCAGGGATATAAGGTATCATCATGCAAAATTTCATTGAAATCGGTTCAGCCATTTCGGAGATAAGCCCGTACAAGCAGACATAGAAACAAAAATTAAAAAAAAAATGGTATTTTCCCTCTTTTTACATCCCTCCTGATTTGATTTTGAGCATTTTTTTTCTATGTACAGACAATCGACCTCTACAGTTTTATTATATAGAGCTTTATTTTTATAAACTTTATTTTTTTACATTCAACTAGATACTCCTTTAACAAGATAGATTAAAAATTATGATAAACATTTCGGAAGCGCCAAACAGAGTGAATTGCAGTTTTATTTTACTTTTACTTTCCTTTTACCTTAAGGTCTTAATACTTACTAATTTCTAATCGTCGTTCTCAGCCTACATACTTTACGTATGTAAACACACGAGGAGTATGGGCCGTAACACCACTACCTGTTGCAATATCGGCCGGGACCAAAGGCTTAACGTGCCTTCGAAGCACGCTTGATATCATCAGGTTTTGGTCACCTATCCAAGGCTTGACCATGGCGAAGGAAGCTTAAGCGTACTAATATTTTTTGATATTAGTCACTAATTACTAATATCAAAAAATATTATTTATTTGTGTTGGATCCGTTTTACGATCTTTTCGTTCTTGGTACGAGTATCTACTGAAAAATGATTTTGCCTCTTCAATGCTTAATGATTTGTGACGTGGAGGGAGACAACAAGGAGTAAGTATATCTAAGACTTAGTAAATACGTTCGAAAAGCACCAATTTTAAATATCACGCTGAGTCAAGTTGAGTGCAGTCACTGCTTGGTGAAGCGCGGGCTATGGCAATGGACTACTTTTGCGGTGCTCTTGCCTAGTCTCTGACTAACCCTTAGGAGATAATAGTCGTGATTATATGTATACTCTATCCATTCTGATCTAAGACAAAATGTTAACAAAGAATAAGTGGTTCTCAAATTTTTATTCAATTCTGGGACAAAAATAATATGGGATCTAATTTTTTTTAATAAAATTTAAAAGAAGTAGCCGTACATAATATTCCAACATCTTCATTGAATATAAATATTATTTATTAGTGAAATGAAATAATGTTTTACAAGTATTATGTTTAGTGTATTTAAAAACAGGCTATCATTGCTATCATCCAAAGTCATTTAATATAAGTAGGCTATTTATTATAATATAATTTATTATGCTTATAATAATTTTAAGTAGGTACACGCAACTTGTTTTTCTCTTTGTGCACTTCTCCTGTCGCAGGTGGGTTGGAAGAGATATCTTATAGATATAAGCCCTACCTATTGTAATTTTATTTCTTAATTGTATATTTCTTTCTTTATTGTGTACAATAAATTATTAAATAAATAAATAAAAAATATAAATGGATACATAACAATTTAATTCTAAGTAGATTCAAAGTGTCATGAACATGGCATGATTGTTCATCTTCATTTGGAAGTATTTTAAACGCATAATAAAAGTTTGAGAATACTATTTGTTTTAGGTATTTTTTAATAGCGAAGATTAATTTAGTAATCTAAACTTACGTTAAAAATATAACATTCAAGTAAAAATACCAAAAATTATTGCAGGTGACAAGTTATTTCGTAATTTATATAATTTTAAAAGATTGTAATAATAAAATATTGAATAATCGTATGTTTTTGATAAAACCTTTGGGCAATGAGCAATGACATCTAAAAGAACCCTTTACCCCTTTACCCTTGGTTTGTTTACATTTTGTCTCAGATCAAATGGATACACTATAGTTATGTTTAAATATCACTCTAAAGTAGCTTAACGAAGAATATGGCTACTTAATGAAAGGTAATGTAACATAAACCACTATTTTAATATTAAGGGCGGTTAGGCCTAACAAGTTTAATGTAAGGGGTGTTTCTTGCAGTATAAGCCAAGGGACCTTACTGGTGGTCGAAAGTAATTGATACTAATGGATCTTGTGCCCATGAAGTGGAAAATTTTTAGGTTTGGGAAAGATATATTAACTTGGGGTTATTCTCAATTGCGTGCAGTGTGGTGGTGTCTTAATGTGAATTGAATAGTGTGGAATCGTTTTGAATCTATAATTAAAAACATGCTATAAGTCAAAAATTTTAATGATTTTTCTGGTGATTTATTGGTAGGTTGAAAAATAAAGCTCTAAAGACTTTAAACTTCATAATTAAGTATATTTTTCATGTCGTGAAAAGGTTTGTTTTGCGATAATTAAACCAGTGTTAATTTGAAGAAAACAGCAAAATCGCTATTTGTAGTGAGTTTTCTTAGGCGATAATTTTACCAAGACCTTTATCAACGTCCATAAGTAGGTATTCCTTTTACACATTTCCTCAGATGACCCTAAGCGTAGGGTTAACGCATATGGTTTATTGTTATAAATGTCCGATAAGGTTCCTAGAGTAATTTGTAAAAATAGAGGTCCGTCTAATGAGGGTCAGGTGGGGTCAGACAGCAGAAAATGGGGTAATTAAGTTATAGATCTATCCAATAATTATACATACTTACATATAATCACGATTATTATCGTCTAAGAGTTAGTCAGAGATGATGCAAAAAAATTGTAATTAGGATTCATAAATTGCAACCTCCGCGGGCGCACGCTGCACCCGCGTGCAAGGAGGTTACGATCACAGCGTCGTGAAAAAGTTTGCGATCGACTTTTGTTTTTTTGTTCTTGTTTCCTGTCGTCTCCAAATCCACGCGCTTTCTTTTGTATTTTCTTCAGAGTTTTTGGCGGCATCCACTATGGCGGACGTGATTTTTATTTCAGTGATTGTAATATTGTTTCGGAGTTGATCTTGTTGCGTAAAATCAGTGTAGTTTTATGTAGTAATTGTCAATAATGATGAGCAATATGGAGAATCTTTGAAATAATCGTCAAGTGGTGTGAAAAACGATGGGATTTTTATCGTGGTTATCCACCTGATCGAAGTAACACCACAGTGTCTACCATCGATCGTTTGACGCCAAACTCTCCCCAAGATGCATTGAAATACATTACACTAGCATTTCAATGCAAACTACTGAAGAAAAGTATTCTACTGTTAACGTGTGGCTCATAAGGTCCTGAAACCAGAGCCGTAAAATTGAATATTAAATAAAATAATAATAATAATTGTATTTTCTTTTGTTTTGTTTATTTAATCTAAAGTCTTGTAAATATACAAAGTAAACGACCTGTAAATAGTGTTCCGATTTTTTATTTATTCGGTGGCACCGGCAACTCTTACAGCATGAGATGGGTAGTATTTTTTTTAATGAGCCGCTACCACACGGCTCTTAAATAATTATTTTGATAAGAATGCCATGGAATTGTATATAATAAGAATAAGTATGACAAAGTGATTTTACAATCAAAATATTAAACTCCTTGGCACCGCGAACACCGGTGTCCTCAAACTATAGAAGTTTCTATTATGCCCCTAGGCCCAATTGAGCACTAGTAGCGCCCATCTTCTCTACAGGAAACCGCAGCTAAGTCGAGCACTACTTTATCGTGTGTTGTCTTCCTGAGAGCGCCAGAGTTCATTGAAAGAGAGTTAAGATTGAAGAAGAAGGCTCATCTCCAATGCTGACAATAAAACTCTTTCTCTTAATATTAATTGGGTAACAAACGCGTGAGTAATGCCTACAGCGCTACGATGGTCTAACTACGGGTAACTGTTATTTGTTAGCTTTGTCGTATAAAGATTAAGGGAACTTCAATACAGCCATACATTCTTGTGCATATTCGACCCAGCAAATACCAAATTTTGTACAGGAAATTCGGGAGACACTCAAAAGAAATCGATTTGATCAGTCTTATTTACATACTAGCTGTTGCCCTCGACTTCGTCCGCGGTTACTATGGTTTTTTGTCTATCCCACGGGAACCCTTTGTTTCCGGAATAAAAAGTATCTAAGAGACCAGGGACATAAGGTATTACCATGCAAAATTTCATTGAAATCGGTTAAGCCATTTTGGAAATTAACGCATACAAACAGAGATACAAAAATCATTCATTCATTCATTCATAAAAAAAAATAAAAAAACGTTTTTGGTATTTTCCCTCTTTTTACATCCTCATTGATTTTAAGCATTTTTTTTCTATGTACAGAAATACGACCTCAGTAGTTTTATTGTATGTATAGATAAACGCTCTACTGTGTAACCTCTTAATCTGTTGGTCAGCCTGCGGTTAAAGCGACACTAATTCAATTCATCATTTAACATGTGGGCGCATTCAACCCAGCGCACATTGCAAGGGTTACAGATGTACAGTCGGCGTGGGCGGTGGATTCAACCGTGAATGCGAACCGCTCAATGGCGCGTCGCATATTTGACAATAATATAGTTTGTATCACCAAGTTACGCCTTAATGGTCAAATAATACACAAAAGGTATGTCGTTGATTTTCCTCTAAAATATATTTTTGGTTACTTCGCTGAGTTAACGTGAATAGATGTAATCTTGTCTTTTTAAGGTGGTTCGTGCAAACGTTGGAGAGCAAATACGTGATGTTCTGCCGCATCTATATATACGATTACATAAAAACTATGTCAGGTGGTTCTCTTACACGGAAATATTGAAATAATAAAACTTATAGTAGTGTTACTTCATAAAAGCAAAGGAAACTGGGAATTTAAAATGTCTGTCTTCTATTTGTCCAGTTTTCATCGTCTAGCAGTCTGAATAATTTAATAGGTGCATTTTGACAGTTGTTTGTAGTAAGTTTAATCGATTCCCACACCAATGTAAATGGTCCATAAAGACTGTTATCTTGTTAAAGTTAAAAAAAAATACTAAAATACTTTTCATACTACCACAAACTTCAAAATTCTAAAGATCCACCCGTACCAAGATGTGATAGGTAAGAGCTGATGTATAAATAAAAGGATCCTTTTCTCATTTCCGTTTTTTGACAGTTATTTTACGTATTGTAAAAAAACGGTGTGCAAAACGGATAGACTGGCGTAATTTATTGTTTTTAAAGGTAATTGATCGTTTGGTAGATGCAGAGGGCCGAACGCGTGATCGGAGCATTGCACCGCGACCAACGCGACACATGGATCTAACCCCTTGGTTCGTATTCAAATTAACTAAAGTCTATGACATCTGTTCTTGTGTACACGCGTCGAGAAAGCGTTTTTAACTTGTTTGTTGGTATATTTTTGATATTGTGTAAATACAAGGAATATTATTATGTTGTTTTATTTTATTCGAGTGACGAATATGACAATGTATTGATTACATAAAGAAAAAAATAATTTACAATATACGTTTCAAAATACACAATAAAATTCCAATGAATGCAATAGTAAGTAAAACAGTCGTTTTAAGGCTACGAAAAAATATTGAACGTAAAAAAATATTGAATTTATTTGTTATTAGAATAAAACTTGCATATTATCTAAGTATTAATGTTTAAATTTAGAATGAGACTGTTATAAAAAAATATTGTACTGAGTGAAAAAATATATAGCTAAATACAAATTATAAAAAAAATCCAAGCGTTGTGTGGCCGAAACTACTTAACCAGTAGCGCGCGCGTGGGTATTTTGATCCCACTTAAGATATTTGTAATTTGCATACAAAATTATCGTTTCCCCGGTGCGTGGCGCTCGTAACGCACGTTTCGTGGTTGCTTATGCCCCAAAGACATTACATGCAACGCACCATTAAGTTCCTTTACGAATAGTTTAAGGAATTTACCACAATCAAGACAAGTAATTTATTATTAGGTTATTTAGATGATTTATTTTGGCTAGTTCGTGCATAGGTATATTGTGGTCTGCCAAAAAAAGGTTGGATTGTAATATTTTGAATTGATCTTAGCATATTTAAATACATCCGGATTAATAATGTATACGGCTATAAACTTTGGATAAGATTTTTATTATAATTTTTTTTATATAAAAAAATCAGCAAATGACTCCACACAACCTGATGATAAGCAGTAGAGGAGTCCATATATGAAGATAGCTAGTGCAGCTTACTGACATACTGCCCTAGCCACCCTCACCTTGCCGGCCCAAAAAATGCTTTTTCTCGCCACAATTACTTGATTATTTTGTGTTACAAAGCACTAAATTCACTGTTTCAGCACTGAAACACTGATTTTACTGTAGCAACACATGCTGAATACCGCTTGATTATAATTTATTTGTGTATTTATTTACAATCCGTTAACATTTTTATCTTTTCAATTCAATTTGAAAAGAAAAAACCTACCTACCTATTCTAGAGTGAATGTTTAATGTCAAATGCTGAGAGGGACACTAATCAGCCGTAATGGGCTAAATACTGTCATTTAAATCCTTTTTGGTACTCCTAATAATTTCGCTGGACATTCAAAATATACGCCATTGAATCAAAACAAGATCCCACCCTTCGGTTGGTAACACAATGCACGCTGACCATAATTGCACCACGAATATCTACCCATTGTAACATAACCAGCATATATCATTATTTTAACGAAATAATTAGGTTGTACGATGCAAAAATGGTCAAATACATCCCGTGAACAAATGGTTATTGTTAACATGAAATAATTTAAACGTTTAACAATAGGCGCGTGCTCGGAAATAGGTGATTGGGATAAAATGACCCGCGGTTTTAGAGGGTTTATTTGCATCTGCTTTAAAAAAGTTTTTTAGAGATTCTTGTAGTTGTTTTAGTCGTTACTGTTATAAATAAGTTAATGATAACAGTATTTCTTCCGTAACTTTAATAGTAGAATTTTCGAGGTTCCATCTAATGTCTACACAACAAGGGTCGCAAGAGGAATTCTCCTAGAGACTTAGATCTTAGCTAATCTATGAATGGATGCACTTTGTTATTTTTTTCGATGAAAACGTATAAGCGAGTTCAATTGTATGTCGCTTCTTGTTAAGAATTTGGTTAATTTATAATGTTTAAAATAAGTAATACTTTTTAGGGTAGATTGTCTTAATTTCCAATAAGTATTCATAGGTGCTGTAAGATTGCAATCTAAACATATAATAAAACTGTACAGCTCGAATGTCTTTACATAGAAAAAAAATGCTTAAAATCAAGTCAAGGGGATGTAAAAGAGGGAAAATACCAAAAAAAAAAATGTTTTTAATCTTTTGTTTATCTGTTTGTTCATCTGTTTGTCTGTTTGTACGGGCTAATCTTTGAAATGGCTGGACCGATTTCAATGAAATTTTGCATGGTGATACCTTATATCCCTGGTCAACATCTTAGATATTTTTTACTCCGGAAAATCATGTGGGATAGTTAAAAAACTATACTAACCGCAGATGAAGTAGCGGGCAACAGCTAGTTAAAAAATAAATTGAAATAAGTAAAATTAGATATACACACCAAACAAATTTAATGTATTTTGAAGCCATTAACTCTTAATACAAGTTTTTTTTCTACGACCCATTGAATAAAACAAATTTTGTACAAAAGCTTTTAGTTTAAGTAATACATAATAAGTGGTTACATTTCATATCAAGTGGTTAGATAAAATTACATGTTAGATAATAGTGAATAGTTAAAAGTGAATAGTTTGCAGGACATATCTGGGTCACGGCCTGGCGATCATCCAGGGTTGTCAAAATAATAATAAAATGGTCTTTTGGATCATCAATGGCGTTAAAAGGTCCTAGTTTATTATAAAAAAACATTATCTTTCTCTCTCTCTATAATAATGCAAATGTAAAGCACAAACAATTTATCAAAACGTGAAATAAAAAAAAATACTTACATTTTCACTTAATATTTTTGTATTCTCATCAATTTATATTTTGTTCTTTAAGTTTATTTCTTGAATAAGATATTTACGTTTTAACGAACTTCATATCGGGGAAAAGGCGTGATTATATTGGGTCCTTACCTATGAAATTGGTGTTTTTTTTCTCTCTTAGTATTTTGTCTGTAACTATTAAGATTCAGAGTATTCCTAAAAAATAATAACCTCGTCTAAAAATAGACTATATTTTTGAGCTCTTTTGATTTGTTTTGATTATTTGTTGTAAGTTTAATTGTATTAAAATTGGACACGGAGACAACTCTTTTTAAGTGCCTCCCGAATATATCATTTTATTTGCATTCACTTAAAAACGATAAATAATTTTTATAAAGTGTGATATTACACATATTACTAAAGCTTGTCTAATGATAGATGCCAAATATTATCTTTGGATTTGTCTTTGTGAAGAAAACTGAAAAAATTTAAGTATGGAAAATGCAGAATTCCCCAAAGTCTCCATACAAAACACCAATTTCATAGGTAAGGACCTAATATATGTAGACTAACTGTAAAATATTATCAATCAGTAAAATGAACTGTAAAATTTAACTAACAAATCAATCTCACGTTAAAGTTCTTGACGGTTCACGGTGATAGGTGACTTTGTTGTCGCTAATTTCGCGATCGTATGTTAGATAAGGTGATTGCGACTTAAAGGAGTCCAGCAGGGCTGCCCCGCTTGCTTTACTGGACAATTATATTAGGTCCTTACCTATGAAATCGGTGTTTTGTATGGAGATTTTGGGGAATTCTGCATTTTCCATACTAAAATTTTTTCAGTTTTCTTCACAACGAGAAATCCAAAGATAATAATATTTGGCATGTATCATTAGACAAGCTTTAGTAATATGTGTAATATCACACTTCATAAAAATTATTTATCGTTTTTAAGTGAATGCAAATAAAATGATGTATTCGGGAGGCACTTGAAAAGAGTTGTCTCCGTGTCCAATTTTAACACAATTAAACATACAACAAATTATCAAAACAAATCAAAAGAGCTCAAAAATATAGTCTATTTTTAGACGAGGTTATTATTTTTTAGGAATACTCTGAATCTTAATAGTTACAGACAAAATACTAAGAGAGAAAAAAAACACCAATTTCATAGGTAAGGACCCAATAATATTTATTTTCAGATATGATAGATATAAGATAATAAAATATAAGATGTTGTATGTAGTATAGAGTGTTGGAAAAAATTAAAATATTGTTAAAATCATATATATATATATAATCACGATTATTATCCATTATGGGTTAGTCAGAGACTACGTAAAGGCACCGCAAAAGCAGTCCAGTGCCATAGTCCGCGCTTTACCAAGCAGTGACTGTACAATAGGCAGTATAATTTTTTTTATGAATTATTTATTTCTGGCAACAAACACTTTATATATTTTTATGTAACCTTAGATAAAAAATAACAAGCGCATTTAAAAGAAAGAAAAGAATCCCTGACCTCTTTATTTGTTTTTCTTTTCATCGATTTTTAAGTGACAACCCTATCACCACAAATAACGTTCCAAAAAGAACTTGTCCTTCGCTACAATTTTGGGACAGTCGCGCAATTAAAGATAGTCGGTAGAGTTTCCCACGTTTTTTATAAGACAAAACCCTCAGTCGGTGGCTCGTAATTAATAAAGGCACCCGAACGTTGCATTTTATGTTACGTGTCAAGCTTAACACACAGAATTGAAAAAAAAACAAAATGTATACATCCAAAAATGTGAACAATTATCGTTCATATTGTATGATGTGCCAGCAAAACAAATTTCTTTGTTTTCTAGCAAAATTGACTCGGAACTTACTCGGATGAAATGGAAAAAACATTTCATCTGTATCTTTATCTAGGATAAGTGGGTGATCTCCAAGCTCGATACGGCAAGTTTCTGTCAACTCTCTTTTCAGAACCCTTCGCACATCGTATGCCGTAAGTACCTGACAAACCTTCAAGAGAAGAGCAGAACAAGACTACTATCACAATCACAGTCAAAGCGCTATGGTTGTACTGACTACAAGGGCTCGCGATAATGAACATTAATATAATACTCCTAATGGTTATTTATTATAAAATGTTGACGATTTTAAGTGTTAAGTTTGGCCTATGCAATAAAGCTAATTTTTTATTTGATTTTATATGACTAAACGAGCTATCGTGGCTTTGCCTCGCATTTAAGGTAGCCGTCGACATGAAGAGTCATCTTAACGTCTCAAACCAACATCTTCATATTGTTCATACATATCGAAATGTATGTAAATTACAAAATTTGAAATGTCCACTATTTATAACCATAGTCAATAGGTGCCTATCGTTCTCCGGCGATAAATCCGGATTAATAATGAATACGACTATAAACTTTGGATTAGATTTTTATTTGTTCTCCGCCATATACGTCCTCTTCCTCACGGAGAAAAACAAAGAGCATGGGCCGTAACACCACCACTAGGGTCATATATATAAGGTATATATATAAGGGCATAACCTCTACTTCCTTTTCATTTGACTCCAAAAACATAAATGTTAAAATTATTGAGATCGGATAACGGTATCCCATGCCGACTTGACGTCAAAGTTTAAGTTGAAAAGTTAATACGGAGTTATAGGGACTTTGGCGAGTTCATTCTTTGTATTTAGTAAATAAAACACATTTATAATATTTATTATGTATTTATAGTAAAAGATACATAAATACGTTTCTGTGTTCTTGTACGCAACGTATTAAAAATTGCTTTTGCTTCTCTGCAACAGTGAATAAACCATGAGTCTCTTATTAATTTAACCGCTCTTTTTTCTTGTTTTAAGCATGTCGGAACGAATCATCATTTAACATTATTTTGAGTGATATCACATCTGATAGTTCCATACTAAGCTCTAACTATAAGAGCTGCATACTAACTCTTTAACTTAAACTTTGACGTCAATTTGGCGTAACCTAACCACCAGGCTAGCCCAATGCGGGTTGGTGCATAGAAACGGTTGCAATATCGGGAGACCTACGGTTTAATGTTTTAGATCACAGAGTAGTGGTCACCCAGCCACGGCCTCATCATGGCGAAGGTTGCTTTGTTTTTAATCGAAAGGATAGGTGCCTGCAAGCTATGTTACTAAGTACTCCAATTGTACTTTCAAAGCACGTTTAAATGCACGTAAAATCACGATATTTTTCCTACATGCTACTTAGCCGCCGGCAATAACGCTTACAACCCCAAACATTGAAAGAACACCAAATATCAATTCCTAAAATAAATAAAACTAAACTGACCACCGTCTCTAATTCTAAACTCTCGATTCCCCTATCGATGTCAACTCGATTTCAATAAGCCATGACTCTTAATACTTTGTAATAGGAGCTTATTTAGCTTGCTTGCCTAAATCACCATGACGTCATTACGCTGTATAGGGCTGCACTTTGTTTAGTCAGTGTCATTGAAATTGAATAGACATGAAATGTATTGTTGCGCGTTTTAAATTGTTTTTTTATAAAAAATATGGAAACTACACGAGTTTGAAATATTCGTTAGTCTTTTAGCAGATATTAAGGGAAAATCAACTAATAAAAAAATGAAAAAAGAAAAAAATCATATTTAAACTGAGTTTTCATCATTTTATGAGTTTTGTATGGACGAGAACTATCTATTTATCAATTAACTATTAAGGCCCACTTGCAGGAAATTTTAAACCTAGTTTAAAACTCGATTTTATATTTTTTGAAATTTCAGTCATATCAGAATTTTGTAATAAAAATAATTAGTTTTAGAAGTCTAATAATCTCACAGACATGTTATGTCATTCACGCTGAGAACCTTAGGTCTTGAGAACCTGCTGTGGATAATAGGTATACACAACATTTGAGATTCTTAAAAAAAATTGTACGTCTAATGCTCATCGTTTTGTTACAACGTATTTATTGAATGTATCGAGTGGCTATTATTATTTTATCGAGTATTTAAAAGTGCGTTTACTATAGTATCGTTAGGTGTGATGCGGGCGACAGATGCGTTTTGT
Organism: Parapoynx stratiotata; assembly: GCA_910589355.1. Taxonomy (NCBI): domain Eukaryota; kingdom Metazoa; phylum Arthropoda; class Insecta; order Lepidoptera; family Crambidae; genus Parapoynx; species Parapoynx stratiotata. The sequence goes on from OU342459.1 coordinate 16,988,551, forward strand.
TTTTTTGTCAATTGTGTTAACAACGGTTAGTAATATTACACTGTAAAAGAAAAAAAAACATTTCATTCGACTTACCTTTACTATTTAATGTTTTTTTTCTCGAAATTCGTCCTTGAATCTCAATAAATTGCATAACGTTAAAAGTAAAACAAAATTCTGTGCCCTGAATAAGCACTTCATATATCAGAGGAAGTGTGAAAATAACACTAACTGAAATATGAAGAAAATTAGGTGACCGTGATATGGAGAGGTGACGAAGAGCTACACACATGCTCTAGTATAGACGAAACAACGCATGGATGGGAAAGAACGTTTCGTGTTGAAAGTATGATATGAGAAAGAGAAAGAAGGTGATCGTGATGCTGAGCCGACTATAGTCCATCCATTTTGATCTGAGACAAATAGTAAACAAACCATAAAAAGGATTCTTTATGATGTCATTACTTCATTGCCGAAAGGTTTTGTCAAAAATATACGACTATTCAATATTTTATTGATACAGACTTTTTAAATAAAGATAATTAAGCAATTACTGGTCACCTTCAATCATTTTCGGCATTTTTCATTAATGTAATATTTATTATTATTTTTGTTTAGATTACTAAGTTAATATTTGCTATTAAAAAAGACCTAAAACGAATGGTGCTCTCAAACTTTTATGCATCTAAAATACTTCCAAATTAAGATGAAAAATCATGACATTTTCATGACACCTGAAACTAACATTATTATATTACATAACCTCATTGTTTTATTTTCATTCGGATGATAACGATATAGCTTGTGTTTAAATACTCTTTATACCATATACATAATACACTGCAAAACACGAGGTACTTCATTTCAAAAATAAATAAAGTTTATATTCAATGACGATATTCGTATAATGATAATAAGTATGGCTTCACCTTTTCCTATTTTATTAGAAATTATTAGAGTCCATATTTTTTTTTGTCCCAGAATTGGATAAAAAGTTTGAGAACCACAAATTCTTTGTTTACATTTTGTTTCAGATCAAAATGGACAGACTATAGTTACTGAAAAAATGCAAGAGATATTATGGAATATACCAGAAAGATGATGATGCACGCAACAACACTCGGCTAGCACGAAGCGAATAAGGCTAGTGCCCATCAGTGGATCAAAATTAAATGGTAGCTGCTGGGCAGCTGGTAAAGGTGTTCAGAAATTTGAAACTAACAAACATTACAGGACGACACATTAAAGTTTAAATCTTAAATGAATTTAGAACTGTTGTTTTTTAATGTGTCAAATTGTTGCAACAAAAAGGTCTATTCACTTTGTTCGCAACAAGTTTTTGCGAACACAATTGAACGGACACTACAATTACAGTACAATAGATGAATTAGAAATGTTATCTGTGGATTCTTGTTCCAATTGTTGGACGCGTTAATAAAATTGTGTGACACGAGATCACAAACCTTTAGCGACACAATAAAAGGATTATTTCAGGACTATCGTGAACGAATATAAACCTTAATGTGATAACAATTAAATTTAATCGAATGACTAAAAATGCTAAATGAGCTATGAAGTGATAAGTGAATGTCTTCGTCACTTTAATATGTCTCACTGCTAGACATAGTTCGATTGGCTATAGAGAAACACAGAATAACTCGAGATCACAAAGTTTTATAACTCATCCAAGGTGAAAGTTACATTGTTTTAATATCGATACCAAAGAGTATGAATCACTAAATCTTCGTCACCAATCAAAAACTCTAAAGAGGCAAGAATTTAATATAACTCTGAAATTAACCCTGAATGAACAAAGACGAATTAAAAATGCTAACTAAAAAAAGGAAAACTAGATAATGAAATAAGTTTATATGAAAGCTTACCAACATTAATCCAAACCAATGCTGAGAACTAATACAAAACTGACAGCATAACAAGAATCATTATGAATCAATGAATTGAAGGATGGATGTCTAAACCAAAAAGAATATCGATTAGAACAGCAAAAAAGGTTTACAGCAGCTATTTTAAATGACATTGCTATCAGATAATACTTGATGGTTATTTGAATGAAACGTTCGACTCTAAACGGTAACGCACGCGACCTGCGCACGCGCCTTGATGCGTTTTTAAACGCTTACACATGTACACATTATTTAATTTCGTCCAATTACGGGACAGATGTCATTGTTTTATGATTAATATTGATGCACAATATGGGACAAATTACTGCGAAACAATTTGTTTGAGATGGTTACGATAACCAAATACAAGTTACCGTGACGCGCTATATGCATTTCTCTAGTTTTTTTATTTTTATTTATTTTTTATGAGGAGCTCGGTGGCGTAGTAGTCAGTGCGCTTTGGCTTCGATCGAAAACAAAGCTACCTTCGCCATGGTCAGGCCGTGGATGGGTGACCAAGACTTTGTGATCTCGAGCTCCTCCGTGCTTCGGAAGGCACGTTAAGCCGTTGGTCCCGGTCGCATTGTGACCGTTTCTACCCACCAACCTGCATTGGGCCAGCGTGGTGGTAATACGGCCCATACTCCTCATGTGTTTTTTCATGAGGAAGGCCTGTCCCAGCAATGGGACGTATAAAGGCTGATGACGATTTTTTATATTTTTTGTGTTTAAAGAAATAACACACCTTCATGAAATTTGTAGTTCCGATGGGCCAATGTAAACCGGTTGATGGAGATATTGACCGGACAATCCGAACATGGCTGTTTTTGTTACAAGTTGCCATCACACACAGCGTTACCATCCGGAGGTTACACCGATTTACTGTTATTTGTTTCCTGAAAATAAATTATGAAAAGTCTAATTTGATATTATTTTTAAAAATAAAAATGTACGTAAAGGAAAATGAAAATCTAATATTTTCATTAATTAAATGTTTGCGCAAATATTTATAAATATTGTAAATACCATAAATATTTATAAACACCTTACGAACTAAATACATAGGCAAAAAATTTGTTGTTTCAACCTAAACGCAAACTTACAATATTAACCTTTATATTAAATGCCAAAATAAGACTCAGATAAATCCTACATGAAATTTAATTATTAAAAAAAACAGCATTTGTTTCATCCTTCATTTAAAAGTTCTTTGAAAACGATCGCCCGCGAAAATCAACCTAACATTTTAAAATCCTACTAACAATGTGAATAACAACACCGATTTTTTGCATTTATTTGTCTCTCATCTCTATAGCAACAAATTCCAGTTTGGGGACCGCGTTACTAACGAATCTCTGCGACAATTAAATTCGCTCGCCAATTATTTGGCGCGTGCTAGATCGCCGATAACGCCGCAGAGGAAACATTGTTATCACGCTGAGATCTGAGTAGGGGATGTTGATTGCGATTTTGTTATAGCTTTTGGCGAAAGTAATAATTTGTTGTATTAGTCATTTAGGTAATTGCGAGATTTGTTAACTTGGTAACACCTGCCTGGTTTTGTCGTGTTTTTACAACATTGACATTTCGTAAGTAATAATAAAGGGGAGCTCGGTGGCGTAGTGGTTAGACGCTTTGGCTTTCGATATCAAAAACAAAGCTACCTTCGCCATGGTCAGGCCTTGGATGGGTGACGAAAACCTCCAACGCCTCCGTGCTTCGGCACATTAAGCCGTTGGTCCCGGTCACTATTGCAACTGTTTTTACCCACCAACCCGCATTACGTTAGCGTGGTGGTGTTACGGTCTATACTCCCATGAGGAAAGCTTGTGTCTAGCAGTGGGACGTATAAAGGCTGAGAATGGAAGTAATAATATTAGCTCCTTACCTATGAAACTGGAGTTTTGTATGGAGATTTTGGGGATGCCTGCATTTACCATACTAACATTTTATCAGTTTTCTTCACAACGACAAATCCAGAGATAATAATATTTGGCATGTATCATTAGACAAGCCTTAGCAATATGTGTGTGAACACGCTTGATAAAAATTATTCATCGTTTTTATGTTAATGCAAATCAAATGATGTATTCGGGAGGCAGTTAAAAATAATTGTCTTTGTGTCTAATTTTAACACAATTAAACTTACAAAAAATTATCAAATTAAATAATACGAGCTCAAATATATGGTCTATTTTTAAAAGAGGCAATTATTTTATAAGTATGTTCTGAAACTTAATAGTAACGGACAAATTGTTAGGACAGAATAAAAACACCAATTTCATAAGTAAGGACCCAATATAACAAATCGATTACATCCGTAAAAGTACTATTTTGAGGACCTCCGTGGCCGAGTGATTCATATGCCAGTATTAAAGGGCTAATGTTACAATAATATTGAGCTCGATAAATGTTTAAAACATATCATATTTTAATCACATTTGATGCAACTAATATAAAAGCGTGATGATAATTTAAACGTTGTAGACTTAAAACTAATTTATGAGTTAACATTTCAATACTGTTTACTTCACAAGGCAGGCCATAGAACCAATGACCCATGGAGGAAAAACAGGTGAGTCTACTAAGGGCATTTACGAACTCGCTTCAGGGTACCTTTTGATGTATTACTTGAAAAAAAATTAAGTAATAATCTTCTAACTAAATAAAAACTAAATTTTAATCTATCTATCTATCTATCTATCAGCCAATTGTCGTCCACTGCTGGGTTAGGCCTCCCTCAATGATCGCCACAACTCGCGGTCCTGAGCCGCCTGCATCCAGCGACTTCCTGCGACCTTCGTCAGATAGACGGTCCACCTCGTTGGGGGCCTCCCTACGTTGCGCCTCCCAGTACGTGGTCGCCACTCGAGAATCTTTCCGCCCCAACGGTCGTCAGTTCTACGAGCAATGCCCTGCCCACCGCCACTTAAGGTACGCAATTCTGTGGGCTATATCGGTAAATTTTTATACAAACATTAAAATGTGAGGTATACTTGCATGGATACACCGAGTGAGTTCCCAGTAGACCAGTGACGATAGAAAATTATTTTAAATACCACGCAACTCAATACTTTATAAAGCATAAATATATATATATAAGAGTACATAGGTAGTGAAAATATTTATTGTAATGTAGATACCATTTTTTTAGATTATACTTTTAGACTATCTCTGTACATGTTTGTAATAATGAAAAATGTGGTAAACTCCAGAATATTACTCAAATTAGATATCGTTTTTTATTTTTAAACTTCAATAACGTTGTAGTTTAAGACATTTTTTAAATGTTGCTATGTAAAAGGAGGGTAGAAACTTGCTTAGTTTCTTGCCCGTTCTTCTCCGAACGGTTTTGGATTGATTGGGTTGGTTTTTATCGAAACGAATTATTTCTCGTTAAACTGTAAAAATAGTCACATCTAGAGTTTTCGCTATATTTTTCTGACTGCGTCTATCTTCAAACATTGTAAGCCAGAGACACCACATTGATAGCATTTTTATATGAAAACTAGAAGTAACAGAAATAACTGATTTGTAATTTTTTATACAAAATTGAAAAACCACCTTTATTTTACATTTTTAGTCTTTTATACAATTTTCAAATACAAAAATGAATGGAAATATTTTTCATTTTACGCGGTTTTAAATATTCTTTAATTTAGTCTATAATTCATAAAGCTAGGTTCAGTACATTTGAAGATATTTAAGATTTTCTAAATGACCCTTTACCTTTGTGTATTACTACATACATACATACATAAAATCACGACTATTATCCCCTAAGGGTTAGTCAGAGACTAGGCAAAGTACCGTAAAAGCAGTTCTTTACCTAAGTTCGCGCCTCACCAAGCAGTGACTACACTCAGTGTGACAGGTGGTGAGCCCGTCGCCACTGTAAGCTATTAGATGTTTGTGTAGATCTAAGTCCATTAGTCGCCTTTTATGACACCCAAGGGAAGAGATGGGCTGGTAGTATTCTTTTAATGAGCCGCTACCACATGTGTATTACTACCATAGGAAAAGAAGATAGACATGTTAATATAGCTTGCGGTTACAAATTATATTTCAATCAGTTATTTTTCTTCCAATAGCTTTATATTTATATAGGCTTGAAAAGTAAGTGCCCGTGTATAAGCTGCCTAGCGTTAAAAAATCAATGATTATACCACTATGCTACCCGTAGACCAACTCGACCTACGAGGGAGAAGCACCGCGTAGCCGTAACCTGACAATTAATCATTTGTCATAAATATTAATAGATACAGGTGTTACGCTTGCGTACTGCGTTGGGTTGTTGCGTGCCAGGAATACATAAAAATAATAGAGAGAGGATTGGAAAAAAAGCGCAAATTGAAAGGAAAATATAAGCCTTCGACTATTAGTGTGACAACACAAACGTTCCAGAGGGAGACTCAGTACTTAGTCGTCGGAATTGTTTTGCATCGCAACTAGCAGTGCTTGCATTACTGTGTTCCCAGTCTGAAGGGTAAGTCTGCTATTGAAAATATTGGATACTGTGTCTTAAGTACAGGTTAAAAAGCACCTTATGAAACAGCAAGGTGGAGGTGGCTTGGGCCTAGGGCCACAGAGAACAGTAGACTATTTCCACCAGTGGACTTTCCTACTGCTTACCATTAGGTGGTGTGAAGTCAAATGCTGTGCTTGTAATAAAAAAAACTTTACGTGATCCCCATGTAGAAGTTGCAAGCAGAAGTAATTCTTTGAAGTATTACATGTGCTCAATCGATTTCAGAATGTAATCAAAGTAAGTAAGTTTATATGCCAAATTTTTGAAAAAAAAAAAAGAAAAAAAAATTGAATTTGTATTGATTTTTTTTTGTAATTTTTGAATTTTCGAAATAAGCCCTACCTTTTGTACTTTTGTCTTTTAATGTTCACCTGTTCTGTATTTTGTGTACAATTGTTAAATAAACTATAGCGATAGACGAAACTGTGAAATTTACATAGCAACTTTAGAGATCATTGCTAAGAAATCTTGATTTTTAGTGTTGAGTTCCTGAGCTCATTGGGAGGTTTGGAGCAGGAAGATCTTCCATGCTCTTCACCATCAGTTGCTCATCAAAAGAGTACCCAAGGTATTCTCAGCAGAACACTGGCTGCATCCACTGGGTCAGTTCACCTCATTAAAAAGAAGTCAATTAATTCTAAATTTAAAACATTACCGTTGACAACTATAAAACCTATCCCTCATGCTGGACAACGAAAATTGGTATAATTATTGTGCGTTTGACATGCGTCACGTCATTACACGGAATACGGGCGGCAGATGCTCTCACCCTCATAGGTGTCCGCGGTCATTATTTATTAAATTATTGTGAATATAGTATTTCAATTTTATTTTGACAGTTATTACAGTATAGCCCACAGATTCGGTAGCTATTATTGACAATCATCATTATCGTGACTTGTTTTCTGTTGGGTTTTTGTTTGTAACTACTGTCTAAAAGGCGAATTCCCAGCCCCAATACTCAAAAAATAACTTCCCAAACACTTAAAGTGATGATATCACAAAATCAATGAAAAAATTGAAATAAATAGGAAAATAATTAAAAGATATCATGTTATATATTATATAATGTTATATATTTATATTTTGTTATATATTATAGGCATGTATTTTATTGTAATATTAATATTTTACAAATACATTTCATAATTTTTTGAGGAAGGGCTGTGCCCAGCAGTGGGACGTATATAGGCTGAGGACGAAGAAATATAAAAAAACATGTAAAGAGTAATTCTTCTAACTAAACTAATTTAACTGTCGGACTACAAAACGAGTCAGTATTGGTTCTTGGACCATCTCGTGTACAGGCTAGTCTCCTGTCATCCAAGCGACCTGCGGCAGCAGATATACCTATATTGTTACCTACATATTTTGTTATTGTACATTACTACCATATGAGTACCCTTTCGCCCACAAATCACACTGGGATTCCTTATCACACTTTATCTGAATGGGCAATCTTTTGGTAAGAAACGAGATTCCTGAGTCCCGACAGACGTTGGTTCAGCTGCGGAGCAAAAATGACTTCTACGTCGCAGCGATAAGGATCAGTTGACCTTAGAGTAAATAGGTCGCAATACGCAAGGATTGATGATAGTTTTACCTATGTATTCGCTTTGACGTACATTCAGTAATAGATGAGGATGGAAATGCGTAACGGAGTATTTCAGGAGCTTTCTGAGTGAGCTTTTATGCATTCGTGCGCACAAGAAGCTAAATCCATTCTCATAATAGGTCTTTACCTATGAAATTGTCGTTTTGTATGGAGATTTTCCATACAATTTTTTTTTCAGTTTTCTTCACAACGACAAATCCAAAGATAATAATATTTGGCATCTATCATTAGATAAGCTTTAGTAATATGTGTAATGTCACAAACAATAAAAATTATTTATCGTTTTTAAGTGAATGCAAATAAAATGATGTATTCGGGAGGCACTTAAAAAGAGTTGTCTCCGTGTCCAATTTTAACACAATTAAACTTACAACAAATTATCAAAACAAATCAAAAAAGCTCAAAAATATAGTCTATTCTTAGACGAGTTAATTATTTTTTAGGAATACTCTGAATCTTAATAGTTACAGACAAAATACTAAGAGAGAAAAAAAACGCCAATTTCATAGGTAAAGACCCAATATTATAACTTATGTTGTTAAATTTTATTACTCAAAATATATAATTTTTCATTTATTAAGGGCCAACAATATTAATAACAAAATAAATATATATAAAAAAAATATGCATTTTGAAAAAAAACCGCCGTCCGAGATTTCACATGCGATTTTCCCGCCAACCCCGATTGGGCTGGAAACCACCTGAACGGATAAATACGAAAGTAACTCTGTCTGTTCTTCTTTCACGTCAAAACTCTTGAACCGATTCTATTGAAATTTGGTACACAGACAGTCTAGAGCCTTAGAATAAACATAGGCTACTTTTTATCCCGATATTCTCATGGGAACGGGTACGGGGTGTAACCTTGGTTATCAATATCTGCTCAAACGAGAATTACGTATGTGACATATTCCGTCAAAATGTAATTTCATTTCGAAATTTAAAATTTCTCGTCATTATAAAATTATGACACGACAACAGAGATTTATCACCATGACAACAATTACTTTAATAATTAGAGGTTTTTCTTCATCTATTAACAATTAACACTTGGCTAATAAGAGGTAGGAATGTAATGTTGAGCACTTTGTAAAACAACAATGCAGTTTTAACAAACACAAAAACTTTTTGTAAACTTTTCTCGGCGTTAAATCAATAGTCACGCGAACGACGTCGCGGCCACAGCTAGTACATCATATAGGCCAGCTATTCTTCTTTTGATCGCAATCTCAATTAAAACTCTATAATAATGTAATTTAAGTCACTCAATATACGCCCAATTTCAATCCATTTATGGGCCATAAATGGATTGAAATTGGGCGGATATTGAGCCCTTGCGTCCCAACTGAAAGTAAGAAGCTTCGCAATCTCAATGTCAATCGATCGGGATTGCGTTTGATCTGGGGAAGGTTACGGGGAGTGGACATCGCAATATCCAGTAGTGGATATAGTGCCTCTCAATGCATCGCCTTCCAAAACGTGGTAGCAACTTGGAAACCATTTCGAGTCAGGTTCCATCCTTGCTAATGGTATGCATATCGGAAGGCGATGTAGATTGGGAGAAAACGGATCGGGGAGTGGAAAAAATTTCATAAAATTATTTGTTCGACTTGCTGTGTAAATTGTGTGTTATTCTTAATACTAAAATGCCAGCCGATAGCCGATTTTTAATTTGTTAATGTGATTTCACAGTTCAAATGTCACTTAGCGTTAGATAATTTAAAATATCTAAGGCAAATGATATCTCAGACTAATCATTCACTTTGAATAATTAATAATGGATTTGATTTTAGATTTTAATAATAATAGCATAAATAACTTTGAATGATTCAAAATAATGCCTAGAGCTCTGCACAGCCGCGCTCACGGCGTAGCTCTATACGTAAATTATTGATAGAATAATGAATTATTTCTAGGCGGATTTTCTTTTAAAAGGAAGGACTAGCGTGTGTTGAGAGTAAAAGTGCCTTATCATGGCGTCACCCACTAAAACTCCCCGATATACATTCGAGTCCTTATATCCAGACGAACCTTAGTAGTCCTTACACAATACTCAGTAAGTAGTTTTATTTATTGAGGAGCTCGCTGGCGTAGGAGAAGCTCGGTGGGGTAATGGTTAGCACGCTTTGGCTTTCGATACGAAAACAAAGCTACCTTCGCCATGGTCAGGCCGCGGATGGGTGACCACAACATTGTGATATCGAACTCTTCCGTGCTTCGGAAGGCACGCTAAGCCGTTGGTCCAGTCTGTATTGCAACCGTTCTTACCCATTAGCCCGCATTGGGCCAGCGTGGTGGTGTTACAGCTTATTCTCCTCAAGCGTTTCTCCATGGGCCTGTGCCCAGCAGTGGGACGTATATTGTGTTTTATTTGTTTTTAAATCTATGATGTATATGTATCTTAACTCATCTGATAATTAAATTGCCTCTTCTAATTTATCGTAGCAATTAATTATTTACGATGTTACCACGGTTACAAGAGTGCCAACAAGACACTTTTACAAGCGGCAAGAATTTTTTAAGCTTCCCAATACAAATCAAACAATTCTAGTCTCTATAGAACTGTAATAAGAGCTATTAATTGCTGAAACAATAAATTGGTACATTCATTCAAATTGACAGGTCGTTTCCACTTGAGCAGATGGCGTTATAAACAAAAGTTGGTCAAAAAAGTTTGGCAGGTGTTTTTAGTAATAATCCTCTATAATTCTTATTTTCATAAACGTAAAGGTCAATTTGGCTTGTTATAACGGTAAAAATATCCCTGTTACCTAAATGTTGGTGAAATGTTAACACATTTTTGATAACATCATTGCTTATAAATAGTTTAATTTACTATTCGATTACGTTATGCCGACGGTTGTCCTTTTATTGTTTTAAGCTTGGAATGGTAATAATATCAAAACAGGCAGATACCTATTTTGCATCAGATTGAGTTAAGGGCAAGATATAAACTAGCACCACTTTAAGCAACTAATGCTGCTTGTGTTACGGATACTAGACGGATCACAAGCATCTGCCCCACCGGGGATCGAACCCCGAACCTCTCGAGATGGCGACGCCTTGAGATCGGCGTACAGACCACTCGACGACGAAGTCATAGATGAATGATAATATAAGGGTCAATTTAATAATAAAGTTTTAAAAAAATTCGTCGCTTCCTAATTCCATAAACTAACAAACCTCTTAAGGGGAAACACTGACTGGGTATATTATCAATTTTTGTTCAATAAATTCTCGAATTTTATTATTCTAAAATTTTTATTATACAGCTACAAGTAAATAAGATACTTGTACCCTAAAAAGTGTCGTAACCAACACTTTTTAGGGCTCCATAGTCAACTAGGAACCCTTGTAGTATCGCCAAGTCCGGCCGTATCTCTGTCTGTCCATTTCGCGGATAATCTCAGTGACTGTTAGCTGTAGAAAGCTGAAATTTGGTACCTATATGTATATCAATCACGCCGAAAAAGTGGTAAAACTAAAAGTGGAAATAAATGTTTTATTGGGGTACCTCGTTTACGCGATTTTATAATTTAATAAAAATAAATAGGGGTTTACAAAGATAATTTTTTGATTAAGTTAATATTCTCAGAAATAATGCTCCAAAAGTAAAAAACCGACCCCCCTTCCCGTCCCCCTCTAACTTTTGAGCCACAAGATAAACAAATATAAAAAAATTTCAAAAGTAGAACTTTATAAAGACTTTCTAGGAAAATTCTTTGCAACTTGATAGATGGAACAGTTTTTGAAAAATTGTACAAAATAATTTCTGAACAAGTTTGTAATTTAACCGCATGCAAGAATGTTTTTGTATCTTAGTTTTAATTTTTTACATAATATATTTTATTATACGGAACGTATTTTCTTTCAAACAAAATAAGAAGTATTAAAATCGGTTCACGCAATCCAATATTATCACCGAAAACCCAACATACATAAAACGTCTACTTTCTATCGAGAGATGGCGCTGTTCTTTGGTCTATTTTAACTCTTATGTGGGGACACATTATATGACGGATGAGAAACTACGGAACCCTATACTGAGCGTGGCCCGACACGCTCTTGGCCGGTTTTTTTTACCTTGCAATATATATGTCAAGAATATTCCTATTCCAAACATGATTGTAATAAATGCTCCATAATTCCAAATTATGTTTGCCGGTTTCTTTTTGTCAAACTTTTGGCATAGTCAAAAAATAGCAGCTGCTTCGACTCGTGCCGATAAAATGCTCCAATTTCAACAATACCTATTAATTACATTACAATGGGCACATAGAAACTCCTACGCATTTTTTTACAATGTCAAGGAACATTGTGTAGTATTCTTTTGTGATGTAGGTTCGTAAGTTTATTTCATGCTTCTTAATTTTTAATACACACGGAACAGTTAAAAAGAATTTTCTTGTGTGTAAATACAAGCGAATATAGTCTTAAAAATGATGTTCTTAAGACTCCATTTTAATATACAGTGTTAGAAGAAGATGGTATCCTATAGTTATCACTGATATGATCAGTATTCTTTCAAAAGTGAACCTCAGTATGAATTAAATATATCTCAAAATAAATTGAACGATGAAACCGTAGTTAAATGAATTATCAAAGCTTTTCCTGAGTAATACCAATACATTGTGCAAAAGGTTCATAATAATATGTATATATATTTCGAATCTTTGCACGCAGTGTATTTGTATAAGCAGTGGTTATCTATTACAGAGATTACAGACCGCTGCGCTGCGCACAACTATAAAACTTAATAAGGCTAATGAATAAGCTGTCACGGTTACAGCACTGGGCTGCTTGTGTCGTCTAAAGTGATTTTCGACTTGATGAGAAGAAGAATCAACCTTAGGCTTGTACCTACTCTTACCATAAAATTAACTACTTTTTATGTTTCAATCAAGAGAAAACTAAACCTCAAAAATACTAGAATATTCTGATCAATATTTCACATTTTCTTAAAACATAAGCATCTCTAGTAATATTGTCGCAGTAGTCGGCGCGACAAAGCAAGTACGTCGCTAGCACGCGCCGCACCTGGCACGAGTGGTGTGATCGTTATCGATACACAAATATCGATAAAGCTCACACGAGTGTTCAGAGTAAACAAAATAGTTGAAAAATAAATCCTATTGCGATGGCATGGGTTGGTAAGCATTTCAATGTACTTAGTTGAACTTGAAACGCTATCTAGGACATCAATTAGATTGATAACCCCGACATTTAGTTACACCGGACGCTCAATGTGTTATATAATTCATACATGATAACTGAATATGAATGGAGGGAAATACAAAAAAGGACACAGATAAAGTGATAAAGTGACAGATATGAAACTATTTAATAAGATTTTATTAATCATTTAATTTTTATAAAAAAAATCATTTGACCTGATGAATAAAAATGGCAAAGGTAAATAAATTGTATACAGTGTAATAATTTAGTACAAAACCACTACAGTAGCCTGACCTTATCTCACCTTATTATATCCATATTTTTCATTTATCTCGTGTTTTCGTAAAACACGTCTTGCTTATGTTGTACTTCCTTAAATTTTCTTTTTTATCTGATGTAAAGCAAGAGAGGCGCGGACAGCAAATGGTAGCTGATGCGATCAGAGGTATCGCATCAGCCTCGGCGACATTGTGGGCCTGCAGTATGCTTTTTAAAGCCTCTTTTTAAGGACCCGGAGAACTGTAATCAGTAGGCCATTTAATTTGACACCACATTTATTATTGACATTGCTATTTTATTTAGTTTGTGTACAAACTACAAAATAAAACTTAATTTCTATCGACAGTTATGCATCACTAGGCGCTTCTAACAAACACCCAACCGCATTTCTTCTCGCAAATACCTTCAAAGGAACTCCTCCAAGATATATATTTTATTCCAATTCAAACAAAGCGTGGAACGGCAGCTGATTTAGCTTTTTGTGCAATGAATCCCACATTTATTCACTCTAAACTTTACACGATTTTAAACTCTATGCACACTTAAATAGAGATCATGGTAACTACATCCTCTTTAGTTGTGATATTAACATTCCACACGCGTTTATTCATTCGAAATTAGTACTCAAATTACTTGACTTCGTTTAAAAGGTTGAGGTCGCATTACAAGGGTTGCCGCCACGCCATATTGTCGAATTAAAAATAGTGTAAATGTCTACGGACCCGAAGAAAAAACAAAACAAAACACGGTGGGAGGAATATTACGAGTGTGACAGCCAATTCCGTTAGTTAATTAACGGTGTCAATGCAGGGTTAAGGGTCTTAAATTTCTTTTATTGCTAACAAGCAATTACATTTGGAATAAAAACAGTAATATTACCACCCAAACAATATGTAAAATATAACTAAGAATCAAACTCGGAGTGCTCAACTCTAGTTTAAAAATTAACTGATTTAAAAAATCTTTTTTTTTTAAATCTATGGCAAGTTTAGGTACCTACTAATAAAATTCCATATGAAAATGGATCAAGGGCGAATGTTCTAAATTCTGAAAAATGATATCAATTTTGGGAAGATTATTTATTGCACTATTGATTACTTTGCTATACTTAGCTATCGCAATATCGATAAATTTGGTAAAAATTGTGACAGGGCGATAATTGTTATAAGGGCCTGTCTCACAATCGATAAGTAAAGTCATAATTAGTTACTTGACAAATAATATACATCTTAATTATATCCCTTCAATAGCGTGCTGTACGTTTCACAAGTAATGTGGAAGCCTTACTCAGAGATTATGAAACGCAAGATGGGTCTTTACTTTGCAGTTAGAACTTTACTTATGGGTTGTGAAAGGCCCTAAGACTAATAACGACAAAGTAAAGACATATAACGAAGGACGGCCTACATAGTTCACTCGCGCCTCTTTTGAGCTTTTGAAAAACCAAAGGGCAGCTATATTTTAAGATTTTTATGGAATACAGTAAACAAAAAATAATAAATTTAAAATTACGAACTCGAACCAAAAACTCCGTCTAGAATCATACTTCTTTGAACCATTCTTAATCTGGATTTTCCACGAGCATTATTTTACAAATTCTGTACAATGCTTTACAAAAAAAAACTTTTGTTAGGGTCAGCTTAAATGAAAACTTTTTACTCATAAAAAACTTATGAATAGCATTAGGAACTCATAAATATCAAAAAGTATGTGTAACGCACCACTGGGCGCATTCGATGCGTTGTGTAGCAAATCTGATTAGGTCACAAGTCATGCGTATGCGCATAGTCGCGGTGACAGCGCCTACTGTTGACAGCGTTTGACTGACACTGACAGCTCGTTACGGCCCTAGTTATGTTGCAATTCTGCTCTTTTAACTTTGAATAGTATTTTTTCTATTTATTAATCATTTTTAAACTGCTTTGTTTTTGCAGAATTAATAAATTTTCAAAAAAAAAAATCAAATTTTATGATTTTTTTATGAACGAATATATGCAATGCTATTTTAGCATAGCATATATTCGTTCCACTACTGGGCACAGGTCTTCTTCGTGGAGAAATACTTGAGGGGTATGGACCATAACACCACCACGGTTGCAATATCGACCGGAGCCAGCAGCTTAAAATCCTCCCGAAGGACTGAGGAGTTGAGATCACAATGTTTAGGTCATCCATCAAGGCCTGACCATGGCGAAGGTAGCTTTGTAAGCGAAATCGAAAGTCAAAGTGTACTAGCCACTGCGACACATGCTCATTTGTTCCTATAGTAGGCATTAGTTATTCAAGACTACAGCTTAATTCAAAAGTACGGATTAAACACAAATAAACATAAAATTTTCATTCCATCTTAGTCAAACAATACTCTGGATAAGAAGCAATTGAGAATATATTTTCCATGTCATTTGTCAAATATGCAATCGCTTTCTATATCAATACAAATAACAAATCGATTTGAAACTGCCTCAATCGAAGCCGACTTTGATTGAGGCAGTTTCAAACACCGAACAGGAAACCGGATACCTGACAGACATATTGTTGCATCCTTAGATCTGAATGAAATCGATAGTTTTGTATTTTTTTCTAAGGGTAGCTTCACATCGACTCGATAAGCAATTTGTATTTTGATTTCGTATATTGATTTCCATATTATTATTGATCTTATGAAAGGATTTTACTGAATCATATCAGTGATTATGATCTTATAAGAATTAATATTGAAATGACTGGTTTCGTAATCGATGCAATATTTTTTTAGTTTAGTTATTGCAAGGATTAAGTTGCTACGATCCCTGCATATTTCTTTCGCTTCATCAGCTCTCATTACAGTCCTCATACATGCTCGGCGATTGCGGGTACTTTTGACCTGGCCCTTCTCAAGAACGTCTTTAATTTGGTCGAGAAACGTTCGCCTAGGTCTGCCTCATCCCGTATCTCCACTCACACCTGATTCAATATCCCTTTAGTCAACCTATTTTCATCTATCCTTTCCACAAGGGTTAAAATAAAAACACAAAATTGTACTTATGCTAAACTTTTAATTATGAAAAACAGAAGATGTATAAAATTAACACAATTCAGAAACCCATTGATGGGTTTGTAAATACATTTTTGATTGTTTTTAAGGAGGCAAGCGGGCAGACGGTTCACCTGATGGAAAGTGATCACTATCGCCCATAGACATCTGCTGCACCTTAGGAACTGCAAATATTTAAGTATAAGTACGGTCTTTTCTTGAACCACTGAAGGTCGGTCGTTTTACGATACTTATCCACCTTATTTTCATTGCTATCGTGATAGTCGATTAGCTTGGTTCAGACGTGAGATGAGGACGATTAAATTACCTATCAAGAAGAACGCTACATATAAATATCTATAGAACTAGAATGAAAGGATTATCAGTATTAGCGACTCTTTGTTCTTATTGCGCTCTTCTCTGGCCATCTTCTCTTAGTTACTGTTTTTAAATTAAGCAACTGTCTGTTTCCATTTCATTGTTTTGGTCTCCAACTTTTCATTCCTATCAGTGTCAGTGTCTGGGGCGGTTGTCTCGACGCTTGAAATAAATTTATAATATATATATATTAAATAAAACAATAACGATCAATGTTCATATATCATTACCAAGGCACTATTTTAGGTAGCCCTACCTTTTTATATTCTTTGATTTAGTCCAGCGATTTCAGTGTTATTCACCTTTTATAAATTGTTCTAGATGTGCCTTTGATTTTAATGATATATTAAATATAACATCAGTGACAATCTTCAATCTTCAAGACGTTTATTTTCACATCGTCATCGCCACCGTCACAAACGTGTTACGTAGGAAGAGATGAACAAGATGCTCAGCTGATGAAAGGAAAGGGGAGATGACAATTTTATTATTGTTATTTACGGTTGTTTCGCGTCACTGCGACTTAATTAGATCTATTGTGACCAACATACTATGTAAGTTCTATTAAGACCCTACAGTAGTTCCATTACTTGTACACTCTCAAAAAAAGATAAGATGATACCAGTTTGGATTGTTATAATTTCACCTGGGCCGTGGGTGTGACTTCCCAGATGTCTGCTTGTGTTGTGAATCAGTGGTTCACAAGAGCACAAGAGATGCATTGGTGTTTCACGCTCTTGTTCGCAGAATCTGCAATCATCAGTTTGTGTCATATTTTAAAGGTGCCTGTTCAATTTGCAGTGACCGGTCAAAGTCCTAATCTAAACACCCCTAAGAGGACAATTCAACTATGTTGTAAGTTTTGCTTATTATTTGTACCATTTTTGTTCCACAAGAAAATTAATGGTAAGTATACTTGCATAAGCTATTCTCATACATGCAGTTCCTAAGGGAGTATTCGTCAACAAACCGTTTACAGTAATCGGGGCCGCTAGCTGAATCAATAATGTCCATGTTTAATTCAGACTCCCACATCGGCACTTGATCCTTAACTGCGAATTTGACTCTTATCTCTTATGGCTTAAAGAATATAATTATCATGATATTTGAGTGTATGAACCCCTGTGGTGACAGTCGACACACTTAATTATTCGATTCAAATAAGGTGAATGTAAATTTTTTTGTTGCATTTCAAAACGTATTTGGCTTGATATAAAAATTTTACAAATTGCTTTTCCTTGAAATAGTAAAGATTCTCACGAAGTTCCATCACCAGCCCATATACATCTAAATGTTGCGCACAGGCCGGTCTAGACGGAAAGAACACATAATTGGAATATGGACCTTAACAACTTTGGACTAGCACATGGTCCAAGGGGAATGGTGGCTACAAACGTTGCAATCGACGATGACGACCTCCGTGGTCGAGTGGTCTGTATGCCGGTCTCAAGGCGTCGCCATCTCGAGAGGTTCTGGGTTCGATCCCCGGTGGGGGCAAATGTTTGGGTGATGAATTTTCAAGCATTTGTTCTCCAGTCTTGGATGTTTATATACATTCAGGATATTTATATGTATTTATCCATTAAATTTATTTATCCGTCATCTAGTATCCGTAACACAAGCAGCTTTAGTTGCTTAAAATGGGGCTAGTTGATAGGTGTGAATGTCTGAAAAAAAAAACTTGTACTAGCAACCGGGGTCTATGGCATAACGCTTTCCAAAACATGTAGAATATTTAGGTCACTATATTACTGGGGCCACAAGCATGAATGTAATGTAAGTGAGACAGAGTATCGACTGGGATAAATTAGAAGAATATACTCATTTTAACATTTCATCTGACCTCACTTCTAGACGGCTACAGAGTGACTGTCGATGCTCCTCTGGGCACATGAGGCCTCAGATC
Source organism: Parapoynx stratiotata (assembly GCA_910589355.1). Classification (NCBI taxonomy): domain Eukaryota; kingdom Metazoa; phylum Arthropoda; class Insecta; order Lepidoptera; family Crambidae; genus Parapoynx; species Parapoynx stratiotata. The sequence goes on from OU342459.1 coordinate 17,007,328, forward strand.
ACTGTCTAGTCCGGAGTTCGGTGCCACTGACGTGCTCCTTGCGCTCTTAACCTATGGGTAGGCACTACAGGTCGGCAGACTGGGATGGGATACGCTCATTCCGATTTCTGGGATGGTGCTATATTCTGAATAATTATATGTATTTATCTATTAAATATCCGTCATCTAGTATCCGTAACACAAGCAGCATATAGTTGCTTAAAATGCGACTAGTTGATAGGTGTAAATGTCTGAGGATATTTTCTTTGGATATTATTATTTATTTATTTATTCTTTGGACATGTCTAAGGGTGACGGTGATTACTTTCCATCAGGCGAACCGTCTGCCCGTTTGCCTACTATGATATAAAAAAAATAATAAGAAAAACCTATTATGGGCAAAATAATACTAGCATACAGAGACCTCGGGAGACCTCCATTGCACGTAGCACTCCAAAAAACTTGTCTTCATTTAATCTATCTATAACTTTTCATTATGAAGGCCTGTGCCCACTGGCAATAATCTACTGTTATTATTTCCACAATAATTCAACCTTACCTGTTCCATATCTGCGCCGGCGCGGCGCCGTTACAATCACGCATAACGTTCATTTCCTCCTCCACGCATTTGTCACTAGGGTCGAATGTTAATTTATGTCAATCAATGCATATTGCATTAGTACGTCATACCTTGGGAACACCTGGTGTATGGATACTTTAGTGCCACGTTTGATTATTATGCGTGTTTATACAATATTCATATTTTCTACTTCCCATGTTAGTTTATGGAGTTATTGTTGTGTATTTAAAGTACAAGAAAGAAAAATTGCTCAGTATTCACGAGTACATAAATTATACATATAAGGATGAGGAGCTCGGTGGCGTAGTGGTCAGTGCGCTTAGACTTCAATCGAAAACAAAGCTACCTTCGCCAATGTCAGGCCGTGGTTGGGTGACCAAGACATTGTGATCTCGAGTTCCTCCGTGCTTCGGAAGGCACGTTAAGCCGTTGGTCCCGGTCACATTTGTGACCGTTTCTACCCACCGACTCGCATTGGGCCAGCGTGGTGGTGTTACGGCCCATACTCCTCGTGTGTTTCTCCATGAGGAAGACCTGTCCCAGCAGTGGGACGCATATAGGCTGATGACGCCAACGACGACGACATATTACAAAATAGAAAATTCCCAACACTGAACCAAAAACTCAAGAAGTATTTTCTAGCTCTTTCTTCCTAAAATTTCCTTATTTATCATCTTTTCAATACAGGCATAGTGTTTATTATGTATTATATATTTTATAAATTTTATGTATTTAATAAAATATATAGTTATTAAATATAATTTGAGTTTTCGTTTTTAATATCTTAAATTTTTTCTCATTCGCACTGGTGTCACTTCCCTTTCAATACTAAATCTCACACACCTGTGATGGGTTGGCAGAGCCCTCTATTAGAGATAAGCCTTCCTTTGCATACTATTTTTATTTAATGACCTGTATTTGTGTTCATGGGTGCAATAAAGAGTTAATATTTATTTGGTACAGCTTTATCCTATCACCATCATGCCGAGAAGCCCCTTGCCTAGCCAACGGTAGGTGCTAATGATATGCCAATGAAATCCAAGTGTGGCCAGCAATTTTTCTTATATCGTCGAACGATTTTGACTAAGAGCCCATATTATCCTTAGAGGCGTAATTGATTTTTATAATTCTATCCTGCGTTTTGTTTAAAAAATACAGCAGTGGTGTGGTAGCCTTCGTTACTCTTGTGTAAACTTACATTACCATGCTTTTTAGGTTAAGTTATAAAATACCGTTTATGTAAAGTATTCGGCCTGCCGTTGAGACGAAAAGCTGGATAATTTAGAGGCACATAAAAACATACATGCCAGATACAAATAGAATTAAGCAGCCATAGCAGAACTAATATTTCATAGACCGCGCTACAAAAGTACTACAGTCACAATGAAAAATTTTAATCGTATTATTTTTCGTCGACAAAAAACTCGGCGTGACCATAACTGAAATACATAACGGCTATCGAACGACACTGCTTATTTATAGTCGACTTCAAACAGGTCTTAGCAAAGGAACCTACCCTCGGTATAAATCAAGTCGTGTTGACCCATAACCTTAAGTTTCGTTCTATGGCGTTTGGCTAACGATGTATCCATATATTTTATCGTGGACTTTTATTGGTTGTTGAAGTTGTTCGGAACTCCATAAGGTCTTGCTACTATAGATGTTTATAATCTTCTGTTTGAGTTTACGCTATAAAATTTTATTTCATTACAATTATGTTGTAACCATCTTACTGACATTTGTTGTTTGATTTGAACAACTATAAAAGTTTTATTGTGTCGTACTTAAGGTACAGCTTTTGTTTGAGTGCAAATGGCTTTGTCGAGAATACGAATTATTAGTAATACGAAATTAACGATTTTTATTTACTTGTTTTCATTGAAAATAAGTCACATTTCGTCGGGGATAGTGCAAATCCGCGAATTTACCGTACGCAAAGTCCGTGTAACTGCAGTAAATAAAGTTTTTTAAGGGATGGTCAAAACTTAATAATTTGCTTAGTTTAGCGTGGGTTGGCCGCGAAAACTCACATTGGCCAAATTTGTCAGATTCGCGGAATTATCCAATGCTAGTTACACGGATTTGCACTATCCCTGACGATTTGGCAATTCTTACAAGCTTGGATAATGGAAATTTTCAACGTGTATTTCGGAATTCCAATTTATTTCCAAAGATTAGCAATTTAAGCGTAGCTTTTATAATACTTTTCCCATTTCCCATAAAGTTTATCAAAATCTTTTGTGCAACATACTTTTAAATGTTTGCTTGAATAGAAAACCTTTTATTTTAAAACTGTTAATACGACATTTTACGCATAATACTAGTCAAAGACTCATTGTGGTTGTACTTTCAGTCGTTTCATACTATTATTTCTTAACATAAAACGTTTAAAAGAGCAGGTTTATCAACCTACCTACGTGTGAATCAACAGATGCATGACAATAACAGTGAAATCTGCATCCTACCGTTTGAATTATACACCTGCTTACTTTACTAATACCTATCGATAACAATACAACAGTTTTGTCCACTACTGTGACCCTTTCGGAACAGAACAATCATGCGATATGGCCCTTGAACTGTTACGCAAAATATTTGCAAGACTACAAACGACAATCACTGACACATACTAAATAAAGTATACTGGTCCTACTAATTTCCCTCTTCATTTCGGCTTATTGTCAAGCCGTTTGGAGTAACTAACGAAAAGAAATCGGGTTGTGAATTGTGAACCCTTAGTAACAATCTAGCTACTCGAATACTCCACATAAATTCCCATACGACGATGTATTGTTGACGAAAATAAATCAACATTTACATGAAGAAAAAAAAACTAGTTTCGCGGACATCAAGAAGGGCGAGCCTATTGTACCGTTACGGTTTCGCATACGGAAGTTCCTGTCTGAACTGAGAATAAGTTGCATATCGTGGTAACAATGGTTTGACAATAGACCATCTGACAATGGGGTGGTTTAAACGAGATCAGTCTTTGTCTGAGAAGCAGCTGATCTCTAAGATTGCGCAGTCTGTTGGGAACGGTGTTACAATTTTTCCGTAACATTTTCTTTTTATATTAAAATTTGGTAGCAATTGTGTGCGCGTGTGTACGGAGCGGTCAGCGTTGCGGTAGTCAGCTGGTCTGAATAAATATTACAATATCGCAAGGAAAGGTTGCCGAGTCGAATTGTTTGTTAATCTAATAAATACATTGATATGTTATATGGCATATGTGGAGAGCTCACTCTGACCTGCTTTATATATTGAAAACAATTTAAGTTTTTGTTCGGGTTACCAAGAATTTGTGATTACGAAGCATCTGCCCCCCTACTTAAGATGCCTTTCAATAATGGCTATCGTTACCACCGAATGGAAAATGTACGGGATTTAATGAATTATTAATTAATTCATAATATTCCGTAATTAATTAATATCAACACTCTATTATATTATTAAATACGCCCTTAGTCGCATTTTACGACATGCTAGGCAAGAAAAGCATTTGGTACATTCTTTTTGTGTCCCGGACCAACGCGGGACACAGTTAATTATTAATTAGCTATATTTCATGGATAATCTGGTGAAGACCGCAGAAAGTCGCAGGATCGGTCGTTATGGAGGTCATTGGGGGAGGCTTATGTCCAAGAGTGGACGTCTATGGGCTGATGGATGGATAGATTAAATGAGTGAGTTGGCTGAAATAAGAGTAAAAAGGCTATCGTTGAATAGTCCTAGTCTAGCAATCGTTGTCAATGATCCTCTCGAGAACGAGGAGAGTCCACAAGCCAAAACAAGCCAAAAACTTGCATGGGTAGACCTCCAGCATGGTGAATCAGTGGTCAGATAAATGCCAAAGGTAGCTACTGGGTGAGCGCATCACAGGACCGATAGTGTTTGGGAAAGGCTTTGGCTGCTAGTTGATGTCTGTTCAGATAACGATGATAATGAAATAACTTACATAGTAGGTTTTGTAATAGTTCAAACAATTTGGTTGTGACACTAAATGAATACAACTCTTGCCACGGTAGTTGTATGCATACATACATACATATAATCATGACTATTATCCTATAAGCACCGCAAAGGCAGTTCAGTGACTGCACTCAGCGTGATAGATGGTGAACCCGTCTCCGCTATATGCTATTGGATGGTTGTATAGATCTAAGTCCATTAGCGCCTTTTACGACCCCCAAGGGAAGAGATTGGTTGGTAGTTGTATGTACGGGTAAAAAACATTGTTATATGGGATTCCCACAAGCTTTAGTACGCACGTTACGACTTGCAATCATCTTGTAACTATTTCTTCCATCATTCCATTAGGCGAGATTTAAAACAATTACATATTATCTGTGTTCAGTATGTATGTTTTCATTGTAAAAAAATTCTCATCTATGAGAAATGTGATTTCAACTTTCCGCTAGGCGCTTTTCTCGTTTCGCATAGAAATTGACATTCTTGACATTTCTTGCAGCAACTAAAAGTCAGAAGTTTTTGACAATGAAAATTTACATTAGGGTAGGTAATAGAAGTCCGGTGGCGTAGAGGTTAGTATGCTTTGGCTTTCGATTGAAAACAAAGCTACCTTCGCAATGGTCAGGTTGTGGATGGGTGTAAACTTTGTGATCTTGAGCTCCTCCGTGCTTCGAAAGGCACATTAAGCCGTTGGTCCCGGTCGCTATCGCCACTGTTTCTACCCACCAACGCACATTGGGCCAGCGTGGTGGTGTTATGGCCCATACTCCTCACGTGTTTCTCCACGAGGAAGGCCTGTGCCCAGCAGTGGGACGTATGTAGGCTGACGACAAGGGTAGGAACAATTCTCTATGTAAAACGGCAATGTTCAATTCAAAACCACTCATCGTGTGTGTACACATCTTAAGAGGAGACACCACATATTTCCATATCTAGGCATTAAGCTAGCCACAAAAAATAGCAATTACCCGCTGTCGTTGGCAGATGCAAGACCGGCGCGTGCCAGCCCGACCTTTGAATGTCAACCGTTTATTGTAAACTATTTAATTTAACAGTTTTATAAGACGGTTATTATTTCTATTTTTAGCAAAGCTGTTTGTAAAACACGTCGTTATTTACTAGTGAAGAAAAGTTCGATATTTCCAGTTCTGTAAAACTCTAGAGTAATTCTCGTAAACTATTTTGCGAGAAGTACACCGGATATTTTCCCAGAGAGTCAACCAGACCAAAACATTGTGATCTCAAACTCCTCCGTGCTTAGGAAGGCACATTAAGGCATCGGTCCCGTTAGCTGTTGCACCTCTTCTACCCACCAACCCGCATTGGGCCAGCGTTGTGGTGTTATGACATATACTCCTCATCTGTTTCTCCATGAGGAAGGCATGTGCCCAGCTGTGGGGCGTATATAGGCTAAGGGCGACTAATATCATAGTAATTACTGACTTGGTATCATATCCCACAGCGAACAATAAGATAGCAATAGGAATTGCAGGCAGATGTTTGTACCGCTTTACGTCAAGTGCCATCTTGATTGACATCTTGATCATCATCAGTTTTCATTATGAAAAAATATAATATGGTATAGTATTTAGTGTAAAGACAGCAGAGAGGCAGCAGTAGCCGAGTTGAGACGGCTACTCGTTCGAGAGGCCGCGGGAAACGCGGGTTCAATCCCACCGCCTGTACCACTAAGTTTGAATAAAACTTATGTACAGTTCATTGTGAATAACTCGCCACCTGTTACATGGGGACCTAACATGTCTGGCGAAACCGGCGTGATGATATCTTCACGGTTTCCAAAATCTCAAGCTTGATTACGAAGCAAGCAAACTTTTATTTAATTTCGAAAATTTTGGGTAGAGATTAGAACAGCTAACCAGCGAAGACAGTTTATTTTCGTAGGATGAGAAAGATTGATCATCTCTACCGGAGACACTTCTCGATACTAAAGTAATTAAAATATTATTAAATAATTTCTTAAAAAAATGGCAAAACCACATTGCGTTTACTTCGGTAATAAATTGATAGTGATAATTCAAAACCATAAATTAAACCATGAAACAGTTACATACCATTATCGGCACATACCTCACAACAATATTCCAATTATCACATTCATATTCAGAATCGTCTCGAATTATCGTATCAATAAAATGTTTTGAAATTTTTTAATGGTTTGAGACAATAAGTTATCTTAAATTATTCTTAGCACCATACTAAGAAGGTTGAATTCACCATAACAATAAAGTATAGTAATTTTAACAAGCCTTTTATTAAATCTTATTGCTAGGGCGTTTTCTACGATCAGAGCACAATAGAGTAAGTATCTTTGCTCCACATAGATAACTGTCACATTAATTCTAAGTACAAAGAATGAGGGTAGATGCATCACCCCTATTTTTATCTTCCGGATAATGTAAGTTTTTTAAAAGCGTCCTTGTGAAAAAACGTGGGTAAGATTCGTGAAGAAAAAAATTGTTTTTTGCATAGCATGCATGATTTAGTAAAGTAACTGCATGGGAAATAAATATGCGATGTATTTAGTATTTCTTTTGAATTTTTAGTTACGTGAGTCAAATATGTTTGATGCAAGTTCTTTTGGATTGTAAACAGGGTCTCTTTTATTGACAGTAAGAGTAAAAACAAGTGCGAATTAACGCTTTTGGGTTTTTTTTATGGAGAGCTTAAAAATGTTGCTGCAAGTCTTTAGAATGAAAGCACAAAAAAAGAAATATGTGTAGTTATATTCATACCATCATAAAAAAATGATTTTAAAAACCAACAACAAAATACTAACAACCATTTAACTCGGGAGTTAAAGTTTTAAGTTTCCTCGCTTCCTTTCTCATTTATTTAATTATTAGACACGAAACCGGCTAAGTAAAGGTCAGAAATGTATTAAACATATCTCTAATTTATCAGGCAGCGATACTCATTACCTGGGGTTAATGGAGGAGGCATTGCCATTACGAGTATTATCATAGAACTGCAAAAACAAAGGTCATTGGAGGAATGTAACGTACGATGCGCGAGCGCAACCGCTCGCTATTGCGTAGGGTTCGGTAGTCACGAGCATAAATATGTTCCCATTTTGGTACGCTATCTTTTTTTATATATGACAGTCAAGCTCTTGGCCTACATCTCACCTGATGGTAAGTGATGATAAGGCTGAAGGTGGAAGCGACTTTCATTTGTAGTCCTCAACTACTGAGGAACAGTCATTTTGAAAACCCTTGTGGAGTGTCACAACAGCGAATACCTTACTAAAACCTTAGGATGACAATAGGGACTAAAATGGTAACGTATTTACGCTTGCGACTGTACTAATACTTAATAGTATCAAACTAACTATGTTCAATCGATTTACCTCCTTATGGAAAATATTTTATGGTTGAAATTCGTTTGAATATTATTGGATAGTTTTGTTACAGCTTTTAACTTTTTAGCGACTGATAGTATTTCGATATTGCTTCGCTGGGTAGGCCGTGAAAAATGTAGATTGTTTATTGGTATTTAAGGAAAGCATTGTAATAATGTTCTGTACCGATAGTTTAAATTTAAAAAAAACTGGAAGTTTGCGAAAAACTGGAAGTTCTTGAGTTTGCGTCTTAGGGTGTTTTTATAGCCCCGCCGGCCACCAACGCCATCTACGCGCGCTCGCTTGCACGTAAAATTGAATCGAAATTTTGACGTGTAAGAGCGTGCGCGTGGCTGGCGCCGCCCGCCGGCGTAGCTCTGAAACGTGGCTTTTCAAGCATGTGAAATTACAAAACTAAAGAGCAAATAATTAATAAAAATTACTCGAAGAGACGACCCTCGTTTTTTATCCGTTTAGACGAGGATTTCAGAAAATCCCTTCGTACGAAATCCTTGTGTGATGATTAGAAATCGGATATTCGGATGCATATTTACCTAAAGTACATTTTTAGATAACATATTATGGAAGTGGCTTCTTAGAATATTTTTATTAAAAATAAAATCCCGGGATTTCGGGATTGCATAACTAATCAGAAACATTTTTATTCAGTTATTAAAGTATGTAAAACATACTTACTTGAATCGTAGGTTGATGAAGGGTGTAAAAGAAAACATAGTGTAATAAAAAATAATAACTAATATTTAAAATATAAAAAAATATAAAAATAATATATATTTTTTCATCCCACCACCTCGGAAAGTGTAATTTTGCGCTTCGAAATCTGGCTGGAAAATTCTATTTTATTCGCTTGAGCGGCAAAGTAGATTTGAATTTAGAACATCACATATAATGAGTACTCAATATAATTGTAAATTCAAAACGTCATTAAACCTATTTAATGTAACCTCTATGGTGCCAAATTTATGATTAGAACTTTTTAAATTGTGAAAAAATATTTTGTCATTATAAATTGTTTTCTTTTTCATTTTGTCATTTCCTCGCTGAGGTGGGATGAAAAGTTACGTATTGCACTCGAGTGGAAAGATTTTTCACCTTGTGCTCGTTTGTTTCCCTCGCTGACGCTCAGGATTCTAATTTAGAATCACTCGCTGCGCTCGTGATTCAACTTAAGAATCCTTCGCTTGCTCGGTCATCCAAATCGAGCACGCGGTTAAAAAGGAACTTTCCACTCTTGTATAATAAATAACTATTATAATTAAACTCGGTTCTCCTTATTTAACCATATTTTTTTTTATTAATTTTCGATAAAAATGTGTTTTCCACAATAGCTAACTTTAGGTAAATATGCATCCGAATATCCGATCTCTAGAGATAATATCTATCTGGGTGCTAAATTTAAGTGCGATTAGCTCAGAAGAAGTTATCGACATACAGGGATAGATCAGTATCGATTGATATATTTACCTATTTTATTCGTAGATAGTTATTATCTCAAGTCTTAAAATGTGTTTAGGTGTAAAGTGTAAAAAAAAGCGTACGTAATAACTCGCCTAAACTTATTACAGTTTGATCTACCAATGAAAGCTCTATTAGGGCTAGTCCAATCATTTGCATTAACCCTTCAGTGGGTGGGGACGACCCACTGGGCGCAGCGTGTGGGAGCGTCATTGTACTGTACACACAACTGGACAATGGGACAAATGAATCGCCACGTAATGAACACTGTGCGTTATTTTGTTAAATTTCCGACGCGTGTTCTGCACTCGTGTTTTTTCGCCAGAGGCGTCAATAGACGCAGCGGGGCCTGCGCGACCCTTTACGTGGGCTTTTGTGAGTTTATTTGATTGATATGTTGGAAGAGGTGAACGCTCTCGTGCGTTGACGTTTTGACATCGACTTCTAGTTTTGGAGATCTCTTTCAGCGTTTCAGTCAGCGCCAAACTAATTGAAGCGTCCAAAGGAATCAATATCATCCCATTTGCGTTATTTGAAATATAAAGTAAGCTTAATGCTTTTTACTAGTTTAAAATCTTATAAAGTACGCTGTCAAAGTAACCATATTTATCGAGGTATCCAAAATGATCAAAACCTCTTAGAAAAATGTTTGTCAACTTTATATCTGCTGTCAAGATGTTCAATAGGAAATTAACAGTTGCGTTACTTAGATATTTTGACTACTTTGAAGGCTTTGAGCAATATGGTTACTGCGGTAGCGTAGATAAATAAGAAATAACGCACACGATATAATTTTAACTGCTTTAGACGCTTTGATCATTTTGGTGATGACTTAATTAATATCTTTAGGATATTAGTATAATTTTATGATAATTGTTCATAGATTTAATTATTTTGGCATTGTTAATTGTGCTTTAAAGGTCAAGATTTTATTTTTGTATGTACTTATTTTACTTTTTTTTAATGTGCAAGCAGTGTTTGCCTTTAAGTAGTTGTAACATTTAGCACGGCTAGCTTGTAAGTTTATTTTATATTATACTTTGATGTATACAACTATTGGTAGACCTGATAAACTAAATAAATAAAAAATATGACTAACTCGGAGAAACGCTATAGCAGAACCCGAGTCGTCCAGGGAGCAGGACTTGACCATACCCCAACCCGCCGATATTGGTTGTATCTGTGAGTTTTTGTGGGTGTTTTCACCGGGCAGCTGAGTGAGTTTGTATTAGTCGAATAGGGGGTCTATACGACTACTTTGCTGGTTGGATTATGTCCGTAAATAGGATTTCGTCCCCGTAAACCAAAAAAGGATATCGCTTCATATAGATAACTTTAAAACTTCATCAAACAAATAGAGGCGTGTTGATATATACACGCCTCTATTTGGCCGAACGCCGAATTGGTGAGTAAAATAGAAAAAAATCACTGTTACGTGTAAGGGATGTTTTTAGGGTTCGCCAAGACCGTCGGTCTGTCCGTCCGCGGATAATCTTAGTGACCGTTAGCACTAGAAAACTGAAATAAAGTACCAATATCTAAATCAATCACGCCGACAAAGTGGTAAAATAAAACATATTTTATTATACGGATGGACCGTATCTTCTTTAAATAAAAAAAGAATGATTGATCGGTTCACGCAATCCAAAATTACTAACGAAAACCCAACATACATAAACCGTCCAGTTTGTATCGAAGATGGTGCTGTACTTTCTGCTATTTTAACAATTAACGGAACCTTACACTGAGCCTGGCCTGTGACACTCGGGCTAGGTGAATAAACGTGAAGAATAATTATTTTAGTGCTCATTTTAATCCCGCAATAATGGTGAATCGCAGTAATATATTCGATTATCTTAATAAAGTTATCCAAAGTTTAATCCCCAAATCAGAACTGTATTGACTTTACCATCGTTGGAAGCCATCTGTTCCAAACCAACATCTGTTTCGGTAATCTAATTTGTACAAATCCTTCGTGAGTCTATAAAATAAATATTACCCTATAACTGTGGAAGTTTGTCGATTAGAAATTTAAAAAAAATACAACAGTTGCATGTTTACGATTAGGGTATTTTTTGGTACGGTTACAATAATATGACTTTTTTATGTATTCGATGCATCTTTAAGAATGTAGGTGTTTAACACCTCCGCCTACCCCTTCGGGGAAAGAGGCGTGGTGATATGTTATTTTGATACTCTACGAGGAACAAAAATACTGACTGGTGGGTGGAAATTGGATAATTAAGTATAACAAAATTTGTTAACAATTGTGATTAAACCTTTTAAGTTGTTGGGTACAGGGCCACATCGATGGAATATATTAGGTATAAGTATCAGGAACAAGGGATTTGCGAATAACATCAAAATAATTATAATGCGAAATAATATCTAGAAGTTCTTGTTTTTTCTGATTGCAAAATATATCAGATACAAAAATACTTTATTCCTGTATCGCCGAAGTGGCAAACTAAGAAGGAAAGATAATCAAAAACAATGAAGAGAATGCTGAGTAGACAAGTGACATAAATAATCGAAAAGGAAAAGTTGCTCGAACACAAAGAAATGCACGCAATAACAATATCGATTTCATGCTTCCCATGTATCAAGTATAACATACTCGAAAGAGCAGGAATGTTGGCTACTATGAACTCATCATTATCCTGCCCTTTTCCCAATTTCATTTGGGGTCGGCGCAACGAGTCTTTCTCCTCCACTCTCCCCTATCACACGCCATATCAACATTCACTCCCATTCTAGCCATATCCTCATTCACACAATCTATCCATCTCTTCTTTGGTTGGCTACTATGAACTATTTAGGTTCATAGTTTGCTTGCGTTCTCGGTATACACCCAACAGTCTATCAGTAGTCTGCACGTTGAAGAGTGTGGAATACGCGAAGAATTAATATAACGGGTTGCACCTTGACTTGTTATCATACTATAGGTACTTATAATATAATAAATATGTGTGGTGCTTTCCTGTGTTTTGAAATTCAAAGTATACATACATACATAAGTCACGCCCTGTGGGGAACAGGGGTAAGCAGAGATTACAGAATCCGCTTAATCAGAATTTTGTCATCTAGGTATCTTGTATATATTTAAAGGTATATATTATTTATATGTATATATTTGTGTAATTATTTAAGTATTTGTATTTATATGTGTATTTAAGTAGGATTATTATTATGTAGGTATGTTTAATATTAAAGTTTTTCAATATTGTCTTCTTTATGCATTTGTATCCCCTATAATCTATTTTCTCAACTTACTTTCATGGGTTGGCAGGCAGAGATCTCTGTTAGGGATATGTCCGCCCTTGCAAACATATGTTAACAACCTTTTTTATGTATGTGTTTTTAAATTGCAATAAAGAGTATATAATGTTTACATCCTTCCACTTGCTACGATCCCTGCATATTTCTTTCGCTTCATCAACTCTCATTACAGTCCTCATACATGATCGGCGATTTACTTCTTTACATGAAGTTCTTTTGTCTACTTTTGACCTGGCCCTTCTCTAGAACGTCTTTAATTTGGTCGAGAAACGTTCGCCTAGGTCTGCCTCGTCCCGTATCTCCACTCACACTCGATTCATATATCCCTTTAGTCAATCTATTTTCATCGATCCTTTCCACATGTCCAAGCCATCTTAGCATACCTTTCTCTATTCTTGTCAATACATCCTCTTTCAAACCACACTCCCTTCTTATCACATCATTATATATCCTGTCACGTATGTTGGGACCAGATTGACAAAGTTGGTCTTACTGATGGCCCCGCACTCGGTGAAGGGAGTCCCCAATAATGCTTAACCTCTCAATGGCCACAAAACGAGAAACAATAAAAACATATATTGTTCGTGAACTCTGGCGTTCGCGTGGTCCTCAAGGAGTTTATTACAAACGCATTTACCAACGATAAAAAGAGACACATCTACTGTTCTGACTGCCTTCAATAGTCGAAAAGGCACGTACAGAAGAAGGTAGGTACTATTATATGTACTTCCATTCCATAGTGGTTATATGGAATATATATATAGAAGTCACGCGTCAACAATAATTCATCAATATTCAGAGCTCCCTTGGGCTTACCGATACAATCATGCCGATTGCGAAACAAACTTATATTTTACGTCTACCCTACACCATATCACTTATATGTTAAGGTTTAAAAATGTGGTTAGGGGATGAAAAATATTTGTATTAAATAGTGCACGGTCATGAAGTTTGACGAAGTCTGACTTGTGATTGTAGCAAATGCTATTCAAGTGCTGACAGTTGTAAAATGTTGTTGGAATAAATGATGATCCCATATAGGTAATATTATATGGACGATCCATATTAGTATTTCTTTTCTATTTCGCTAGACCCATTGGTTGGAGAAAACCTCTAAAAGGGCGTCTCTCTCTAGTCTATGGTAGTTAAATTGTATTCTAATAATGATAAGCATAATATAATAAGCAACACGCAATCTAGAAATACAAAAAGAGAATTGAACATGAAATATAATAATATAAATATATAAATAACCTACTAAAAAAAACCTACTTGAGTGCGAAAACGTGAGAAATTTTATTTCTCTTTGCACGCATTACAGCTTGTGAAATAAACTACAAAAAAACCATGAAAAAAAAGAACACATATAGGGTACATTATGTTAGATTGGGTAACACTTTATTATTATTAAATCCGTACCGTCGATCTATTATCAACCTTATCACACCTAGTTTGAGTTTAATTGGCTTGGTATTATTATTTAATTACTGAATAGAAACGGTTAACGAGTGACAGTTCCACCATATTGTTCAGCAGGTGCCTTACATGATGCAAATTAGGAGATGCTTATCGTCTAATGAAATTTGAACGGTATTTTTGGTGTTGGGGTAACGAAATCAAAGTGTGGCGCAGTTATGCAATTTTAGACTTTAATTGCTTGTAATTATATCGTTTATATGATTTTACAATCAAAATTCAATTTTAGTCTTTTATGCCACACTGCCAGCGATGGATTATCTTGCAGACGGTTTTTGCACATAATTATTTGTTTAATTCCTTTTTTTGTATGTTTTCTTTTTAAAATAGTAAGTAATAATAATTTATAAATTGTAAGTCATAAATTTCATCATCTAAAATTTCGGTTGCTATTTCAGTTACTCTTATTGGCATATTAAAACAATCAGCATTCATTGAGGGATCAACAATACGCCCGTGAAAAGTTGAATAAAAATAATAAGCAAACATATTTACAACATAATACAAATTGCAATAATGTTATAAATATAGGCATCCTTTGGCAGTTCACAAGTCCAGTCCACAGTTCACAAGTCCAATGGGTATCTCTGACAGGCTGAAATACTAGTCATGATTTAACCTTCAATCTACTTAAAAATGTTACGAAAATATGGAGGACTTAACGACATAAATCCTTCTCTAGTAGTCAATCATCACGCAAAGCAGACATCCAGTAGCTTAATTCAAATAGTGCATGCAGTTTAATATTCTTTTGTCATTTGTAAAGTAATTTTTATAATTAGTACTTCAATCCTTCAACCGTTCGTTTCTTTCTTTCATAACTCAAGCTCCAAGGCTTTTACTTGGGCATAGTTGATAGATGGAGTTACAGAAGTTATTTATTTTGATCTCCAATTGTTTTGGACATTGTTGCTATAATGACCTTCCTTTAAGTATATTTATTATTTTTGTAATTTGCCATATTAATTGAAATAAATGTTTAATGGTTACGGTTACGAATATGTGGCAAATTTGCTGGCAAGACTGATTTATCCAGGACCTCCTCACAGGTTTTCATAGAATAAATTTATTTCTTCATCTTCTTCATAAAAAATATAGGCATTAAGATTAACACACAAGGTGATCAATTAGGACCCGGTCTCAGCATAAAGTGCATCAACTGTGATTAAAGCTCGTATGACTACACAAACTGAAGGGGGGGGGGGGGGGGTAATTATCCCATTCAAACCCTCCGCTACCTCTCGTAATTGTCCAAAGTGATACACGGCACGATCCAAATGAATGCGCCATATAATTCGGTATTGCTTGTAAATTGGTTGTTTTCTCACGTCACGTCGCCCGCTAATTATCGAGCGCACCTGTGACTACCACCATGAAGTTGGAGTTAGATAATGATAGAAATGATACGAATTTTATGGATTACAGGACAGAAGCTGCATCCTGTTTTGAAATTTGGCAAATGGAACTTGTAATTCTCATTCTGAAAGGTATTAAGTGAAATGTGCTCTGAAGGGATCGGCAGAGGTGACATTTCGTCTTATATATACTTATTAAGGTCCCCATGTTCGTATGTTACTAATTAATTGACTAGTAATTTCGGATTTCAATTGAATTGCCCCATTTTCAACTCATCATCGCTACGTTTGCGTAACCATCATTTCTCCTATGAAGTCAATGTAACGAAAATCTATAAAAAGTTAAAAATAAGCCAGAGCTGCCATGATGTAGAATTAAAACTATAATGTTAGAGTCACTACAAGGTACAGTCGGGGGAGTTGGCGGTCGACCAGTTTTTTGGAGACAGAGTTTGTTTTGAAGCATTATCGAAAAAAGTAAGACAGTAATTTCAAAAGTTTATATCTAGTAAAATAGACCAATTAAACTATTTATGTTTTCTGTCAATCATAAATTACTACTTTGATTCTATTAATTTTACCTACAATCAAAACTGCGGTAACGTGTAACCATAACATAATATAACGTCTCCATAAATGTTATTTAATGCAATGATCTCTACATTTTTCAATGTTCTTATGTTTTGTATTTATTCTGAAATACAAATAAATACTCGCAGGTGAGATATTTATTGGTAATACTCGTAGGCGAGATAGTTATAGGTAATACTCATAGAATAGAGATAGAGAATCGCTTACGCTTATCTCAAATAGACAAATTTTATTTAATACACTTATGTATTTTAATAAATTATAATACAATTACTCAAGCCCACTATTAACGAAAAATAACACAATTAAATAAATAATTTTAATACATACAATTAATAAGAAATAATATTTTTTACCAATAATAAAACTTGCTATTAAGTTCACTAATTAATAAAATTTACACAATTATGAGATTTAAATATATTATTATATAACGAAAATGCGACTGTTATTGTTCCTTTAAGTATATATAAGTCATTCTTAGATTTATTGTTTTTGTAATGTGCCATATTAATTGAAATAAAGGTTTAATGGCAACACTCTCAAAATGTTGCTATGCCAAATGCGGGTCCATAATGTTCATATATCAATTTATGTTCCAACTTGTACTTAAGGTGTGCAATAAATAAAATAAATAAATAATAAATATCCTCAGACATTCACACCTATCAACTAGTCCCATTTTAAGCAACTAAAGCTGCTTGTGTTACGGATACTAGATGACGGATAAATATATTTAATAGATAAATACACATAATTATTCAGAATATATATAATATTATACATACTCGTATATAATGAACATCCAAGACTGGAGAACAAATGTCTGAAAATTCATCACCCAAACACTTGCCTCCACTGGGGATCGAACCCAGGACCTCTCGAGATGGCGGCGCCTTGAGACCGGCGTACAGACCACTCGACCACGGAGGTCGTCAAATAAATAATTAAATAAATTAATTATTGCACACCTTAAGAATATATAATCCATACAAACTTATAAGTTTGTTTTGGAAGATTAAAATAAAGCGCAAGCGACTTCCACTTCAAAATGTACTCCTTCGCACTTCTGTGTTGCAAAATAGACTTTTCAACACACTTCCTTATAAAGTGGCTCTAATCCCATGGCAATTAGGCACATAATGACACCTATAATCAAACTGTGACTTTTTCATTACTATAATTCACAAGTGAGTAAAAGTTTTTTTTTTGGTTGAGTTACGGTTACATTTGCGCTAAAAAGCTATCCGCGAAAAGCCCAAAAAAAAGAAACCTCATTTTTTAGTCTATGGCCGATGCGCGCGCATAGGAAAACTGATTAATTTTTCCCGCCATTACGAAACATTTTTCACAACTCGTCTCGTTTTCTCTTTTGAAGTTATTTAGTTAGTTATTAATTAAGATGTCTGCAAATACAATTTATGAAGAAAATGATTTATGTTGTACACCGCCCGATATAAGATGTGAAGCCCAGAACGTTATGGAAAGTTTACTACCAGAAAACTCAAAGGAAAAAATAGTTAATTTTAATTTTACTAACTGCACATTTACTAATTGTTTCTCTAAATAAACTTTTTATCTACTATGTAAAATGGTTTTTTATTTAAGTATTATTTTATTCAGAAGTGTGTTGAAAAACGTTGTATGATACACGTGTGTATTGATGATTACCGTCCTCGGCTCCTTAAGACCCTCGCCTGACGGCTCGGGCCTCAATGCGCCTCAGCGGTAATCACCAACATTACACACTTGTACCATAATGTACTATTATCATACTCAGAATAGTTACGTAAATACTTATCCTATTGTTTATGCATCGTTTAAAGGAAGGAAGCATTTAAATACAAAGGCAACTCTAGAAACGCATTAAGTCGTCCCTCCACCTGTCTTCTGGCCCGTAATTAGGAATTTCGTAAAAACATTTTAGGAACACAACATAAACATTAGTGACGGAGAAAACAGACAGCGGTGCTCAAACTTTACATGTAGCTGCAATATTTTTTTTAATAGTCAATCTTATTTAGGCTGAGTTTTAGGGATGACGACAGGGGACAGGAGGAGCTCGGTGGCGTAGTGGTTAGTACGCTTTGGCTTTTGATTGAAAACAAAGCTACCTTCTTCGCCATGGTCAGGCCGTGGATGGGTGACCTAAACATTGTGATCTCGAGCTCCTCCGTGCTTCGGAAGGCAAGTTAAGCCGTTGGTCCCGGTCACTATTGCGACCGTTTCTACCCACCAACCAGCACTGAGCCAGCGTGGTGGTGTTACGGCCCATACTCCTCATGTGTTTCTCCATGAGGAAAGCCTGTGCCCAGCAGTGGGACGTATATAAGCTGAGGACAGGACAGGACATAAGGATGACAGCACTAGTCATAATAGTAAGAGAGAGAGAGATGGGATTGTAGTACTTGAGGGTCGATTCATAACTACGCTCTAACTAATAATAATTTGTAAACAGGCTCACCGCCTGTTAGATATGGACCGAATTCAACGGCTGTTGTTATGAATCTCTGTTTTAATTTGTTTTCGCTCCGATTAGCAAGATTATGTAAAAGCTAAACAATAAATAATCAAGACAAATACGCAATTGCGTAGAACATTCTTGACTGTAATTGTATACAAAAAAAGTGATTTTATAGGAGTAAATTATTCGATTCGAAATAGTGTATACGTCAAGCTCTACGTTATGTGACTTTTGTAAAAAAAAAAGTTTTTAGTACACGCGTAAAGTTTAGGAGCCATTGCTTGTACGCAGCAGGTGCGTAACATGCGCACGAGTCGATATTCCAGAGAAATAAAAACTCACCTTCGAAATCCTCCCATGCCCACGCGTATTATTTTTACCATGTGATAATTAGATTGTTCTGACACGCAACATATAATTACTATAAAAATCCTATGTGCAAGTTCTGTTATAAGTAAATAAAATAATCTATGTATCGTAATGTAATAATAATTAAGTATCAAACATTCGTTTAGTTTATAGTTAAAAAAAAATTGATGTTCCAACAATAACTTCACAGTTTATTCAGAGCGGGACCTACAGATTGAGAATCGAACCCAATGGAAATGGAAATTATACATAAAATAACTAAAGAGAAGTTTAAACCCCCCCCCCCCCCCCCCCCCGTTTCTTTGCCTGATATGTGAAGTCCCCATGTGACAGGAAGGACCATTCCCAAATATAACTACGTGAAATACAATATTGAATACGACAGTTTGCAAAACATTTAAACTAAATTGCTGGTGCTGCGTTCTTTGTACAATTTATGAAATCACCAAGCTCCGAAATTCTATAATTGTCATAATAGATTCATGCAGGAAGCGATAAATTCGCAAAAGTTCATTTTCTTTGCTAGAGTACAAAAAGAGGCTGCGTTACCATGAATAAACAAAAAGGTATGTCCTTTTGAAAGCAAGAAAAAAGTTTGAAAACAAAATTTTGGTATTATCTTGATCTCAAAGGAACCTGACCAAATATTTTTATAACAACTTTGATATTCTATTGTACTAACTTCACAGCTATTATAATAGTTTTCTGTATTCCTTACAAAAAATAAATATATTTCTAAATTAGAACGGTTTTCAAATTGCATGAAGATTTATAAGAGTTTTTTCCTTGAATAACCGAATTTCGAATACTTTATCTAACTGCGTCACGGTGCAAACATGGCGGCGATTCGTTCCGAATACTTTTTACATTTTTAGTCAATTATTGAATGCTTGTTCATAGTTTGATATAAAGCCGAAGAAGCCGTTGGCTCATTGAGTATTTTTATTGATTTTCTTTTGCAATCTTGCTACATTATTTTCATACTTTATTATATCTACGCGATGTCACGGTCCACTTAGTACAACAAAGTGATATTTGTGAGGATCCAAAAAATGTGTTTCAATCATTATATTTCAACTTATTTGAATTTGACATTGGTTTAATGCCTAAAGGTCACTTAGACCGTTAGCACAGTCATCATACTTCTGCAGCGGAACAGTGTTCGTATTAGTCATGACGATGAGCATTTAAACTCTTTGTTAGCACAAGTGAAATATTGGTGTGAATGAGGCATAAAGAGATGATAAAACTAGAAATAAAATTATTAGCTTTAGGAGTTAAAGGCATATACAGGGCTATTTATTATGGTGACTCTTCACAGAGACTACATTTACGAATAATATAATAAAACTGTAGAAGTCGAATGTCTGTACATTGAAAAAAATGCTTAAAACCAAGTCAGGGGGATGTAAAAAGATAGAAAATACCAAAAAATAAAAAAAACTTATTTCAAGCCCAAGCTCATAGATGTTAGTAAAAATTTTTTAACTTATATACTATTGTTAGTTACATACAAATTATTTCTTGTTATTATGATCATTTAATATTCTTTCTTACAATGTTTATGATTTAAATTAATTAATACATTTTAAAATTATTCTAAACAATTTTTAATTTTTATTTCAGCTTTCTTTCTTTCATCTATTCAGTCATTTATTTAAATTTTACTTATTCTGTAATGATTGTATCATGTGGACTAAGCGTGATTTTATGAACGTATATGTAATTTTTTTAAATGAGAATACAATGCAGCGTCAATCCTATCTGCTATCATACTGATAACTCTGTTCGGGCTCTCCC